>BLSH010254207.1:339670-364937 GCA_018402905.1 Glandirana rugosa | reverse complement strand
TTTGAGTGTCGGGGCAGGATTCGTTATCAGTGTGAAGTCGGTACACGATCCAACTATTGATGACCCGTGAAAATGTGGTAAGGACGGGTCCGGTTAAAAGTCGAAAGTCGCGAGGGTGTGAAACTTACTGTTAACGCGTCAGCTCGTTGCGACATGGGTTTGTTGTAAAAAAAGTAACAGAAACTCTGTCTATCTCGAAAGAAAACCACCATAAATTTCACAATTGTTTGGGTCATTATACTTTTATCAGGTACACGGGGGGCGGGGGTGTCACGGGTGTCGAATATGCCATAGAGTGTTTTCACTCATGTGGGGAGTGTAAAAACATTTATAAAATAAGATAGAAAAGTACACTTTACATTGTAGCAAAGTGTCATTTCTTCAGTGTTGTCACATGAAAAGATAGAATAAAATATTTACAAAAATGTGAGGGGTGTACTCACTTTTGTGAGATACCGTATAAGCTGTGGGCACTGTGGGGGCGGGGGGCACATGGACTATTTTCATATTACTGGGTTTGTTAACACTTTAAATACCACCAAAAGAAAGCTCTATCTGTCTCAAAGACAATGAAAAAAATGTTGTTTGGGTACAGCGTTGCTCGACTGCGCAATTGTCATTCAAAGTGTGGGAGCGCTGAAAGCTGAAAATTGGCCTGGGCAGGAATGGTGTAAAAGTGCCCAGTAGTTATCAACCTAGCACATGGCTGAAGTGTGACTATTGCTTAGGACGGGGCTGTGAGTTTTTTGATTTGGCAGCTGCTTTGTTGTTAAACCACACAAAATTCCCATCAAACACCTAGAAAAAAAAATGGATCTGTCATTTATAAGTTTAAAATTTATTTGAAACATGTTCCCGATGAAAAGCGTAATGACTTACTCTACCCTTTGTTCATCTTTCTTTGAGTTCATCTCACCTCTTAAGTGCTTTGAAATGCCTGCTTTACATCTTTTGGCACCAACCAATAAAATGCGCCTAGACCCGTACATTAGCAGTACAAATTATTTAGATATGTATTAGCATGCCAGCACATTGGATTCCACCAGCGCCTGGTCGTAAATACGGAGATAATATTTATCTCTCTCCACACTTAGCAAAGAGCCGGGAGTTAGCCGAGACAAGCCGAGATGAACACCCATTGTGCCCTTATAGTTAGTGTCAGTGTAACAAACTTTTCGACTTGTTTCCACTTGAGTATGTCTTTCTGCTTCTCACTTCTCCTCTGTCATCACTAGCTTTGTCCGTCTGAAGATTTATTATATAAAGAAGCTCTTAATCTCTCTTGGCTCTACCTTGCTTGCCAGCTCAAAGCACTTGGATCAAACTTTACAGCTGTGAATTGTGACACTGCCTGGATGGCAGCCCAGAAAAGTTTTTTTTCCTTCTCTCCCAGAGAAAATACTTGGGGACCAGATGGGGAAATGAAATAGATTTCAACAAGACTTTCGGAAAAGGGATATTGAAAATGAGGATTTTTTTTTTCTTAATTCCCTTTTGAAAGGTAAAACAATTCTTGTTAAGACAAACGTAAAACCTAGGAAGGAGATGAGCCTGGCAAGTGTCCATGGAGTACTTTCAAATGGTACATGCAAAAATAAAACCTGATAACACGGATAGTTACAGAACAATATGCCTTGTAATGAAATATATTGTTGGCGCGTTGGCTGCTTAGCAACTATCATAAATAAATGCAGGAATAATTGGCTAGCATTCCATAAAAGGAATGTGATGCAGATAAACATGTAGAAATTGAATGTAAAGCAAAGGTCTAGGGCAGTGGTTCTCAACTCCTGTCCTCGGGACCCACTAACAGGCCAGATTTTAAGTATTACTTGGGGAGATGAAGACTAGAATACTGCAATTACTGAGCAGCAGGGGCGTTGCTAGGGGGTTGCTATTGGGGCTAAAGCCCCGAGTCTGGGGCCTGTAGCCCCGAGTCTATTACCGGGTGGGTGCAGTTCTGCAATTTGCAGGTATGTCCCGGTCCGGAATGCAGTAGGCAGGGGCAGACTGAGCCGTGGTAGCGCGGGCTCCGGCTCTGCCCTCGCCTCCACCTAAAGTATGGGGAGGCTCTCTGGGTACCCTGATGTATGGGGAGGAACTCTGGGAACTCTGATATGGGGAGGTTCTCTGGGGACCCTGATGTATAGGGGGGTTCTCTGGGGACCCTGATGTAAGGTGGGGCTCTCTGTGGACCCTAATGTAAGGAAGAGGCTCTCTGTGGACCCTGATGTAAGGAAGGGTCTCTCTGGGGATTCTGATGTAAGGAAGGGGCTCTCTGGGGACCCTGATGTAAGGAAGGGGCTCTCATGTATGGAAGGGGCTCTCTGGGGACCCTGATGTAAGGAAGGGGCTCTCTGGGGACCCTGATGTAAGGAAGGCCTCCCTGGGGGGCCCTGTTGTAAGGAAGGGGCTCTCTGGGGACCCTGATGTAAGGAAGGGGCTCTCTGGCGACCCTGATGTAAGGGGGATCCGCACTCGGAAATGTAACGATATTTATATATATATATATATATATATATACACATGCACACATGTATATTATATACATGTGTATGCCTGCTGAAGCATATCACTCTACTTAGTTGCTATGGGCTCTAGCCCCAGATCTTTTGTAGACCTAGCAACGCCCCTGCTGAGCAGCAAATGATATCACCTGTGATGTATTTCAGTTATCCTGCAAACCTGGCCTGTTAGTGGGTCCTGAGGACAGGAGTTGAGAACCACTGGTCCTAGGGGGTTTCGTCAATAAAGCAAAGGAAATAGATAAGACTAAATCAGATCACTGATAGAGGAAATCAGATTGGGTTTGGGTTGATTTCCTAAAGAAATAGACACCTTAACTTAGCAATGTGAATGTTCACTTTAGAAAGTAATTGTTCACTTAGTTTTTTTGTAAACTAGGTGACTCTACTTTGACTTTGAATATCCAATCATGTGCAAAAAAAAATTTAAGAAAAAATAGAACTTTACATACTGTATGCTGGTGGTGCTTAACTACATGACCTCTGGAGGATGTTACCACCTTCATGACCAGGGCATTTTTTGCTATTCAGCACTGTGCTACCTTATTTTTTTTAACCACTTCAATACCAGACACTAAAGCCTCATACACATGAGCCAATGGTTGGTCAGGGTGGGCTTCCCTGGTGGTCTCCCTGATGGTTCCTGGGTGGGCATTTCCTGGTGGTCCTGGTGGGCTCCCTGGTAAACATTCAGTGCAGACCCCCCCTGTGAGGAGAGCCGCCGATCCGCTCTCCTCTACTTGCGTCTGCAGACAGGAGTAGAGGAAAAGCCGATACATGGCTCTTCTTGTTTACACTGTGACCAGCCATGATTGGTCATGGCTGATCACGTGGAAAAGAGCTTCCGAGATCGGTAATGCGGTGGGTCAGACTGCAATCGCGGGTTATCCTGAAAGACGTCATATGACGTCCGGTCAGGATAACGGAGCCACCGCCTGGCCATCATTTTGCTATAGGCTGGGTAGGAAGTGGTTAATCATATAATTTTTATTAAAAAACATTTTACAGTTTATACCAGAACAATTTTACACAAAAAAACAAAAAAAAAACAAACAAAATACAAACAAATCATAAAAGAGGAAAAAAAAAAAAAGAAAACCACAAAAACGAAAACACACCTCTATCAGAGATTAGTCATGCAGATTCCTAGTTCATTTAGCCAGGCATTATAATTCAACATACCATTAAGTTTTACTTTTCTCAACTTACACATACAGATTGGAGTCTAGCCATCGAGACCAAATTTTACAGAACTTTCTGGGGCATTTCCTACGTTTATATGCAGTTCCTCCCTTCTTAAATTATGGTTAATCGCTTTGATCCATTGAGTGATTAGTGGTGGGGTTTTTCATATCCATTTCTGTAATATAAGTCTGCAGGCTATATACATAGTCTGCAACCATAGTTCATGCATTTTGAGTGCGATTATTTCTTCCGGTATGATCGCTAATAAAGCTATTTTTGGATCAATTTATACTTGTGTAGAACATAAGTTATTTAGGTTATCAAATATGTTCTCTCAGTATCGATGAAATTTAGGACATCGTCACATCATATGAATTAATGTTCCCCTACCGGTATTACATCTGGAAAAATTTGGTTCCTTGAATTTTCCAAATTGGGTCTTGGGTGCTGGCGGTGCCAGAACACTCTAACCCCTTGCAGTTACTCTTGTTGGATGGAGGAACAGGGCCCACTGTTGTAAATTAGTTTAAAAATTGTGACGAATTCCCCCAGTCAAACAGGTGGCAAAAAATTGGGCCTTGGGTGCTGGTGGTGCCAGAACACTGTAGCCCCTTGCAGTTACTCTTGTTGGATGCCAGAACGGGCCCTGCTGTTTTAAATTAGTTTAAAATTTTTTAAGGCATACCCCTGCAGAAAATTTGGGCCTTGGATGTTGGTGGTGCCCTAAATAAAAAATATTGTTCTAGATTATGGACAGATGGAATAGGAGCAGTGGCAGTCTTCAAGGGATCCCAGATCCCTAGCAAATTTAATCAGTTGCATCAGGGACTTGATAGCTGCTGATCCAGGACTGATTAATTTTTATAAATGTGAGCCTATCAACTGAGTCTGTGGACAGGCGCACTCTTTTATCAGTTACGAACCCTCCAGCAGCGCTGAATGACCGTTCAGAAAGCACGCTCGATGCAGGACAGCTCATTAGCTCAATTGCATATTGAGCAAGTTCCGGCCAGAATCAGAGAGCCCATGCAGTGTAAATTTGAGGAGGCATGAATGTCCTCTGGGTCACGGAGGATGACATTATCAGGAACTACCTCCTTGCAGCCACATACAACTCCATGGGTTTCTGGGGCCTGAAAACCATGATCCCTTGAAGACTGCTGCGTATTATACTCCACATCCATGCTGACACAATCTTCCTCTTTCTCCTGTGTGTTTGGTGGCTCTGCAGGAATGCTCTCTGCATAAAGGGGGCCTTGAGAGGAAAGGAAGTCCTCCTCTTCCTCCCTCTGTTCTGCCTCAAGTGCCCATCCATGATTCCATGAAGCGTGTGCTCCAGAAGGAATATTAGTGGGTCAGTGTCACTGATGCATGCATTGTCGCTGCTCACCATCCTTGTGGCCTCCTCAAATGGTGACAGGACAGTGCTTGCATCCTTGATCATTAGCCATTGACATGGCAAAAAAAAGCCAAGCTCCCCTGAGCCTGTCCTGGTGCCATGCTCACGGAGGTACTCATTGATGGCCCTCTGCTGTGCGTACAGCCGCTGCAGCATTGTCAATGTTGATTTCCACCTGGTGAGCATGTCACAAATGAGGCGGTTATTGGGCAGGTTGAATTCCTACTAGATGTCAGCCAGCCGGGCACTGGCATTATATGAACGCCTGAAATGACCACAGACTTTTCTGGCCTGCCTCAGGATACCACCAAATTCAAGACGTGTGCCAAGCATGGAACATGTGTCAATTGTCCCAGTCGGAGGGCAGAGAGACGGTTGGTGCCATTGTCGCATACAACCATTCCTGGCTCAAGCTGCCGTGGTGTCAACCACCTCTGAGCCTGCCCCCGCAGAGCAGAAAGAATCTCTTCCCCAGTGTGGCTCCTGTCCCCAAGACAGACTAACTCAAGCACCAAATGGCATCTTTTAGCCTGACTGCTTGCATAGCCCCTTGAACGCTTAGGGAGCACTGCAGGTTCAGAAGACAATTCTGCAGATGTCACAGAGGTAGAATAAGAGGGTGGGGTGGAGGAGGCGGATGTGGCAAAATCACCACCAGCTTTTTGGAGGCGTGGTGGCGGAACTATTTCCAAAACTGAACCCTGTCCTGCATCCTTCCCAGCTGCCAGCAGAGTTACCCAGTGCACCGTGAAGGAATGGTAACGTTCCTGACCATGCCTGTTGGACCATGAGTCAGTGGTAATATGAACCCTGCTGCTGACCGCACTGTTCAATGAGGCCAAAACATTGCCTTCCACATGACGGTAGAGAGCTGGAATGGCCTTACGGGAAAAGAAATGTCTTTGGGAACCTACCACTGTGGGACAGCACATTCCACAAATTCACAAAAGGGGGCAGAGTCTACCAGCTGAAAAGGAAGCAGTTGGAGTGCTAGCAATTTGGCCAAGCTAGCATTAAGACACTGAGCATGTGGATGGCTGGGACAGTATTTCTTTTTACGGTTCAGCAACTGGGGTAGGGATATTTGCCTGCTGAATTCACCTGATGGTGTACTGCTAGCAGATTAGCTGCTAGTTGTGGCACTCTTTGCTACACCTTCATTCCTCTCAGTGCAGGTTTCGGAGAGGATTGCAGGTAAAGTAGGGCTTGAGATCCCAGATGAAGAGCAAGGAGAAGTCCGTCTTGTTTTCTGGTGTGGGTTTTTCAGGTACTCTTGCCAACGGACTGCATGGCTGGTCGTCATATGTCTTGTCAAGACAGTAGTGCCTAAGTGGCTGGAGTCCTGGCCACGCTTGACCCAATTCAGACATAGATTGCAAATGGCAATGGTGCGATCTACTGCACATGTGCTGAAAAATGCCCACACCAAAGAAATTTTGGGAGTCGGCCGAGAGGCAGCAGCGCCCTGCACCTATGGAGCTCTGTGGTCTGATGCAATTGGGTGGCTGCCCTTGAGCTGGCGCCTGGAGGACATTCCTGCCTTGTTGGAGTTGGGCCTTCTCCTTCTCCTTTTCCTCCTCACTTTCCTTCTCTCTTCTCTCAGGCACCCAAGTACAGTCCGTGTCCTCATCATTCCCTCCCTCCTCGTCACTGGAGCAAACTTGCCAGTATGCTGCAGCTGGGGGAACATAACTGCTAGTTTCTTGTCCTTTTATGGCACCTCCTGTCTCTAGGCTCACGCTACTCCCTTCCTCAACCTGGGAGCCTTCAAACTGCTGCGCATCCTCCATCAGCATGTAACCGACACTATGCTCGAATAACTCAGGTGACTCCGCCGTGCATGATGGTGGGGTTACAGAAGGAGTAACTGCGGACAAGGATCCAGTGGAATAGGCCACTTTGCCAGATAAGTTGGAAGACAAACTTGTACGAGTCTGGGTAACGACTTTGTTATCCACTCCACCAACTCTTCTGCATGTTGTGGCTCAATAGCACATCCAACAGCAGAAAATAAGGACAATCATGACCCCCCTGCAGAGGATGCACCATGTCCACCACCACCACTTTTCACAGAAGACACAGAGGCTGCTTGCCCTCTTTTAGCAGCCTGGGAGCATCTGCCTCTCCTTTGTGGCCTTCCTGACATGATGGGTATTTTTTTAACACCGCACTACACTGTACTATATACCGTACATCCCCAAATGCACTGATATATAGTGTACACTCAATACGCTGTGTGTATATATGTATACACTAGACTGTATATATTTTAAGACACCATGTCAAGTAGTGTGCTATATACCGTACACCCCCGAATGTACTGATATATAGTGTACACTCAATATGCTATGTGTATATCTGTATACACTAGACTGTATATATTTTAAGACACCGCGTCAAGTAGTGTGCTATATACCGTACACCCCCGAATTCACTGATATATAGTGTACACTCAATACGCTGTGTGTAAATATGTATACACTAGACTGTATATATTTTAAGACACCACGCCAAGTAGTGTGCTATATACCGTACACCCCCGAATGCACTGATATATAGTGTACACTCAATACGCTGCGTGTATATCTGTACACACTAGACTGTGTATACTTTAATACACCAGGTCAAGTGTACTATATACCGTACGTATACCCCAAATGCACCGATATATAGTGTACACTCAATATGTTGCGTGTATATATATATATATATATATATATTTACACTAGACTGTACATATTTTAAGACACCAAATGTACTATATACCGTACACCGCCGAATGCACCGATATATAGCGTATACTCAATACGCTGTGTGTGTATATATATCAATATATACCAGGCTGTATATATTTTAATACACCACGTCAAGGGTACTATATACTGTATGTACACCCCGAATGCACTGATATATAGTGTACACTGTGCTTATATATATATATATATATATATATATATATATATATATATATATATACACTAGGAAGGTATATATATATTCTTGCACTGCCTGACTGCATACAGATAGCCCTATCTATCTAGTATATATTTCACTACACTAGCCTGCCTGCACTAACTGACAGATAGATAGATAGGGCGATCTATATACATTTTTCTATCTTTTTTTTTTCACAATTAGCTATCTAGCTAAACTGCCTGCAATCCGCAACCTAAACGCTCTCTTTCAAATCACTCCAGCACCGCCACCAACACACACTACATAGAGCCGCTGTACAAGCGGCTTGATTCAGTGTGGGGTGTGGATCGAGGCTGCTGAGCATTGATTGGCTAAAGGCACCCTGCCTCATCAGTGCCCATCAGTGCCACCTTATCAGTGCAGGCTATCAGTGCCCATCAATGCCGCCTATCAATGCCCACCAGTGCTGCCTCATCAGTGCCCATCAATGCAGTCTATCCGTGCCCATCAGTACCACCTATCAGTGCCCATCAGTGCCTCCTCATCATTGCCCATCAGTGCCACCTGAAGAAAGTACCACCTGTGCACAAAGCAAGGTCCATAAAGACATGGATGAGCAAGTTTGGGGTGGAGGAAATTGACCTGACCTCAACAGGATGGACAGGGTAGGAGCTGACCGGACATACTGGGGTAGGGAGTTCCAGAGGATGGGAGAGGCTCTGGAAAAGTCCTACAGGTGAGCATGGGAGGAGGTAAAAATGGAGCTAGAGAGCAGGAGGTCTTGGGAGGAGCAGAGAGGATGATTTGGGCAATATCTGCAGATGAGGTTGGTGAAGTAGCCAGGGGCGGTGCTGTGGGTGGCTTTGTATGTTGTGGTTTGAATTTTGAATCTAATATAATGTAAGTACTTTACTTTTTGGATCACTGTGTGTCTATAAAAATATTTATTGTAGATCATAAAATACAGAGTTAAGCAAGACTTGCTTGTAGGTGTCTTACATTAAATCTAATTATAATTTATAATGTATATGAAATTAATGATTGATTGTTGCATAAAAAAAGTGGATGAAGAGCCTAAGATGTGCGCTGCCTTCAGCAAAGTGTCAGTGAGCATCACACCTGCTGTTTAGTTCCCTTTTGTATCTTTTCAGAGAGGAGATGCAGAAACTAAAATGTGATAATGACTGTAAATTAAAAAAGCAAGTTTGTAGATCACAGATAAATTATGATTTTTTCTACATTAAAGGGCACATTTGATTTTCTTTAGAAACTCAGCTATGGCAGCTATGCTACAGTATGTTCAAAACCTTTTGCCTACAATAAAAGTAAAGGTAAACCCTAACTTGATGCCATGAACACTATATTGCCAAAAGTATTGGGACACCTGCGTTAACACGCACATAGCTTCAACTCTTCTGGGAAGGCTGTCCACAAGGTTTAGGAGTGTCTATGGGAATGGTTGACCATTCTTCCAGAAGCGCATTTGTGAGGTCAGGAACTTTTATGTGGTCGAGAAGCCCTGGCTTGCAGTCTCTTCTCCAATTCATCCCAAAGTGTTCTATTGGGATGACGACTGCGAGCCCGGCCTTCTCGTCGAACATCAGTGCCTGACCTCACAAATGCACTTCTGGAAGAATGGTCAAACATTCCCATAGACACTCCTAAGTCTTGTGCACAGCCTTCCCAGAAGAGTTGAAGCTGTTATCCAAAAGAGAGAGCGGCACCCACGAGTCTTGAAAGGTGAATGGCCGATGAGTGCCGCTCTCTCTTTTGGATAATATGCACTACAGCCTTTGCTGCACACCTGGGCCCATTTTTTTTTATCTCTGATACAGTGCCTTGCAAAAGTATTCATACCCCTTGATATTTTCCACATTTTGTCATGTTACAACCAAAAACATTAATGCATTTTATTGGGATTTTATGTGATAGAACGACACAAAGTGTCTCATAATTGTGAAGTGGAATGAAAATGATAAATGGTTTTCAAAATGGTTTACAAATAAATATGTGAAAAGTGTGGGGTACATTTGTATTCAGCCCCCTTTACTCTGATACCCCATACCTAAAATCTAGTGAAACCAATTGCCTTCAGAAGTCACCTAATTAGTAAATAGAGACCACCTTTGTGTAATTTAATCTCAGTATAAATACAGCTGTTCTGTGAAGCCCTCAGAGGTTTGTTAGAGAACCTTATTGAGCAAACAGCATCATAAAGGCCAAGGAACACACCAGATAGTTAAAGGATACAGTTGTGGAGAAGTTTAAAGCAGGGTTAGGTTATAAAAAAAATATCTCAAGCTGTGAACATCTCACAGAGCACTGTTCAATCCATCATCCAAAAATGGAAAGAGTATGACACAAATGCAAACCTACCAAGACATGGCCGTCCACCTAAACTGACCGGCCGGGCAAGGAGAGCATTCATCAGAGAAGCAGCCAAGAAGTCCATGGTAACTCTGGAGGAGCTGCAGAAATCCACAGCTCAGGTGGGAGAATCTGTCCACAGGACAACTATTAGTCGTGCACTTTTGGAAGAGTGGCAAGAAGAAAGCCATTGTTGAAAGGAAGCCATAAGAAGTCCTGTTTGCAATTTGCAAGAAGCCATGTGGGGGACACAGCAAACATGTGGAAGAAGGGGCTCTGCTCAGATGAGACCAAAAATTTAACTTTTTGGTCTAAAAGCAAAATGCTATGTGTGATGGAAAACTAACACTGTACATCACCCTGAACACACCATCCCCACTGTGAAACATGGTGGTGGCAGCATCATGGTGTGGGCATGCTTTTCTTCAGCAGGGACAGGGAAGCTGGTCAGAGTTGATGGGGAGATGGATGGAGCCAAATACAGGAAAATCTTAGAAGAAAACCTGTTAGAGTCTGCAAAAGACTTGAGACTGGGGTGGAGGTTCACCTTCCAGCAGGACAACGACCCTAAACATACAGCCAGAGCTACAATGGAATGGTTTAGATCAAAGCATATTCATGTGTTAGAATGGCCCAGTCACAGTCCAGACCTAAATCCTATTGAGAATCAGTGGCAAAATTCCGTGAAAATTGCTGTTCCCAGACGCTCCCCATCCAATCTGACAGAGCTTGGGGTATTCTGCAAAGAAGAGTGGGCAAAAATGCCCTCTCTAGGTGTGCAAATCTGGTAGAGACTTCCCCAAAAAGACTTGCAGTTGTAATTGCAGGGAAAGGCGGTTCAACAAAGTATTGACTCGGGGGGGGGTTGAATACATACGCCCCCCACACTTTTCAGATATTTATTTGTAAGAAATGTTGAAAACCATTTATAATTTTCCTTCCACTTTTATGTGCCACTTTGTGTTGGTCTATCACATACAAATATGAAATACATTTATGTTTTTGGTTGTAACATGACAAAAAATGTGGAAAATTTAAGGGGTATGAATACTTTTTCAGGGCACTGTATATAGAATACTGTATATATTGTGATTGATGGACGCAATGTGTCGCCTCGCATGTGTTCATTTGGAGTGGACTAAGGTGGAATCCGGTTTTACCAGCCACCTTGGCAGGGTTGATTCCGGACCGTATTTGGTGGTCCACTGAAGTCCACCATCAGGTGGTTTAAATAACCAGGAAGGGTCAGGTGCCTCCAGCCCTAGTAATTATGCAATAAGAAGAGAGAAGATAGTTTGGGACTTTATATGAAGCATGCGATCAATTGGACATGGACAGGGAGTATCTGACGGGTAAAAGGTAATAGTTTGTCTCCTAATGACAATATGCTATGTATAGTAGCATAACACAAAAAGATTTCAAACCTTATGCTACAAATATGACTGTACCAGAGATTTTATTGATCATAATGTATTGGCCTATACCAATGTAATCGCTATTTTATACTAGCCACGCGAACATGGATTCTAGAGTCTGATGCTTTTAAAGTATTTCTACTGTGTACTCGCATGTTGTTTAGACTATGTGGAAAATAATTACAATAAAAGATTGAAATCATATGACTGATCTTTTTGTGTTATTCTACTATACATAGGTCCCAGCATATTGTCATTAGGAAACAAACTATTACCATCAGATACTCCCTGTTCATGTCCAATCGATCGCATGCTTCATTTAAAGTCCCAAATTATCCTCTCTTTTCTTATTGCAGGAAGAGAGGAAAGCTCTGCTCTGACCTGGGACTCAGGAGCCATCAGCCAGAGAGAGCTGACATATGGAAGTTTGCTTATTGATTGTCTATGTTTTGTGGGTGTCTGGGAGAAGCCCTGCACCGCTCAGTTAGAGAAACTGAAATGTTTAGTTAGTGCCTGGATGGCGAGGATTTATTTATTTGATTTCTACATGCAACCTTTTAAATAAACCTGGCTACAAGCCAGATTTTAAGAAAACCTACCATTTGGACTGCCTTTTTCCCAGGGAAGGTGATCCCCATTGAGCTAACCCCCCACAATATATATATATATATATATATATATATATATATATACACACTCCCTGTTCCAAATTATTATGCAAATTCTATTTCAGTGTCACAAAGATTAAATATTTTGTTTCTCAGTTTAACTCATGGATGGCATTGTGTCTCAGGGCTCTTTTGATCACTGAAAACAATCTCGGACGCCTGTGATAATTAGATTGCCAGGGGAGCCCAATTAAAAGAAAAACTACTAAAGGAGGGCATTCCACATTATTAAGCAGAGCACCATTTTCAAGCAATATGGGGAAGAAAAAGGATCTCTCTGCTGCCGAAAAGAGTGAAATAGTTCAATGCCTTGGACGAGGTATGAAAACATTAGATATATCACGAAAACTTAAGCGTGATCATCGCACTATTAAGAGATCTGTGGGTGATTCAGAGCACAGACGGGTTCGTGCAGATAAAGGCACATTGAGGAAGATTTCTGCCAGATCCATGCATCGGATCAACAGAGCAGCTGCTAAAACACCATTACATAGCAGCAAAGAGATACTTGAAGTTGCTGGTGACTCTGGAGTCCCACGAACATCAAGGTGTAGAGTCCTCCAGAGTCTTGCAGCTGTGCATAAACCTTCCATTCGGCCACCACTAAACAATGCTCACAAGCAGAAACGGCTGCATTGGGCAGACAAATACATGAAGACTAATTTTCAAACAGTCCTGTTCACTGATGAGTGCCCTGTAATCCTGGATGGTCCAGATGGATGGAGTAGTGGATGGTTGGTGGACGACCACCCTGTTCCAACAAGGCTGTGACGTCAGCAAGGCGGTGGTGGAATCATGTTTTGGGCCGTAATCATGGGAAGAGAGCTGGTTGGCCCCTTTAGGGTCCCCGAAGGTGTAAAGATGACCTCTGCAAAGTATGTGGAGTTCCTGACTGACCACTCCCTTCCCTGGTACAGAAGGAAGAACTATGATTTCCATAATAAAATCATCTTCATGCATGACAATGCACCATCTCATGCTGCAAAGGATACCTCTGCATCAATGGCTGCTATGGGGATAAAAAGAGAGAAGGTCATGGTGTGGCCTCCATCCTCCCCTGACCTCAATCCTATTGAGGCCCTTTGGAGCATCCTCAAGCAAAAGATCTATGAGGGTGGGAGGCAGTTTACAGCCAAACAGCAGCTCTGGGAGGCGATTCTGACATCTTGCAAACAAATTCAAGCAGAAACTCTCCAAAAACTCACATGTTCAATAGATGCAAGACTCGTGAAGCTGCTATCAAATAAGGGGTCCTATGTTAAAATGTTTAAAAAGTTGTTGTTTACATCAATTATTTAGGTAAATTAGAAAAATATAATTGGCATAACAATTTGGAACAGGGTATATATATATATATACTGTACTTGTGCCACAATTATGTAGTATCCATGGGACAAATGGTGGAATGGAGCCTCAAAAAGTTCCTTTACCTGCGCAGTTTAATGCAATGTTGTGGTGGGGCTAACGTATACCAGACAAGTGAAAATATAAAATTAAAGTAATTCATACTTGTGGGAGCGTGATTTAATTTTATATTTTCATATGTAGTATCCATGCTTCCACATACAGCTCTATGTGCTGTATAATCCAACAAATAAATTAGATGGAGCAGTGGTCATTCTGTTTCTTTTTATTCATTGGGCGGCATAGTGGTGTAGTGGATAGTATTTTTGCCTGGCAAGAAAAGGGTCGCTGGTTCGAATCCCAACCACGACACTACCTGCCTGGAGTTTGCATGTTCTCTCTGTGCCTGCGTGCAGGGCTGGTGCAAACATTTTTGACACCCTAGGCAAAATCTAATTTTGCCGCCCCCATTGGCTACACCCCCTTTGCCCGGCCCCGGCGCTATACAGAAAGCATTGGCTCTGCTTCCTCTAGTGCTGGCTCCAGTGCTGTGCTGCACCTCTAATTACACTACCGGTGGGACGGAGCAGCTGCCCGAGACTGAGTTAGTTACATGCTGCAGCCTGCAGAGCATGAAGATGCAGAGGGAAACCAACGGCTGGGCGTCCCTAGGCAGCAGTGCACCCTAGGCGGGTGCCTAGTTTGCCTACTGGTAGCACTGGCCCTGCCTGCGTGGGTTTCCTCAGGGTACTCCGGTTTCCTCCCATACTCCAAAGACATGCTGGTAGGTAAATTAGATCCTATCTAAATTGGCCCTAGTGTATGTATGAATGTAAATTAGGGGCCTTAGATTGTAAGCTCCTTGAGGGTAGGGACTGATGTAAATGTACAATGTATATGTAAAGCACTGCGTAAATTCACAGCACTATATAAGTACCTGAAATAAATAGTAATTAAAAAGAGGCACAACCGGTGAACTATGTACGTATTTAGGTATATATATATACAGTATATTATATTATATAGAAATAAATAAAATCTATACAATATAAATATCTTCATGTGTTTTTGTGTCAGCACAATTTTTCCTACTTCACTATCAGTGGAACTCTCTCCTATCTTATTGACATGTTTTTGCTGAATACAAAGGAAAGAAATATTTAAAAACAGAAGAATTGGACATGAGAAGAGATCTGAGTTGAAAAAATAAAACAATCTGTTTCTTTAGTAAGGAGAAAACTGACTTTTGGGGTTATAAAGTTGTTGCCATGCATTCTTCTAAAGGAAAATAAGATAGCTTGCTTCTTTTCATCTGCCAGTCCCTTTTAAACCGCAGGTTTAGAGAGACTTTGCGTTGGAGGTGTCTTTCTTCAAGTAAGCCGCTAACTAAAAATTCTGTTTTTCTCAGCAGAAGTTGCGATATGATGTGAAAGAGAAATATTCCAGGATGAACCCCAAAAGAAATGTCACTTGTCTACGTTACAAAAAGACAGGCTGTGCTGAGACTACCTGATTGTCGCATTGCAGGCGACTGCTAGCCAGGAGACGGCGCTTCCAAGGATTTTGCATGTTTGCTTTGGACTTATGAAAAGAAGAGAATATGTGAAAGTTTTAGTTCCCGGTGATGAACTTAGATTGGTGACAGCTGACTCAGGCAGGATGAGAAAGAAATATGAAGTGTGCAGAGGAATCAGAACGTGATCCACCTTGTAAAGATAAAGGGGTATAAAGGATGTATGGGGGACACTTCAAGTGGTTTTAAACCCCAAAAACAAACATGTAATATACTGCAGCTTACCAATCATTTAAGTGGTTGAAAAGGGTAACCTTTTTATTTTCTCCCTTAATGCATTCTCTGCATTAAGGTAAAAAAACTATTTTGCTCCCCCCCTAAATACTTACCTAAGCCTGATCTCGATCCAGCGATGTGCCCGAGAGTGGCAGAGCTGCTATTTCTATTTCTTTCCTCATTGGCTCAGGGACAGCATTGGGAGCCATTGGCTCCTGCTGCTGTCAATCACAGTCTGTAAGGAGAGAGCAGGGGCAGATCTGAGTGTCTATCTATAGACAAAGGCGGTGTGCCTCCATAGAAAGCAGCTGGGGAGTATTTTGTTGTGGTAGAGTCATTGTTTCTGGGGGATCTATTATGGTTGGAAGGATCTGTTGTTGCTGGGGGGGGGGGGGACTAGTGTTGGTGACTGCAAGGGATCTATTTTACTGCTTTTCTTGTTATCAATAATGGATCCCATACATATTTCATATATCGACGCACTCCTCTACATTACCAAAAGTATTGGGACACCTGCCTTTACACACACACCCCAGTCTTAGTCCGTAGGGTTCAATACTGAGTTGGCCCACCCTTTGCAGCTATAAGAGCTTCAACTCTTCTGGGAAGGCTCTCCACAAGGTTTAGGAGTGTCTATGGGAATGTTTGACCATTCTTCACATTTGTGAGATCAGGCACTGATGTTGGACGAGAAGGCCTGGCTCGCAGTCTCCACTCAAAATCATCCCAAAGGTATTCTATCAGGTTGAGGTCAGGACTCTGTGCAGGTCAGTCAAGTTCCTCCACCCCAAACTCTCTCATCCATGTCTTTATGGACCTTGCTTGGTGCACTGATCCAAATCATTTGGTGGAGGGGGGATTATGGGGTGGGATTGTTTTTCAGGGGTTGGGCTTGGCCCCTTAGTTCCCGTGAAGGGAACTCTTAAGGCGTCAGCATACCAAGACATTTTGGACAATTCCATGCTCCCACCTTTGTGGGAACAGTTTGGGGATGGTCCCTTCCTGTTCCAACATGACTGCGCACCAGGGCACAAATCAAGGTCCATAAAGACATGGATGAACGAGTTTGGGGTGGAGGAACTTGACTGGTCTGCACATAGTCCTGACCTCAACCTGATAGAACACCTTTGGGATAAATTATAGTGGAGGCTGCGAGCCAGCCCTTCTTTCCAACATCAGTGTCTGACCTCACAAATGCACTTCTGGAAGAATGGTCAAACATTCCCATAGACACACTCCTAAACCTTGTGGACAGCCTGCCCAGAAGAGTTGAAGCTGTTATAGCTGCAAAGGGAGGGCCAACTCAATATTGAACCCTAGGGACTAAGACTGGGATGACATTAAAGTTCATGTGCGAGTAAAGGCAGGCGTCCCAATATTTTGGTAATATAGTATATATGGTAATATAGTATTGTAGATAATTTGTTTGAGACAAAAACATTAAACACATGATAAAGAATACTCAGAGCACCATGGGAGATCTAAAAAAGAGAACACAGAAGATGCTCCCTGCCTTAATATTCATTTTGTCCCACTAAAAACCTTGGTTGGAGATTCCCAGTAAAAGGTCGCTACTCTGACTATGTGTCCACATTTAAGCTTAAAGTGGTAGTAAATCCTTCTATCATTTTCAGCCAAGGAAGCTGCCATATTGACCTCTGTTTAATCTACAACTGCCATGATGCTGCACATGTGATCAGCTATGACACCAGCCATTGGATGGTTTAACAGTTTGGTTTAGAGCACAACCAATGGGAGTGTTACGTTTCCGGCACATGCTGGAAATAGAACTGGATTTTAAACTGTTAAATGGATGGGTTTACTACCGCTTTAAGGTAACCAAGCTCTGTAAACAAATTCTTATCTTATAATAATGATGAAGACAGGTAAAGCTCCACATTTCAAGTGATGAGGCCTAGGTGCAAAGGTCCTCCTACTGTATCCCTCATATGCAGAAAAAAAACAGTCAATTCAGTCTATTGCCATCCATTCAAGTCGGAAATACTAGTTTTGGGTGGACTGGACCTTTTATTGGCTTCCAAATAAAATTTGCCCTAGAATGTGTGTGGTGAGCTATCGCAGGCACATTCGATTTCAATCCTAACTGCAGCAGCGACTAATCCAAATCACTGCGGACTGTGTTATTGATGTATACACACAAATATATTAATACCATTACCAATACATTTTAAATCCATCTTACCTTAACCACTTAAGGACTGGAAGGATTTGCCCCCTTAATGACCAGACCATTTTTTCTATACAGCACTGCGTCAATTTAACTGACAACTGCGCGGTCGTGAGACGTTGTACCCAAACAAAATTTATGTCCTTTGTTTCCCACAAATAGAGCTTTCTTTTGGTGCTATTTGATCATCTCTGTGATTTTTATTTTTTGCGCTATAAACAAAAAAAGAGCGACAATTTTGAAAAAAACAAAACAATATTTTTTACTTTTTTGCTAAAATAAATATCCAAAAAAAAAAAAAATCAATTTCTTCATTAGTTTTAGCCAATATGTATTCCTCTACATATTATTGGTAAATCGCAATGAGCGTATATTGATTGGTTTGCGCAAAAGTTATAGCGTCTACAAAATAGGGAATAGATTTATGGCATATCAAACTTAATATGATAATGTAACCGCGCTACCAGCTAATATGATAGTAGTGAAATATTAGATTTCAGAATGTTGCTTACACTGAGAAGAGCAACCTTACTGTACCCTTAATAATTTCTGTTAATTTAGATTTATGGCATATGTATTTATTTATTTATTTTTTACTAGTAATGACGGTGATCTGCGCATTTTAGCAGGATTGCGGCGGACAGATCAGACACTTTTGACACTTTTTTGGGACTAGTGACATTTATACAGCGATCAATGCTATAAAAATGCACTGATTACTGTATAAATGACACTGGCAGGGAAGGGGTTAACACCAGGGAGCGATCAAGGGGTTAAATGTGTTCCCTGGGAGCCAACCTGCTGCAGTATAACTGCGGCGGCTGGTCTTAAAGTGGTTAAAGTAGAACTTAAGACAAAACTTTTTTGTCATTGTGGATAGAGCAAGGGTGGGTTATATCCCCAGTCATTTTTTTTTTTTGGTGCCATCTGTGGGAGATTTCTCTTCCCTTCCTGTCCCATAGCCAAACAGGAAGTGGGAGGAAATTAGTATCCCCATTGGAAGATTTCCCCTTTATAACTTTTCTGATGACAACCCACAATCTGGGATTTTCTTTTACTTTCACTTTCAATGATAATGGTGAATGGGACAAATAGGGACGGTGAGTCTTTCTAATAGCGGCACAGACAACAATAAAAACTGACAAGTTTTCTAATCCCTCTCCATGCCATTCAAAACTAAAAAAAAAAGTTTTGCCTTTAGTTATAGTTTAACTAGTTTTAGGGATTAACCCGTCCAGATCCGCGCTATAGCTCCAGCGTGGATCTGAAATGCCGGGTGGACGTCCATGGACGTCCTGGCCATGTGCGCGCCCTTGGCGCGCACACTCACAGGCGGCGGTGGCGCGCGCGCGCCCACCGCATGCAGCGTGGCCGTGCCCGCGGGTCGGGCGGACTCGATGTCCGCCCGAGACCTGCGATCCCCTGTCAGACCTGCAGAATGGGGAACCGCCGATGTAAACACGGCGGTTCTCAGTTCTGTGACAGGGGACATAACAGGTCTACTGATCCCTGTCACTGGGATCAGTTAGATCTGTTATGTCCCAACCAGCCCCGCCCCCCCACAGTTAGAACACACCCAGGGAACATTGTTAACCCCTTCACTGCCCCCTGCTGGTTAACCCCTTCACTGCCAATGACATTTATATAGTAATCAGTGGACATTTACATTTTTGATCGCTGTATAAATGTCATTGGTCCCAAAAAAGTGTCAAAAAAGTCCGACATAACCGCCCCAATATCGCAGTCCCGATACAAATCGCAGATCGCCGACATTACTAGTAAAAAAAAATAAATAATAAAAACGCCTTAAATTAATTCCCATAGTTTGTAGACGCGGTAACTTTTGCACAAACCAATCAATATACGCCGATTGCGGTTTTTTTTATCAAAAATATGTAGAAGAATATATATCGGCCAAAACTGTTGAATCATTTTTATTTTTTTATTTTTTTTGGATATTTATTATAGCAAAAAGGAAAAAATATTGGGTTTTTTCAAAATCACTCTTTGTTTGTTTATAGCAGCGATCAGAATTGACGCAGAGGGGATCAAATACCACCAAAAAAAAACTCTATTTGTGGGAAAAAAAATGATATAAATTTTGTTTGGGTACAACGTCGCATGAACACACAATTCTCATTCAAAATGCGACAGCGCTGAAAGCCAAAAATTGGTCTGGGCAGGAGGGGGGTTTAAGTGCCCAGTAAGGAAGTGGTTAAGGAATATGGTTTCCCACTATGCAGGCTGAAGATTTTTTTTTTCTTCTCAAAAACAAATACAAAGATGAATCAATGTAACATAAATTTAAAGAATGAAAAGCGAAGATATGTTTTTATATGCAATTATCAAATGTTTAAATTAAAAAATGTTAAGAATGCCCCCGCATAAAATATGAGCACCTGACACTCCCCAAAACCAGAGGAGGTATCAACCTTCCAGACCTGCAGAAATATCACAAAGCTTGCCTTCTCACCAGATTGGTGGATTGGAATGTCCACACAGCTTCAAAACAATGGGTGAGCCTAGAAAACTCCTTATCTGTTACCCCTCTCGCCACAATGCCACAGTTACCACCCAAATCTGCTCCATCACACATCATGGACCATCTACTCATAGGCTCCACCTTACGCTGCTTTCACGATACGAGCAATAAATACCAACTCACGCCCACATCTAGTTCCGTGACCCCGATTTGCCTCAACCCGGACTTTTCTCCGGGGATGTCCACACAATTTCTAATCAAATCATCTCCACACAAACACATTCTGGCCAAGCACTTCTTCCAAAATGGTAATTTCTGAACCTGGGCAGACCTAACTTCCCAAATGAAAGATCAGAAGTTCCCACTATGGACGTTCCTTCAACTACAACACTTCCTCACAGACCCAAAATACTAACCACACTAGCCTTGACAACTCACACCTATAGAATTCGTGTGCTCAGAAACAACCCCTCAGAGACACATAGGGGTAGATTTACTAAAGCTGAAGAGTGCAAAATCTGGTGCAGCTCTGCATAAAAGCCAATCAGCTTCCAGATTTTATTGTCAAAGCTTAATTGAACAAGCTGAGATTAGAAGCTGATTGGCTACAATGCACAGCTGCACCAGATTTTGCACTCTCCAGCTTTAGTAAATGAACCCCCTAGTCTCTATCATTTACGCTTTGCTCATGTGAATCAACCCACGAAACACAAAGCATATTTACACTGGGAGAAAGATATTTCTCTAGAATTATCAGAACCACAATGGGAGCAAATATTTGAAAACACTCTTAAAGGATCCATAAACGTTTCGGCCCAAGAAAATGGTTAAAGATTCTTAACTGATGTTACAGAGTCCCTACTCTTGTCCACAAACTTAATCCCGGTACTTCCAACCTATGCTGGAGATGTAAAGAAGAGCCCGGCTCCCCTTTACACATCTGATGGTCCTGCTTTGCACTTCAAAAATACTGGAAAGAGGTCCATGAAAAAAACTCAAGATTCTTCACATTGACCCTAGAATACTCACCTGTACTTCTACTACACAACTCTACTTACTTTAGATCTTTGGCAATGCACATGCTGAATGCAGCCAAGTTATTTATTATGGAGCAAACCCAAAACACCCTCATTCAATGACTGCTTTCGAAGAATCAATAGGATTATGGAAATTGAGGAGCTCATAGCCATTTCCAGAGACAACATCTCCAAACATAACACAGTATGGGCTTGTTGGCCCAATTTCGAAACCACAACTGACTACACGCAACTCTCAAACTTTTAATACCAACTAAAGACCCCACCCACTTACCCTAAGAGAGAACCACTATCCCACCTAGCCTAACACTGACACATAGGATGGATGGGAGTCAACTGGACCGGAACCCGGGCCTTGATAGGAGGTCCTTGCCCCCCCCAGACCTGCCTACTCTATCCAGTCCACCCATACACTCATCCTCTCTCTCAAACTTGCGAATCACATACAGGATCCCATGCCCTCCCCCTTCTTACTGCTACTCTTAACCACCATCCCTTCCCCCCAAACTAGTGTCCCGCCCCTCACCCTGTCCTCCGCTTGTTAATTTCTAACCAATAGTCCAAACCAAGACCGACAGCAGGACTGCCGGTCTTGATAATACCCTCTTCATATAATACGGACATCACAGGTCTCCAACCAAACCCGGCAATGGAACCACAGACATAGTACCATGTCAATGATCCATGATCATCCAACATACAAGTCAACAATTGCCAGACCATATCCACGGTACATCTGCTGCTATGACATGCTATGTCTATCAAAACCTTAAGTACTATTTTAACTCTAAGACTGAATTTTTTCTCTCTTCATGCCAATATACCGAACAGCTCCATATGGCTCGAAGATCTCCGCTCCAAGCCGCAACTTACCTTCTATGAGAGCTGTTGATTTGTTAAGGTTTTGGTTGCTAATTATCAAAGTATTTCCAGGCCGTTGGGCTCATGTGCATCACTTCATATTTGTTACCTTTTCCTATGTATTTTATCAATAAAATATACCTTGGGGAGAAAAAATTTAAAAAAATTTTATGAATTAAATTTAAGAAAGGCAAGTTTTAAACTGCCGTATCAACATAGGGGTAGCCCAACTAAATTTGAGCGCATATGGGATGAGTGGCTAGTGGTTCCGGGGCTAGCCCCATTATCATTGGTTCAAAACAGAATTCTGGGTGGCAGAACTACATCGCTGTTCTAGTGGGCCTCAGAGCTCAACAAATAGGACAATCTTAAGCACGACATTTAGTGAACTGGTACTCTGACTTGCAGATGTTAATAGTTTTACAGTTTTTCTTTTTCTTTTTTTTTTTCTTTTTTAAGTTTTAACCCCCCCCCCTCTTGGGTTGACCTATACATACTGAGATTCCCGCCCCATGGTCTTAGTGGTACAGGGGAATCCAGCCTCACTTGGTGGACCCTTAGAGGTTTAAAGAGTGGTGCTGTAAAATAGAACGTAGTATAGGCACATGGTTTATATTGCTATACAAATGTAAAAGACTCAGATGCACGCTCATAGGAATCAAATTATATGCTCTTTGTGTGTAAGATGGTCTTTTACACTGTGCAAATTACTGTATATGACAATGACGCATTGTACTAACAGACATGCCTGTGCCTTCATAATACCATGTGTAGGCTGTAGTAAACAAAATGTTTTGTTTTTGTTTTTTTCAATACAAATTATCTGATTAAAAAAAAAAAAGAAAGAAGGAGAAGTTAAAGATGAAAGACAAAAGAGAAAAGTGGAAAAAACATTGGCATAAAAAAGAAGGTGGTGAAAAAACAAAAAAGGGGATAAAAGTAAATAAATTGTGGTGTAGTGGATAGCACTTTCACCTGCCAGCAAAAGGGTCACTGGTTCTAAATCCAACCACGGCACTATCTGCCTGGAGTTTGCATGTTCTCCCTGTGCCTGCGTGGGTTTCCTCCGGGTACTCTGGTTTCCTCCCACACTCCAAAGACATGCTGGTAGGTTAATTGGATCCTGTCTAAAGTGGCCCTACTATGTGTATGAATGAATGTGACACTAAGTAATGAAATAAAAAGCAGGCGCACTGGCCTAGTGCATTATCCCAAGGTAAAATTTATTAAAAATACTCACAAACATGTGAAGAAAACCGTGGTAGAAAGGACATGCAGGCTTCGCCAGCTAACATTTTCGAAGACCATGCCTTCTAGCTCTGAGGAAGAAGGCATGGCCTTCGAAACATGTAAGCTGGCACAGCCCTCATGTCCTTTCTACCACGGTTTTGGGACCAGCACCAAGACAGGACTATCTGCTTCATGTCGGAGGCTTATTTCATGTGGTTTTCTTCACATGTTTGTGAGTATTTTTATCTATTTTTAATAATTTTTACCTTGGGATAATGCACTAGGCCAGAGCGCCTTCTTTTTCTTTCATTACTTAGTGCTACTTGGGATATCCCCTATCTTGGAAGGCAGCAAGGCTATTTGAATTATCCCTGGAACGTGCTCATTCCTTACCACATTGCTTGCGCAAGAGTATTGTTACTTTCTACTATGTATGAATGTGAGTTAGGGACCTTAGATTGTAAGCTCCTTGAGGGTAGGGACTGATGTGAATGTACAATGTATATGTACAGCACTGCGCAAATTGATATAAGTACCTGAAAAAAAAAATAATAATAATATTCATTAGATAAAAATAAGAGGAAAAAAAACGGAAAATAAGTAAGATAATAAAAAAAAGACCAAAAAGAGAAAAATAATAAATAATAAAAATGAGAGTTAATAAATACAGAGTTATGTTTCAATCCTTTAGAGATAATGGCACTGAGGTTCTAATGTATCATGTGGTAATACCTACCTTTGGATTTCATAAATTAATGATAAAGTAGACCTATTTAAAATACCTTTTCCAAGGGAAATATTATACCCTTTGTCCCTTTTATAACATAATGGATGCCCAAATTATTATATTGTTAATATTAAGCACATAGCCACTGAATGATTATCCTAAGTCCTAAAATAAATAACAAGGTAAACTAAAAAAGTACAAGTACAATTTGGTTCTCAAAAGCAATTAATATTCATTTTACCTTATGGTGCATAAAAGAAACCATTATCCATCTTCGTCCCCTTAAATTTCTCTATTTTCAATGCAGTCATCTAGAAATGGAAAAAAAAAAATGAAATTGATAATGCCTTGTTTACTTTCAGAAAGAAAAAAAAAAAGGAAAACTGCAGTACTCGCAAGGCGAAAGGTTACAAATGATTTGTCCTGCATTGATCAATTTGCTGGAGTTGTCTTTCCATTGTATTAATGGGCCTTCATTTTCTTTTATTTCGTTTTTTTTTTTTTAATGCCGTCTCTTAAAAAGATCAATGGCTGGCTCTGCGAGAACCGTCGCACGAGCAAGCCTCATTTTCCCTTAAAATGTAAAAATACTTTATTTTTATTTGTAATAGAATGTCCTTTCTTTCTCTTCTTCTTACTTTCCGCCTCCCGCCGTGCCATTTTTCCTTGTCCCTTTGTTGCCATGTGTTTTAAAGGAAATTAATAGAAAAAAAAAGAATGTCCAATTTTTTATTTTAAAATCCACCAACGCTACATCCAATAATGAATTTTCTTTCACCAATAAAACACCAGGACGCCAAACAGTAGGGGGGTTCTTATGTCATTCTGCAAGCGCCATTGTTTGATTACAAATATTTATATGAACTTGCCATGCGTTGGGCTTTCTTCCTTTTTATAATGATTTTGCAACTTCTGCTTTCCTTCGACAAAGGAATTCTTGCAGAGTTGCTGAAAAGGTGACAGAGAAAGGGCAAACCTTTTTATTTCCATTCTTCTGCAGAAGTTGTGGGGCTTTGACACATTTTAACGGATGGGGAGTGAAAATGAACACATCTCCAAAGTTGTTCGGTGTTTCATGTTTTAAAGTACCGTTGTTTCCCTGTTCCTTTTTACCGTGCCGTCCTCCGCCTTTCA
>BLSH010254207.1:306554-318183 GCA_018402905.1 Glandirana rugosa | reverse complement strand
ACTACTCCGATGTGACTACCCGTGACTACTCCGTCATGTCTAACCGTGGCTACTCCACTGTGACTATTCCACCGTGACTACTACTCCGTGTATATACGTCGTGACTACCCGTGACTATCCGTTGTGACCACCAGGTAAGGGCATACAGTGCACTGTAGGGATGGCACTGTGCCCATATGTGATGCCTGCCAGTGCCATCCCTAACAGTGCTATATGTACCAGTGCCCACCAGTGCCATGTACCAATGCCCGCCAGTGCCACCTATCAGTGCCCACCTCTGCCACCTATCAGTGCCCATCGGTGCCACCTATCAGTGCCCATCAGTGCCGCATATCAGTGCCACCTATCAGTGCCTGTCAGTGCTGCTTATCAGTGTTGCCTATCAGTGCCCATCAGTGCTGCATATATGTGCCTCATCATCAGTGCCACCTTATCAGTGTCACCTCATCGGTGCCAATCTGTACTGCCTCATCAGTGCCCATCAGTGTAGCCTCATCAGTGCCCATCAGTGAAGGAGAAAATGTACTTATATAAAATTTTGTGACAAAAACAAACAAAACCTTTTTTTTTTCCAAAATTTTTGTTTTTTTTTATTTATAGCACAAAAAATAAAAACCCAACAGGTGATCAAATACCACCAAAAGAAAGCTCTGTTTATGGGAACAAAATTATAAAAATTTTGTTTGGATACAGTGTCGCACGACCGCGAAATTGTCATTCAGATTGCGACAGCGCTGAAAGCCGAAAATTGGTCTGGGTGGGAAGGGTGGTAAGTGCCTGGTATTGAAGCGGTTAAGCAATCACATTAAAAATCATGTTAAATAGGAGTCAGCACACACCTACTATCATTTAGGCTGGGTTCACACTATCCGACAAAAAAAACGGTCCGACTTTGATCCTACTTTGCTGTGCGATTTGCGGTCCTACATAGGGTCAAAGTCGGACCGTTGGCTGTGAACGGGGATCTGGCTTTGATCCCGACAATGCCAGACACCTTGTGCTCTGGGTATCTTGAAGGGGAACTCCATGCAAAATTAAAAAAAAACTGGCATGGAGTCCCCCTCCAGGAGCATACCAGGCCCTTTGGTCTGGTGTGGGTTTTAAGGGAACCCCCACGCCGAAAAACAGTGTGGGGTTCCCCCAAAATCCATACCAGACCCTTATCCGAGCACGCAGCCTGGAAGGCCAGGAAAGGGGGTGGGGACGAGCGAGCGCCCCCCCTCCTGGACCATACCAGGCCGCGTGCCCTCAACATGGGGAGTATGGGTGCTTTGGGGCAGGGGGGCACTGCGCCCCCCACTCCAAAGCACCTTGTCCCCATGTTGATGAGGACAAGGGCCTCATTCCGACAACCCTGGCCGTTGGTTGTCGGGGTCTGCGGGATCCGACTTCAATGCCTTTCAATGGGCTGAAGTAGGATCAAAGTCGGACAAAAGTAGTACAGGAACCTTTTTCAAAGTCGGTCCGACTTTGAAAAACACAAGTCGGATCAGTTAAGACGGCTCTCATAGGGAATCATTGTTTTTGTGACGTAATGCGACTTGTGCTCTTCATGTCGGTCCGAGAATCGGACTAGTGTGAACCCAGCCTTAAAGTCCCTCTGATTAACCCCAAATAAAGTTCAGCTGTTCTAACATGTATTTCCTGACTTTTTCTTACAGAAAGCCATGGTCCTCAGAGAGCTTCCAAAGCATCAGAGGGATCTCATTGTTAGACGGTATCAGTCAGGAGAAGGGTACAAAAGAATTTCCAAGGCATTAAATCTACCATGGAACACAGTGAAGACCGTCATCATCGAGTGGAGAAAATCTGGCACCACAGTGACATCACCAAGAACTGGACGTCCCTCCAACATTGATGAAAAGACAAGAAGAAAACTGGTCAGGGAGGCTGCCAAGAGGCCTACAGCAACATTAACCACTTCAGCCCCGGAAGGATTTCCAGCTTTAGGACCCCTTTAGCTTTAGGAGCCCTTTTTGCGATTCGGCACTGCGTCGCTTTAACTGAAAATTGCGCGGTCGTGCGACGTTGTACCCAAACGAAATTTGCGTCCTTTTTTTCCCCACAAACAGAGCTTTCTTTTGGTGGTATTTGATCACCGCTGCGTCATTTCTGATCGCCGCTATAAACAAAAGAAGAGCGACAATTTTGCAAAAAAAACCCCAAATTTCTTACTTTTCGCTAAAATACAAATCAAAAAAAAAATATAAAAAAACATTTTTTTTCACCGTTTTTGGCCGATTTATATTCTTCCTCATATTTGTGATAAAAAAAATCGCAATCGGCGTTTATTGATTGGTTTGCGCAAAAGTGGTCGCGTTTATGGATGATGAGAATTCATTTTTGTTTTTTTTTGTTTTTTACTAGTAATGGCGGCGATCTGCGATTTTTAGCGGACATGTCGGACCATTTTGACACTTTTTTGGGACCATTGGCATTTATACAGCGATCAGTGCTATAAAAATGCACTGATTACTGTGTAAATGTCATTGGCAGTGAAGGGGTTAACCTGCAGGGGGCGCTCTAAGGGTTAACTATGTTCCCTGGGCGTGTTCTAACTGTAGGGGGACTGCACTATCTGGGGAAGGGAAGTGGTCACAGCCTTCGTATACAGGAAGGCTGTGATCACAGCCCTTCCCCTTTCACACAGAGCGGAGGTCCGTGTTTACATACACGGACCTCCGTTCCTCCGCTCGGGGGGGCCATCGCGGGTAGCCGGCGGCAACCGAAGCCGCCGCACCCGCTCCCTGGCCCTCCCCGAACACAGTGAGCGCGCGGGCGCGCCTCCGGCGGCGTGCACGCGCTCACTAAGCTCGATCTCGCAGCCGCCGTCGTATGACGCCGTTTTGCGGGAACGAACCACTTTGCCGCCGTCAAATGCCGATCGGCGGTCGGCAAGTGGTTAAAAGAGCTGCAGGAATATCTGGCAAGTACTGGCTGTGTGGTAACATGTGACAGCAATCTCCCGTATTCTTCATATGTCTGGGTCTATGGGGTAGAGTGCCAAGGCGGAAGGCTTTTCTTACCAAGAAAAACATCCATGTCTGGCTACATTTTGCTACAACACATCTGAAGTCTCCCAAAAGCATGCAGGAAAATGTGTTTACCTTTTTGGCCAGAATTCAAAAAGATATGTTGGGCGCCAAAACAACACTGCTCATCACCAAAAGAACACCATACCCACTGTGAAGCTTGGTGGTGGCAGCATCATGCATTGGGGCTGTTTTTCTTCAGCTGGAACAGGGGCCTTAGTCAAGGTAAAGGGAATTATGAACCGTTCCAAATACCAGTCAATATTGGTACAAAACCTTCAGGCTTCTGCTAGAAAGCTGAACATGAAGAGGAACTTCATCTTTCAGCATGACAAGGAGCCAAAGCATCCATCCAAATCAGCAAAGGAATGGCTTCACCAGAAGAAGATAAAAGTTTTGGAATGGCCCAGCCAGAGCCCAGACCTGAATCCGATAGAACATCTGTGGGGTGATCTGAAGAGGGCTGTGCACAAGAGATGCCCTCGCAATCTGACAGATCTGGAGTGTTTCTGCAAAGAGGAGTGGGGAAATATTGCCAAGCCAAGATGCGCCATGCTGATAGACTTATACCCAAAAAGACTGAGTGCTGTAATAAAATCGAATGGTGCTTCCACAAAGTATTCGTTTAAGGGTGTGCACACTTATGCAACCATATTGTTTTTTATTTTTACTTCCCTCCACCTAAAAGATTTCAATTTGTTGTTCAATTGAGTTGTACAGTTTATAGGTCACATTAAAGGTGGAAAAAAACTCTGAAATTATTTATCTTTGTCTCATTTTTTTGACAGAAACCTGACATTTTAACTGTGGTGTTTATACTTTTTATATCCACTGTATATACAAGATGTCTATTTCCCAAAGACAACCTCTGGATATGACGCTGAGCATGTGCACTCAACTTCTTTGGTCGATCATGGCGAGGCGCTGTTCTGAGTGGAACCTGTGCTGTTAAACCGCTGTATGGTCTTGGCCACTGTGCTGCAGCTCAGTTTCAGGGTCTTGGCAATCTTCTTATAGCCTAGGCCATCTTTATGAAAATGTTCTATTGAACGAAGTGTACGTCATCAAAGCAAGGAGTTGTGGTGACGGTCTCAGTACACGAGCAGAGCGTGGGACTGGCGTATACAGGGCCGTCTTTAATATTGATTGGACCCTGGGCAAACATTTTCTTGCAGGCAGGACTTTCAAGCACCCCCCTTTGTCTTCCCAGTGGTCAGCATTCAGTATAGGTGATGGTGGATATGACCTCAGGGGGGCATGATATACATATGAATGCTGCCTTTATTTACATATCAATGCAGCCGGCCACCACTATTTACATATCAATCCCGATTATTTACATGTAAACACAGGGTCTGCAGGTGAGTCATCTGTACACAACAATAGGGCAGAGCTGGGCAGCATTAGTAGCAGCACTTCACATTTAGATATCAGGACACAGCACAGGACTAAAACTTCTAGGGACAAGGGAATTTAAACCAGCATAGTTGTCAAGTATGAGGCAGCTGCTTTGGGTCCCAAAACAATGACAGGGCCTGGGCATCTGCCCCTTTTGCCCTGCCTTAACCGCTTGCCGACCGTCGATCGGCAATTGACGGCGACAAGCTGGCTCTCCTGCGCAAATCGCCGTCATACGACGGCGGCCGCGGGATCAAGCCTAGTGAGCACGCACGTGCCGCCGGAGGCGCGCCCGCGCTCACTGTGTTCGGGGAGGGCCAGGGAGCGGGTGCGGCGGAGTCGATCTCCGCCAGCCACCCGCGATGCCCCCCCCCCGGAGCGAAGGAACGGAGGTCTGTGTATGTAAACACGGACCTCCGTTCTGTGTGAGGGGGAAGGGCTGTGATCACAGCCTTCCTGTATACGAAGGCTGTGACCACTTCCCTTCCCCAGCCAGGGCAGTCCCCCCACAGTTAGGACACGCCCAGGGAACATACTTAACCCTTAGAGCGCCCCCTGCAGGTTAACCCCTTCACTGCCAATGGCATTTACACAGTAATCAGTGCATTTTTATAGCACTGATCGCTGTATAAATGCCAATGGTCCCAAAAAAGTGTCAAAATGGTCCGACATGTCCGCTGAAATTTCGCAGTACTGCTAAAAATCGCAGATCGCCCCCATTACTAGTAAATAATAAAAAAAAACCCCAAAAATGAATTCTCATCATCCGTAAACGCGACCACTTTTGCGCAAACCAATCAATAAACGCCGATTGCGATTTTTTTTATCACAAATATGAGGAAGAATATAAATCGGCCAAAAACGGTGAAAAAAAATGTTTTTTTATATTTTATTTTTGGATTTGTATTCTAGCAAAAAGTAAGAAATTTGGGTTTTTTTGCAAAATTGTCGCTCTTCTTTTGTTTATAGCGGCGATCAGAAATGACGCAGAGGTGATCAAATACCACCAAAAGAAAGCTCTATTTGTGGGAAAAAAAAGGACACAAATTTCGTTTGGGTGCAACGCCGCACGACCGCGCAATTGTCAGTTAAAGCGGTGGAGCGCCGAATCGCAAAAAGGGCTCCGGTCCTAAAGCTGGAAATCCTTCCGGGGCTGAAGTGGTTAAAGAGGGCCCTGGGTGTATATTCTGATATGCCTGTTTACTAATCCTTGCTGTAAGTAGATCTTTAAAAAAACTCTTGTGTTTTTAACTGGATATTGCGCAATGAGGTGTGTTTCCTCTTTTTCCTGACATATTGTTCAATTGGATCTGAGGCTTATGGGAGATCGATAGACACAGTACTGGCATTGCCTATAAGAGGTGGAAAAGCTGAGCTGGTTTATACCTGAAGCGGGGGGTAATAACTCACTGATGCACGTATCGGCCTTGAAAGGTCATGATACCTGGTAAGAAGATATCTATACTTTAATTATCTCCTGGGGAGCACAAGGTTTAACACCTGCTGTTGATTTGGAAGGATGTCACTTTTCCTCTTTCACAAAAGGACTAATTGGTGTTTTGGACTTTCTTTTTCATCCCAACTAATAATATGTTTTGTATATCACACAAAATATTGTAATTGTTTATAACTTTGGTTTATTAGGATATCGATAATCACTATTGTGGTATCATATATGACAGCGCAACATTTTATTTATTTTGTTTTAGGCTGGGTTCACACCTATGCGAAATGGATGCGGCTTACACTGCATCCAATTCGCAAGACACTTAAAAACACATTGGTTTTAGAGACCGCCATGTCCCCCCGGGACACAGAATTGCTCCCCTAGAGGGGTGTCCGGGGTAAGGCACGGAGGCCCACAAGTCGACAAACGAAGCACAGTACTTTTTATATTGTCCTGGCTTTATATGTCATCAACTTACATGCATAAATATATTTCTGAGTAATCTATATTGTGTTTTAGTTGCAATAACACCTAGGAGATTATCTGTTTACCACCCTTGCAACCTATACAAACATTGTTAACTGTATTCTTGTTTCTTGTATGAAAACCAATAAAAATTTATAAAAAAAAAAAAAAACACATTGGTTTCAATGGGTCAGGTGCGGTGCATTTTCTGTGCAATGCAGTGCAAATTCCCAGGCCATTCTGTTCAATGGGAGTGCATCTGACCTGCAGATGTGCTCCGCATTGAACGGTGATTTTACAGGGATCTTTCCCCCTCCTTGATGCACCTCCCCTCCCCGAGCAGCCAATGCGCTGAGAGAACACACAGGAGCCGCCGAACGGCAGCTCCGCCCCTTCTCAGCAGCCAGCAGGCTGGCATTCGCACTGCAATGGTGTGAATCCAGCCTTATGGTGTGTACATACTTATGAGTGCAGCTGCTGGGTCATATAAATACTATTAATTTGATCACTGAGCACAGAATTTTATTTTTTATACATCTTTATGTAGAGCAACAATTCTTTTTTTCAGACTCTCAGAGAATTCTTTGCCATGAGGTGCCATGTTGAACTTCCAGTGACCAGTATGAGAGAGTGAGATCGATATCACCAAATTTAACACACCTGCTCATCATTCACACCCGAGACCTTGTAACACTAATGAGTCACATGACACCGGGGAGGGAAAATGGCTAATTGGGCGCAATTTGGACATTTTCACTTAGGGGTGCACTCACTCTTGTTGCCAGCGGCTTATACATTAATGGTTGTGTGTTGAGTTATTTTGAGGGGGCAGCAAATTTACACTGTTATACAAGCTGTACACTCACTACTTTACATTGTAGCAAAGAGTAATTTCTTCAGTGTTGTCACATGAAAAGATAGAATAAAATATTTACAAAAATGTGAGGGGTGTACTGTATATATATCCTCCTAGTGCAAGATCGGTCTCTGCCGCTCATACCCCCGCACGCTAAAGGTCTTGTGAATGGACTGTTCCTGACGTCATCACGCCCATAGACCGGCTCTGGACATGAGGACGGCAGGAACAGTCCAATGTTGAATGTGGGAGAGCACTGATCAGGTAGTTATAACCTCTTGGTGTGTGCCCCTAGACAAAATGAGCAGTCAACCCATGCAGTGTGGGCACAACGTTCTTCTTTAAAGCTGGAATCCATGCACAAAACTGTAATTTAAATATATTCCTCCATAGCCATAAGATATATAAATCCACTTTGTGTGCACCAAATAGTTTCACAAGCCCAGATATTACCTTGTACAAGTAGCAGTGATATCATCATTGTGCTGTACATAGCCTGCTCGGAAAGCAGGGCTGTGGGAGGGGCTCATCAGGCTCCACCTACCACAGGCTGCCTGCAAAGAGCTACAGAGGGGGCGGAGACAAGACTGGTCACCCTGCACAAGGAGAGAGAGCAGCAGTGACTGGTCTTTAGTACAGGAAGCTGTTGCTCAGAGGGAATTTTTCTAACTAGATTGCTGCACAGATCTGGAACAAATACACAAAGCACACCAAGATCCAATGAGGGATACACATGGCTTGTATTTGGATGATGTTTGCTTATCACAGATGTTCAGATTTAACCACTTCCTGGCCGTGCACTGCCTTTTTAATGTGGCAGTGTGGATGTATTCCGCGAATCGCCGTAAATAAAAGGCGATTAGTGGATGCACAACTAGGGGGCGCGCTCTAGTGCCCGCCGCACTCTGCGTAAGTGTGCCCACGGCTTGGGCGGACCCTATGTCCGCTGGCGAGCCGCGATGAGCTGCTAGAGGGAAAGAATGGGGAACTGCCGATGTAAACACGGCAGTTCGCCGTTCTGACAAGCGGCATGTAAGAGATCTACTGATCCCAGTCACTGGGATCAGTTAGATCTCTTATGCCCTTGACAGACCAGCCCCCTCACAGTTAGAACACGCCTAGGGAACACAGTTAACCCCTAGATCTCCCCCTGCAGGTTAACCCCTTCACTGCCCATGACATTTACACAGTAATCAGTGAATATATACATTTCTGATCGCTGTATAAATGTCATTGGTCCCAAAAAAGTGTCAAAAATGTCCAACATGTCCACCCCAATATCAAACTCACGACAAAAATCGCAGATCGTCGCCATTACTAGTAAAAAAAAAAAATGTAAAAACACCAGAAATGAATTCTCATAGTTTGTAAACGCGGCAACTTTTGCGCAAACCAATCAATAAACGCCAATTGCAATTTTTTTTTTGTACCAAAAATATGAGGAAGAATATAAATTGGCCAAAACCGATGAATACATTTTTTAATTATTTATTTATTTTTTTTTGGATTTGTATTTTAGCAAAAATGAAGAAATATTGAGTTTTTTTGCAAAATTGGCACTCTTTTTCTGTTTATAGCGGTGATCAGAAATGAAGAAGAGGTGACCAAATACCACCAAAAGAAAGCTCTATTTGCGGGAAAAAAAGGATGCAACTTTAGTTTGGGTACAACGTCGCACGACCGCACAATTGTCAGTTAAAACGACGCAGTGCCGAATCGCAAAAAGTGCTCTGGTCCTACAGTGGGAAATCCTTCCTGGGGTGAAGTGGTTAAAGAACAGTATTGTAAAATAATAATTAGACTTTACTGAGTTGAAATGTCTTCAGCCATGCTCCTCACCTTTCCTTATTCTAGTTATATTGTTCTTTATTTGAGATGAACTGATTATAATTGAAATACTATATAAACAGAATACGTTATCTATGGTTATATAAAAGATGTAAAAGTCCTGAACTCACTTGTTTGCTGAATACCAGTTAAAATCCATCCAGCCATTGGCCATTTCTACACTTTCTCTTAAAAGCCGTAGAATCCCACAGAAAGAGTCATTTTTAATTGCATCTGGTATATGTGGAATCTTAAGATTTAATAAGACACAGTTATGATGTAGGGACTGGTGGGAGGTTAATGGCAAGTGCAGGACTCTCACTTTATTCAGTTGAGTATGTAACTTTGTATCTTTGAGTCTCCATACCAACAATTAGCTCCAAGCCTGCCTAAATGTCTTGAACTGACATTTTTTGGTTTCCATATTTAATCCAAGTGTGAAAAGGACAGAGATACCGTGGCTCATTTTATCTTTGTTACCTTTTATATGTGTAATTTATCACATTAGGATACAAATGTAGAGTGTCAAACATGGGCGTCCGCAGAACTTTTTCCAGGGGGGGGGGCATAATTTCAAGGTCATCCATGCTCTGCCCCTTTTTGACAATGTCATAATTACATTATCACGGTCGGAGACTGCAGACGTAGTACAGGAGATGGTCAAAGACTGCAGACATGATCCAGGAGATGGTCAGAGACTGCAGACGTGATACAGGAGATGGTCAGAGAATGCAGACGTGATACAGGAGATGGTCAGAGACTGCAGACATGATCCAGGAGATGGTCAGAGACTGCAGACGTGATACAGGAGACAGTCTGAGACTGCGGACATGATACAGGAGACGGTCAGAAACTGCAGACATGGTACAGGAGACAGTCAGAGACTGCAGACATGATACAGGAGACGGTCAGAGACTGCAGACATAGTACAGGATATGGTCAGAGACTGTGGACATAGTACAGGAGATGGTCAGAGACTGCAGACATAGTACAGGATACGGTCAGAGACTGCGGACATGGAACAGGAGACAGTCAGAGACTGCAGACATAGCACAGGAGACAGTCAGAGACTGTGGACATGGTACAGGAAACGGTCAGAAACTGCATACATGGCTCAAGAGGATAAGGACCTAGTGGGAAACCCCTGATCTGATGCCTGATTCCAGGGGGGGCAATTGCCCCCCCTTGCCCCTACCTGCGGACGACCCATGGTGTCAAAGATCTCTGACAAAACTGTGGCATCAAAAATGGCCTGGGGAGAAGGTATATAAGCAATGTCTAACTTTGGTGATGGATTTTAGGATGGTCAAACTAGGTTCTGCAATGTATTCATTAATAACACAGAAGAAGACCAAAAATTCTTCCAGTGTATATTGATGGCAGAAGCTGGCGTGTAATATAATGAACTGTCTGTAAAAAGTGCCTTTATTGAGTAAAGAAGTCACAAGTTGTGACAAATCATCTGGCCTAATTCTCGTGAAGAGAGAGTGAATCCATAGTGAACATAATCTGGGGAAAGAAGTATCAAGCTATTTCCTTGGTGGTGGCCGGTGATGGAGCTTCCATAGGTAAGGTGGTCTGGCACATTATGTACTCTGCAATCATGTGGGTCCCTTTCTTAGGCCTGCTGCAGACCTGATCCTGTCCTAGGGATCTGGACTGGAACCAAGATGTGCGAGGCCTCACAGAGTATCTGCCTTGGCTCCCCTTCTAGCCTATAAGCTAAAGTTTGAGAATTGTGTGTTGAAATGCTATTCCTTGGTGGTGGCCGTTGATGGAGCTTCAGTAGGTAGGCGGGCCAAGCACGTCATGCACTCTGCCATCAGTTGGACCTCTATCTTAGGACCTGCTGTAGAAATGAACCTTTACTACGGACCTGGACTAGAAGAAAGGTATAGGAGGCCTTGTGGAGTATCTGTGGTCGCTCCCTTCCTAGCCTACGAACTATAGTTTGAGAATTGTTGTGTGTTGAAATGCTGGTGGAGGGAATCGGTGTTCAACACTTTTCCCCTCAAAATGACTCTGTAGTCAGTGCCGGGAGAGGTGTCATTGGCAAGTGAAAGGACGTTATCCTTCCATATATGGAGCCCGGTGTATTAATTTAGGGGCAAGGAACCCAAATTAGTGACAGTATCATTAACCACTTGCTTACTGGGCACTTAAACCCTCTACCTGCCCAGGCCAATTTTCAGCTTTCAGTGCTGTCACTCTTTGAATCACAATTGGGCGGTCATGCTACACTGAACCCATACAAAAATTGTTATCATTTTTTCCCCACATATAGAGCTTTGTTTTGGTGGTATTTAATCACTGCTGTTTTTTTTATTTTTTGCCAAATTTTTAGTTTGTTATAAAACTTTGCAAATAGTTAATTTTTCTCCTTCATTGTTGTGCGCTGATGAGGCTGCACTGATGGGCATTGATGGACACTGATAGGGGGCACTGATGAGGTGGCACTGGTGGGCACTCATAGGTGGCACTGATGGGCACTGATAGGTGACACTGATGGGTGGCACTGATGGGTGGCACTGAAGGGCATTGATAGGTGGCACTGAAGGGCATTGATAGGTGACACTGAAGGGCATTAATAGGTTTCACTAATTG
>BLSH010254207.1:295960-306544 GCA_018402905.1 Glandirana rugosa | reverse complement strand
ATGTAACGTCTTGGATCAAACTGGTAGGATTTTAGGTAGTGGTTTCAATCTGTAACGAATATATGGAAGAGGGGTCCGGTAAAAACTACGGTGTCAAAACAGTCTCTAGAAACTGTGGTACCCGGATACGGTCAGAGACTGCGGACATGGAACAGGAGACAGTCAGAGACTGCGGACATAGTACAGGAGATGGTCAGAGACTGCAGACATAGCACAGGAGACAGTCAGAGACTGCGGACATGTTACAGGAAAAGGTCAGAAACTGCATACATGGCTCAAGAGGATAAGGACCTAGTGGGAAACCCCTGATCTGATGCCTGATTCCAGGGGGGGCAATTGCCCCCCCTTGCCCCTACCTGCGGACGACCCATGGTGTCAAAGATCTCTGACAAAACTGTGGCATCAAAAATGGCCTGGGGAGAAGGTATATAAGCAATGTCTAACTTTGGTGATGGATTTTAGGATGGTCAAACTAGGTTCTGCAATGTATTCATTAATAACACAGAAGAAGACCAACAATTCTTCCAGTGTTTATTGATGGCCGAAGCTGGCGTGTAATATAATGAACTGTCTGTAAAAAGTGCCTTTATTGAGTAAAGAAGTCACAGGTTGTGACAAATCATCTGGCCTAATTCTCGTGAAGAGAGAGTGAATCCATAGTGAACATAATCTGGGGAAAGAAGTATCAAGCTATTTCCTTGGTGGTGGCCGGTGATGGAGCTTCCATAGGTAAGGTGGTCTGGCACATTATGTACTCTGCAATCATGTGGGTCCCTTTCTTAGGCCTGCTGCAGACCTGATCCTGTCCTAGGGATCTGGACTGGAACCAAGGTGTGCGAGGCCTCACAGAGTATCTGCCTTGGCTCCCCTTCTAGCCTATAAGCTAAAGTTTGAGAATTGTGTGTTGAAATGCTATTCCTTGGTGGTGGCCGTTGATGGAGCTTCAGTAGGTAGGCGGGCCAAGCACGTCATGCACTCTGCCATCAGTTGGACCTCTATCTTAGGACCTGCTGTAGAAATGAACCTTTACTACGGACCTGGACTAGAAGAAAGGTATAGGAGGCCTTGTGGAGTATCTGCGGTCGCTCCCTTCCTAGCCTACGAACTATAGTTTGAGAATTGTTGTGTGTTGAAATGCTGGTGGAGGGAATCGGTGTTCAACACTTTTCCCCTCAAAATGACTCTGTAGTCAGTGCCGGGAGAGGTGTCATTGGCAAGTGAAAGGACGTTATCCTTCCATATGTGGAGCCCGGTGTATTAATTTAGGGGCAAGGAACCCAAATGAGTGACAGTATCATTAACCACTTGCTTACTGGGCACTTAAACCCTCTACCTGCCCAGGCCAATTTTCAGCTTTCAGTGCTGTCACTCTTTGAATCACAATTGGGCGGTCATGCTACACTGAACCCATACAAAAATTGTTATCATTTTTTCCCCACATATAGAGCTTTGTTTTGGTGGTATTTAATCACTGCTGTTTTTTTTATTTTTTGCCAAATTTTTAGTTTGTTATAAAACTTTGCAAATAGTTAATTTTTCTCCTTCATTGTTGTGCGCTGATGAGGCTGCACTGATGGGCATTGATGGACACTGATAGGGGGCACTGATGAGGTGGCACTGGTGGGCACTCATAGGTGGCACTGATGGGCACTGATAGGTGACACTGATGGGTGGCACTGATGGGTGGCACTGAAGGGCATTGATAGGTGGCACTGAAGGGCATTGATAGGTGACACTGAAGGGCATTAATAGGTTTCACTAATTGGCAGCACTGATAGGTGGCACTGGGTGGCACTGATGGGCACTGGCAGGTGACACTGATAGGCAGCGCTGATAGGTGGCACTGATGATGACTAATGGCCACTGATTTGCAGCACTGAAAGGCGTTGATAGGTGCCACTGGTGGGCATTGATAGATGGCACTGGTGAACACTGGTAGGTGGCACGGGTGGGCACTGATTGGCGGCATTGATATGCACTGGCAGGTGGCACTGGTGGGAACTGGCAGGCAGCACTGGTGGGCACAGATGAGACGGCAGTGGCTCTCCCTGTTCGGGACTGATGTCCCTTTGACAGAAGCCGGCGATCAGTTTTTTTTCTCCTCACACTGTCAGCGTGAGGAGAAAAAAAGCTGATTACCGATCTTCTTTTTACATCACGTGATTGGCTGTCATTGGCTGATAACTGATCACGTGGTAAGGGGACGGGATTGAGCCTTTACTCTGATCTGTGATCAGCTGAGTCTTATTGACGTCCTCCCGGCAATTAAGGCCCGCACTGTAGCCGGCTATAGCGCGGGCGGAAAGTGGTTAATAACAGCATGTAGTTCCATTATGCTAACACACTGATGGAGAGGGAAGTATTCAAAATCTTCTATTGTAGGGGTTACTTAAGTAATTGAGACATGGAGGTTGATTTACTAAAGGCAAACATCCTATGCACTGCAAGGGCATTTGCTCTAGATCTGAGGGAAAGCTCTGCTGGTTTCTGTCGTCCAATAATGATAAACAAAAATGCTGTATTTTATTTTCCTTGCATGTTATTGGGTATTCCCTGGGAGGGACTCTCATCGATCCAGTGGAAGTCATATAACGTCCTCCCAGATAGCGCCTTGCGCGTGCCCACCTGGCTGTGCTGCGGTGCAATCTGTCTGATGATTACTGCACTGGCCCACTGCTGGTACCATGTGAACGCTGTAACCAATCACAGCAGGTCACATGACATTTGTCAACAATGGAAGGCTTCCTTTCAAGCTATCCATTGCGTACAATTGTGTTGCTAGCTGTGATTGGTCACATGGTACAGACTGAGCCTCAGACTCAGCTGTGGCTAATCACAGCTAATCACAACAAAACAAACTGAATGATTTCAAAATGCTTGCTTATAGCGATGAAATCCTCTGCTAACATAATATGTAAAAAAAAAATAAATAAATCAATACTGACCACTTCCCCAGAGTAGTACAATTTTCTCATGATAACAATACATTGTTCTGGTCAAATTGTGGTAAAAAAAAAATATAAAAAAAAAGGAAAAAAATATAATAAAAAAATAAAAAAATAATATAATTTTTTTTTTTTCATACTGTCACCAGTCAGTGTCCCTGATCACCACCGTGCCAGTCATATTATGACGCTGTACTGCATTGGTGAAATGTTTTTTTTTTATTTTTTTATTTTCCAAAAAATTATGACAAAAAATGACAACTCCCAAAAACCCGCCATACTTCTTACTTAACCACTTCAGCCCCGGAAGGATTTCCAGCTTTAGGACCGGAGCCCTTTTTGCGATTCGGCGCTGCGTCGCTTTAACTGACAATTGCGCGGTCGTGCGACGTTGTACCCAAACTAAATTTGCGTCCTTTTTTTCCCACAAATAGAGCTTTCTTTTGGTGGTATTTGATCACCACTGCGTCATTTCTGATCACCGCTATAAACAAAAGAAGAGTGACAATTTTGCAAAAAAACCCAAATTTCTTACTTTTTCCTAAAATACGAATCCAAAAAAAAAATATAAAAAAACATTTTTTTCACCGTTTTTGGCCGGTTTATATTCTTCCTCATATTTGCGATAAAAAAAATCGCAATCGGCGTTTATTGATTGGTTTGCGCAAAAGTGGTCGCGTTTACGGATGATGAGAATTCATTTTTGGGGTTTTTAATTTTTTTTTATTTTTTACTAAAAATGGCGTCGATCTGCGATTTTTTGCGGTACTGCGATATTTCAGCGGACATGTCGGACCATTTTGACACTTTTTTGGGACCATTGGCATTTATACAGCGATCAGTGCTATAAAAATGCACTGATTACTGTGTAAATGCCATTGGCAGCGAAGGGGTTAACCTGCAGGGGGCGCGCTAAGGGTTAACTATGTTCCCTGGGCGTGTTCTAACTGTAGGGGGACTGCCTATCTGGGGAAGGGAAGTGGTCACAGCCTTCAGGTAAAGGAAGGCTGTGATCACATCCCTTCCCCCTCACACAGAGCGGAGGTCCGTGTTTACATACACGGACCTCCGCTCATTCGCTCCGGGGGGGCCATCGCGGGTGGCCGGCGGCAATCGAAGCTGCCGCACCCGCTCCCTGGCCCCCCCTGGACACAGTGAGCGTGCGGGCGCGCCTCCGGCGGCGCGCGCGCGCTCACTAAACTCGTTCCCGCAGCCGCCGTCGTATGACGGCGATTTGCGGGAACAAGCCACTTTGCCGCTGTCAGATGCCGATCGGCGGTCGGCAAGTGGTTAATACCTTGGACTATCTATTTTCCAAAAAGGAGTCATTTGGGGGTATTTGTACTTTCTTGGCATTTTAGGACCTCAAGAAATGAGATAAGCCATTAGTACATCAGGATTGATCAATTATCAGATAAATAACCATAGATTGTGGACTCTATAACTTTCCTACAGACTAAATAATAAACACTGATTTGGGTTATTTTCACCAAAGAAATGTAGCAGTATACATTTTGGCCTAAATTTATCAGGAACAATTATTTATTTGCAAAATTTAATAGCAGAACCAAAGAAAAAACACGTTTTTTTCAAAATGTTTGCTCTTTTTTAGTTTATTTAGCGAAAAATAAAAAAACCCAGTGGTGTTAAAAACCACCAAAAGAAAGCTCTAGTAGTGGGAACAAAATGATAAAAACATAGTTTCGGCACAGTGTTGCATGACCACGCAATTGTCATTCAAAGTGCGACAGCGCTGAAAGCTGAAAATTGGCCTGAGCAGGAAGGGGGTGAAAGTGCCTGGTATTGAAGTGGTTAACCCACCATTGTATATGGGATTGTTTGGTCATATATCATTTTTCTATTTTTTTTTTGGTTGAACTGGATGGACTTGTGTCTTTTTTCAACCTGACTAACTATGTAACTATGTAACTCTTTCACTGCCAGAGCCGTTGTTGCGTTTTTAGCACGCATGTTTAAAAAATCATTTTAGGCTTGAAGATTACACAAAACCCCCAAACATTATATATTTTCTGAAAGCAGACACACTAAAGAATAAAATAGTGGTAGCTCCAATGTTTTATGTGACATGATATTACCGCAAAGCTCTAGGTCTAGGTAAAATATAAAAGACGAGGTTGCGAGTAAATAGATCCCCAACATGCCAAACCTTAAATTTTGGTGCGCCCCGTGAAATGGAGTCAAACTTCAGTACCCTATATTTTCTATAGGTGACTCATCAGAAGCCCCCTATAGGTATCCGTTTAGTGTTATGGATGAGGTCTTTTGTTAGAATTATTGCTCTCCCTCTGGCGTACGCGGCGATATGTTACATGTGTATCGCAATCGACGGTTTCACGCGTAGCAGCACTGTCTCATGCGTTTTCATTTGTGTGTGTGTATATGGGGGGGGGGGCTCAAACATTTTTTGGGGGGGATATTTTATGTGTTTGTGTGTAAATGTATTTTTTGCATAATAAATATCCCCAAAAAAAAGTAAAAAAAAATAAAAATTTCTTCCTCAGTTTAGGCCAATATGTATTCTTCTACATATTTTTGGTTAAAAAAAAATTGCAATAAGCGTATATTAATTGCTTTCTGCAAAAGTTATAGCGTCTACAAATTAGGGAATAGATTTATGGCATTATTATTATTATTATTTATTTGTTTTACTAGTAATGGCGGTGATCTGGGATTTTTATCGGGACTGCGACATTGCGGCAGACAGATCGGAAGCTTTTGACACTTTTTTGGGGGCCACTGACTTATACAGCGATCAGAGCTATAAAAATGCACTGATTACTGTGTAAATGACACTAGCAGGGAAGGGGTTAAAGTGGTTGTATACCCCTTTTTGTCATTTGTACCTTGTAATAGGCTTACCTGTAGGTAAAATTAATATCTCCTAAACCTGCATGGTTTAGGAGATATTCCCCCTGCCAGCAGGTGATGACGTCATGGCGCATGCTCCATGATGTCCCGGCGAAGGCGCCGGATCTTGCCGGAAAGTCTGCCGGATAAAAAAGGTCCTGGGAGTGACGTCTTGTGGCTCTGGCCACTCACAGCGTCGGAGCCGCGAACCCGGAAGCAAGCCCCGAGGGAAGATGTCAGCGGGGACCGAGCCGCCTGGTCGGATCTTCTTGAGGTGAGTATTTCATATTGCATACTAGGTCATTATTCCTTTGCCTTACAGGTTTTTTTTTTGTTTGTTTTTTTGGAGAGTATACAACCGCTTTAATGATCAAGGGGCTATATGTGTTCCCCGGGAGGTGTTTCTAACTGTGGGCGGAGTGGACTGACTGGGAGTACAGAGAGATTGCTGTTCCTGATCACTAGGAACAGCAGATCTCTCTCTGCTCCCCTAACAGAACTGAGATCTGTTTGTTTACATTGACAGATCCCCATTCTGGCTGTCTGTGGAGCGATCGCGGGGGGTCCACGGTGGTCACGCGCATCGGCTCGAGGCGCCACGGTGTGGGCCCACTGTATCTATTGCATGAACCGACATACAGCTAGTATAACTGCGGCGGCTGATCTTTAACCACTTCAGCCCCAGAAGGATTTCCCAGTCTAGGACCAGAGCACTTTTTGCGATTCGGCACTGCATCGCTTTAACTGACAATTTCGCGTTTGTGCGGCATTGTACCCAAACAAAATATACATCCTCTTTTCCCCACACATAGAGCTTTCTTTTGGTGGTATTTGATCACCTCTGCGTCATTTCTGATCACCGCTATAAACAAAAAAAGAGTGACAATTTTGGAAAAAGAACAATTTTTTAAAATTTTTTGCTAAAATACAAATCCAAAAAAAATATAGAAAACATTTTTTTATCGGTTTTGACCGATTTATATTTTCTTCATATTTTTGGTAAAAAAAGAATCGCAATTGGCGTTTATTGATTGGTTTGCGCAAATGTTGCAGCGTTTGCAAACCATGAGAATTCATTTGTGGCGTTTTTAACATTTTTTTTTTCTTTACTAGTAATGGCGACGATCTGCGATTTTTAGCGGTACTGTGATATTGCGACGAACATTTCGGACCATTTTGACACTTTTTTAGGACCATTGGCATTTATACAGCGATCAATGCTATGAAAATGCACTGATTACTGTATAAATGCCATTGGCAGTGAAGGGGTTAACATGGAGGGGGCGCTCTAAGGGTTAACTGTGTTCCCTGTTTATATTCTAACTGTATGGGGGCTGGGCTGGCAGGGGGAGAGGAGTGATCACGGCTTCCATATACAGAAAGCCTGTGATCACAGCCCTTCCCCCTCTGTGTGAACGGAGATCCGTGTTTACATACACTGACCTCCATTCTCTCACTGTGGGGGAGCCATCATGGGTAGCCGGCGGAGATCGAGTCCTCCCTACCCGCTCCCTGCCCCCCACAGAACACAGTGAGCGTGCGAGTGCGCCTCTGGTGGGGCGCGCGCTCACAATACTTGTTATCGCGGTCACCATCAGGTGGCGGCGTTTGCGATAACGAACCACTTTGCCGCCGTCAAGCCGCAGCAGGCGGTCAGCAAGTGTTTAAGTGGTTAATTAACCTCTTGCCGACCGCCGATCGGCATCTGACGGCAACAAGGTGGCGCTCCTGCGCAAATCGCTGTCATATGACGACGGCTGCGGGATCGAGCCCAGTGAGCGCGCGCGCCGCCGGAGGCGCGCCCGCCTGCTCACTGTGTCCGGGGAGGGCCAGGGAGCGGGTGCGGCGGAGTCGATCTCCGCCGGCCACCCGCGATGCCCCCCCCGGAGTGAAAGAACGGAGGTCCGTGTAAGTAAACACGGGGAGGAAGGGGGAAGGGCTGTGATCACAGCCTTCTTCTACACAGAAGATGTGATCACTTCCCTTCCCCAGCTAGTGCAGTCCCCCATACAGTTAGAACACGTCCAGGGAACATAGTTAACCCTTAGAGCGCCCCCTGCAGGTTAACTCCTTCACTGCCAATGGCATTTACACAGTAATCAGTGCATTTTTATAGCACTGATCGCTGTATAAATGCCAATGGTCCCAAAAAAGTGCCAAAATGGTCCGACATGTCCGCTGAAATATCACAGTACTGCTAAAAATCGCAGATCACCACCATTACTAGTAAAAAAAAAAAAAATAAATAAAAACCCCAGAAATGAATTCTCATCATCCGTAAACGCGACCACTTTTGCGCAAACCAATCAATAAACGCTGATTGTGATTTTTTTTTATCGCAAATATGAGGAAGAATATAAATTGGCCAAAACCGATGAAAAAAAATGTTTTTTTATATTTTTTTTTTGGATTTGTATTTTAGCAAAAAGTAAGGAATTTGTGTTTTTTTGCAAAATTGTCGCTCTTCTTTTGTTCATAGTGGCAATCAGAAATGACGCAGCGGTGATCAAATACCACCAAAAGAAAGCTCTATTTGTGGGAAAAAAAGGACGCAAATTTCGTTTGGGTACAACGTCGCACGACCGCGCAATTTTCAGTTAAAGCGACGCAATGCAGAATCGCAAAAAGGGCTCCGGTCCTAAAGGGGGAAATCCTTCCGGGGCTGAAGTGGTTAAACAAGCTGAACTTAGAAGCTGATTGGCTACCATGCAGAGCTGCACCAGATTTTGCACTCTCCGGTATTCGTACATCAACCTGAAGATATGCACATCCAACCATTCTCTGATGTTAGTGGTCCACTTTAGGTTGTCAAGCTCAAGGTTACGTTGTCAGAAATCATACTTTATCTGGTAAAGTAAAAAGACATGGCTTTCACCCATAAAGTATGAAAAGCTCCATTTTATTTCCCGTCACTGTCAGAAAGCGTCCAGCTCTATTCAAGACTAAAGCCTACAGTATAGTGTCTGATTTTGATGGGCAGAACAATTATGAATGCACTTTTATATACATTTTTAATTCTGCATTAATTCACTTGTCACTTTTCCGGCACCATCTGCACCAATGACAGCTGCGCTCCCTCCATGTACTCTAGACAGGTGAAAAGGGATTTTTTTTTCTGTATTTACCTAAAGTCATAGAATTTTCTCCATTGTGATCTTACCTTAGACAGAACAAAAGACGTTTATTTTTCCAATCTCTAAGACGTCTGTTTCTGCTATATAAGTATTTATGGCGTTCTCTTAGGAAGATTCCTCCAGGAGGCTTTAGCTTCCTTCTTTAAACTGCCGGCTTGATGCTGAATGTTGACTAATGAAAGCTTTAGGGAAATGCCTTCAACAAACAAGGAGAAATGTTTCTTGGGGGGCATCGAGCATCGCACTGGCCTGATTCTGCAGACGATGCGCGCCGCGTGCAATGAACACCGAACGCCGGAATCTTGCTCCGCACATTCCTAAAGATTCTTTGCTCTCTAATAATGAATATTCAGCATTTTTTTCCCCCCTTCATCTAAAAAAAAAAAAAAAAATCCCCTGACTGAGTCTGCAGAGATGAGATAGACGCATCAATATTAAGCTCTTCTTTTACTGTCATTGGGACTTAGGACTTGTTAAGACTGCGTTGTACTGAAACTCTCTGATAGACAGCAGGTTGCAAGGGGCAGTTTGCAGATTGGCAATCCTCTCCCTTTAATTAGAGTTCACTGAAAGTACAGGGGGACCAAAGAACGCAGCACACGCAAATGAAGGAGTCTAGTACTTGCCTAGTTTATGTGAATAATGCAGAAAAATATATACAAGACAGACCTTCCTTTTTAAATTGAATATATCCGACCTGTGGTTTATTTGTAGGGATGTGAAGGAGGTTTTTCAATAGAGTGCCCCTTTGCTGGTAAGTGGCCAGCAGGAACCTGTTTTCTGGATGGGGCCTTGATTGATTATTGATAGGTACATTTAGTGGCGGTCCGTCCATTAGGGGTGCACAGGCGCTGCCCCCCCATCCATGTTTTTTCTTTTTACAACTTTCAAGACCATTCCTGATGAAGGGGGAGTCTTTAGTCTGAACACCGCCTCGGAAGCGCCGAGCGGTGATGCTTTTAACGCCTTGTTAACTTCTTCTTGGGAGTTAAAAGAGCAGTGCTGCTAAAACTAGTGGCGCTTTACCGGTACGCCCCCCCCCCGCCCCAGAGTGAAAGTAGACTTACTCTTACTTTTCCCTCTATCCATGTGTCCGGCCTCCTGATCTACAGACATGGATTCCAAGGGGGGGGGGGGGGGTTGAAGCTGTAATAGGCTTCAAAAAAAGGGTGGGCTTGAGGCAGAGAGCACTGCGCTCCAAGCCCACCCAGTTGTGTCACAATAGCAAATGAATATTCGCTATTGCCACACTGATCCTACTACTGGCCAATCAGGAAGCAGATCTTGAGACCCGCCACCCAGTTGAATGAAAGGACAGACGATCTAGGATGATTGAGGTGACGCACGGTGGAAGCCGCTGTGATGCAGGTGACGAGAAAAGGGCACAGGAGCCGCTGCCCCCCGGAGTTGGAGCACTGCCCACCCACAACCTATGGGATAAGTGCTGACCGACCGATCTAGAGCAGGCGGGGGGGGGGGGTGCTTTCCAGCTTTTCCTGCTGTAATGATGTGACCGCTAATTAAAGCTTCGTACCCATTTCAGGGAGATCCTTGGTGTGCTGGTGACATTCTGTTGCTTTGATTGATTATGGCACACAGGGCTGCTGTTACAAACGACAGGGCCCCAAACAGCCAAC
>BLSH010254207.1:258423-274325 GCA_018402905.1 Glandirana rugosa | reverse complement strand
CAAGACCCCCCCCCCCCCCCCCTGAACTGTACCAGGCTACATGCCCTCAACATGGGCAGTATAGGTGCTTTGGGGCAGGGGGGCTCTGCACCCCCCTGCCTCATAGACGCCAATGTTAAAGGTTACGAGAGCAGTGTCATGTCAAGCTGGCCAAGATCTCCCAGGAACCAATGCAAAGCCGGAAATGACATACAAAAAAAAAAACAATTTCCAATTCATTTTCAGGATGGGCATCAGTACTGCATGGTGAGGAGTGAAAAATGTGGGTGGAACTCCGATTTAAGGAGTCCTGGAAGTAATGGTTTTGGCCCCTGCAGAGCCCTGATCTCACCATCATGGAGTTTGCCTGGGATTACATGAAGAGATAGAAGGATTTGAGGCAACCTACATCCACAGAAGATCTGTGGTTAGTTCTCCAAGATGTTTGGAACAACCTACCTGCCAAGTTCCTTCAAAAACTGAGTGCAAGTCTACCAAGAACTGATACTGTTGTAGCCATGACCCGTAGGGGTTGCTGAAAGTAGTGGTTCACCGGGCACCCTGCTAACCCAGACATCCATCTCAAGAACTCAGAGACATAGATCAGCCCATTGCTTTGTTTTGTTGGATTGGATTTGAACTTGGATAGGGATTTTGGAATTATGGGATGCCCAAGAACATTCAGTGCAAATTTGCTTAGGACTCCTATATTATTATTATTATAATTATATAGGATTTATATAGCGCCAACAGTTTGCACAGCGCTTTACAATATTAGGGCAGACAGTACAGTTACAATACAATTTAATACAGGAGGAATTGGAGGGCGCTGCTTGTTAGAGCTTACAATCTAGAAGGGAGGGTCAAGTGAAACAAAAGGCAATAACTGTGGAGGGTGAACTGATGAAGAAAATGAAAATGTACTTGTTAGGTGTGGGTAGAATAACCTTCTCTGAAGAGGAGAGTTTTCAGGGATCGTCTAAAAGCTAATAGAGTAGGAGATACTTGGACAATTTGGGGTAAGGAGTTCCATAAGATTGGAGAGGCTCTGGAAAAGTCCTGGAGGTGAGCAAAGGAGGAGGTGATGAGGGAGCTAGAGAGCAGGAGGTCTTGAGAGGAACAAAGAGAACGATTAGGTTGGTATTTTGAGACTAGGCTGGTGATGTAGCTGGGGGCTAAATTGTGGATGACAGAGAGGAGTAGCAGACATAGAGCGATTGGTAAGGTGGAGTCTGGCAGCAGCATTCATGATGGATTGAAGGGGGGATAGCCTATGTAGAGGTAAGCCAGTGAGAAGGGAGTTGCAGTAGTCGAGGCAAAAGATGACAAGGGAGTGAATTAAGAGCTTTGTTGTGTCATTGGTTAGAAAGGGGCGTATTTTTGAGATGTTGCGCAGTTTGAGGCGGCAGGACTTGGACAGTGTTTGGACGTGGGGCTTAACGGAGATTTCGGAGTCCAGGACTGCGCTTAGGACCTCGGCGTGCGGTGGTGGGCTGATAGTTGTGTCATCAATTATGACAGAGAGATCAGGGGAAGGGGTGGAGGAAAAATGATAAGTTCAGTTTTGGATAGATTGAGTTTAAGGAAGTGTGACATCCAGACTGATATATCTGTTAGTAAATGAGTGATACGTGAAGAGACTGAGGGAGTGAGCTGAGGAGTAGAGAGATAGATTTGGGTGTCATCAGCATAGAGATGGTATTGGAAGCCATGGGTCAGCTGACCAAGGGAGGAGGTGAAGATTGAAAATAGGAGCGGCCCAAGAAAAGAACCTTGGGGGGACCCCAGCAGAGAAAGGAAAAGGAGAGGAGGAAGTAGAGTTGTAAGTAACTCTAAAGGTGCGATTGGATAAGTAGGAAGAGAACCATCGAAGAGTACAGCCACAGAGACCAATGGCATAGAGTTTTTGGAGGAGGAGGAGGGGGTGGTCAACTGTATCAAAGGCAGCACAAAGGTCCAAGAGTAGGAATTTAGAATAGTGTCCATTGGTTTTGACTGTTAGTAGATTGTTTGTTAGTTTTAGAAGAGCCGTTTCTGTGGAGTGTTGAGGACGAAATCCAGACTGAAGGGAGACTGAAGGGGATCAAGAAGGCTATTCTCAGCAAGGTGGTTGCTCGGTCGGTTGTAGACCAGACGTTCAAGGAGTTTTGGATAAAAAGAGGAGCAAGGAGATGGGGCGTAGGTTGTTAAGATTGCTTGGGTCCAGTGAAGGCTTTTTTAAGTATGGGGCTAACCAGTGCATGTTTTAGAGAGTTGGGGAAGATGCCAGAAGAGAGGGAGAGATGTGGGTTAAAGAGTGTAGAATCGAGTCAGAGGGTGAACATAGAATTTGCGAGGGAGCAGGATCCAGCGGGCAGGTGGTTAGTTTGGCGTTAGCAAGTAGTTTAGCAACCTCATCTAAAGTGGCGGGGTTGAATGAGGGAAGTACTGATTGTACCTGTAGGCATGAAGTGTAAAGCACGGAAGGTATCTGAACAGCAGAGATCTCTTAACAAATTGTTTCAATCTTATGTTTGAAGTGATTGGCGATCTCATGGGCAGTGAGTGAAGTAGTGGGTGGAGGCAGAGGAGGACGAAGTAGAGAGTTGAAGGTAGAGAAAAGTTGACATGGACAGGAGTTGTCTACGAGAGTGACAAAATAGGTCTGCTTGGCATCGTGGAGGCAGGAATTTTATTTTTGGAGGGCAGATTTATACTGGTTGAAATCTTTCTGAGATCTTACACCATAGGTGCTCAAGAGCACGGCTATGTTTTTTAAGACTTCTAGTGTCATCTGTTTGTCAAGGTTGAAGGGGTCGGGGCCTGATTCTGTGAGTAGTGAGAGGGGCAAGTGTGTCCAGGGAGGCTAAAAGTGAAGTGTTGTAGGCTGAAGTGGCTAGGTCAGTGCAGGACAGGGGTGCGATTATGTCATAGAGGTGGTCAGTAGCAGAGTAGAGAACAGAAGTGTTGGGACGGTGTAGGTTTCTACGGGTAGCTGTTAGGCAGTTGGAGGGAGAGGAGGTGGAGGAGAGGGAGAGAGTGAAACTAATAAGGAAGTGATCAGAGAGAGGGAATGAATAGTTGGAGAGTTTGCATGGAGTGCAAAGGTGGGAGAAAACCAGGTCAAGGGTATTGCCTTCAGAGTGAGTAGTAGCATGTATCCATTGCTTCAGGTTAAAGGAGGAGGTTAGACTGAGAAGTGTGGAAGTAGCAGGAGTGTTAGTATTAGTAGGGATGTTGAAGTCCCCCAGAATGATTGTGGGGATTTCAGAAGAGAGAAAATAGGGTAGCCGGGCAGAGAAGTAATCAAGAAAGGTTGATACTGGTCCAGGGGGCCGGTAGATTGCAAGTACCCTCAGGTCCCATTCACACCTAAGCGTTTTGTAGCTGGAAGCCTGAAGCTGCAAAATGCTTGAGGGGAAAAAATCAGATTCTCTATGCAGTCCGTTCGCATCTCCAATTAAAAAATGCCTGAAGCCAAACGCCTGAAGCTCAAAAAAGTTCTGGAGGTATTTTTGTAGCTTGATTTGGGCGTTTTTCTACTTTTTACTTAAAGGTGCTATGTGGGGCTAGAAGGATTCCAACACCCCCTCCCTTGCGTCCACTGGGTCTGGGGCAGTGAGTCCAGAGAAGACCACCATGGGATAGGGCAGCAGAAGGCGCAGTGTCGGATTTGTGAAGCCAGGTTTCGGTACCGGTGATTAGATTGAATGAGTTAGAAATAAAAAGATCATGGAGAGAGGCCAGTTTGTTACAGACCGAGCGGGCATTCCAAAGGGCACAAGAGAAAGGGAGTCCAGTTTTGGGAAGAAGAGAAATGGGAACTAGATTGCGTGCATTGCGACTGCAATCGGAGGGTGCAGGGTAATGGGTACGTTGAGTATTAGGAGAAGCAGAAGGGTGAGGGAGGTAAGTGGGAGTGCGATGAAGTGAAATGCTCTAGTGTCCTGGAGTATTTTTGTGCGTGTGGATTTAGAATTAGCAGGAGTTGGTGAGTGCAGTAATAAGGGGAGGATATCAGTGAGGGTTATATATATAAGCTGTGGGGTGGAGAAGAGGGGTGAAGGAGAGTTGGTTTAAGGATACAGGATGGAGTTGTCAGGAGTGGTAGACAGTGCGTGCTAAGAGGGGAGAAAGAGCTGAAGGGGTAAACAATATCACCTGTAGTTTGTGTGGTGTTATTCAAAGTATTTTCTTGTGTTAATTCGCTTTGTTCATTCGCTGAAGGGCAGAGTCAGCAGTGCTCCCACCTATAGAATAGCCCCACTTTGAAAAAGAGCCCCCAGCTGCAAATGGAAACCCCCTGCAAATGCCTCCCCCTAAAAGTGCTTAGATTTATACTGATAGTGATGGGTGCAATCCAAATTGGCAATCAGGAGGTAATAAATAATGGCTGACTAGGCAGAGCAAAATTCTCACTTAAAAAACAGAACAACAAGGACACTAGAGGTAAACAGGCCATAATTTTGGGTAAGACAAAGGACAAATGAAAGCATTGCAGTGTGGACAGCTCTATAGATGGTTAAGCAGAAACAAATAACATACCAGTATTATTAAACAGACATTAGCAAAAGCAGACAGCAAGGTTTGAGTTTTTGGGTGGAGTTGATTCAGATATATACACTCCAGTATATACACTTCTCTCTTCTCTCCAGCACAAACTCTTGCTGCTTTCCATTCCTCCTCCAGCACAATACTTGCAGACTATCACTCCTCCAGACTAGCTAGCACCGCATGGGTAGGCCTGATACACTAACTCAGCCAGACCTCGTGGACTACCTTTTGCGGGCAGAGGCCTCGGGCCTCTTTGTGTAGAAAAGTTCAGGTGCTACCTGTCCTCTCTTCAGCTACCAATCCCAGATAGCTCTCTTCAGGCCTCACCAGCCAGCATGGCTGCAATGACCTCTCCTCACTGCCCTTTCCACACTCCTCTCCACTGGTTCTGCACCCTCTTTCAGCTGCAAACTCCCAGCTCTCTACAGGCGCGCCTCCCTAGTCCTCCCGACTGTGCCTCACTCACCAGCACTTTACTTGCTGCGACCAGTAGTCCTCCTGGAGACTCTCAGAGTGTTCTCTCTCCTGCTGTTATCTTTCTGTTCTCTCATGAGCCTCTACTTCCAGGATCTCTCTCTCTCCTCCCGAATGCACCCGATCCTCGGCCCAGGGTCACCCCCCCCCCAGACTGGGGAGCTTCCTGTGGGCATGACAGTCTCCACACTCCTTTACTCCATCTCTTCCACCCGACCCCCCCCCCCCCCCCAGCTGGGCTGACCCCAGGTATTTAAGGAGGCCTGCCCCCTGCCAATCCAAGTTGGGGATTGGTCTGGGCTCCTTAAGATACCCCAGGTAGGGTCCACCTCTCTTCCCATCCTCCCTTCTAGCACCTTCTAGAAGGAAAGAGGAGGTGACTGAGAAGTGACACCACCTGTGAGTCAACAGCTGCTACCCTGAGGCACTCCCAGCCCAGAATCAAAACAAACAGGCCCAGCAACCAGCTAGGCCTGCCTAAATTTACCTACACTGCCAAAGAAAAATCCTCACTCTAGCACCTCACTACCTACAGGGTGCTACACTGATTGAAGGGTGGTCACACCAAATATTGATTTGATTTGGATTTCTTTTCTGTTTATTTACTTTACATTTTGTTAATTGATAATAATAAAATATTAACACTTCTATTTTTGAAAGCATTTTTCATTTATACCAATTTTTCCACACCTGCCTAAAACTTTTGCACAGCGCTGTACTTCGCTGGAGTTCCTGCCTGGTGTCGCTCCTCCGCTCTACTTCACTTACCTTCCTTTTTTATAAATTATTTCTTCTTCGTACCTTGGTAGTATCTTAGCACATTTTAATTTCTTAGTTACTGTTAATACTTATCACCTCTACTTTGTAAAGCTTCACATTTGAGCAAAGTTACTTTTTTTCTGCTTGCAGTGTTAGGATGACTTTTATTATTAACAAAGTTATTCTGTGATTAGCCTGCAAATGAATGTTCCCATAAAATTTTACTTGTAGCAGACATCCAGTCCCTTTACTATTATGTTTGTTTCTGATGTGATATGTTATGCAGTCCTGTAGTCATCTGCTAGAACACAACTCCATTACTTTCTTAATCCCTTTTTATTGTCCTACTAGAATCACTTCTTTCTTTTTGTACTTGTTGAAGCCATTAACCAGTTGCCGACCACCCACAAGTGGCTTCTTATCGCGAACCGCTGTCACCTGACGGCGGCCGCAATAACTAGTATTGTGAGCACGAGGCACACTCACTGTGTTCCGGGGGGCCAGAAAGCGGGTAAGGTAGACTCCATCTCCGCCGGCTACCCGCGATGGTGCCCCCCCCCCCCCGCAGTGAGAGAACAGAGGTCCGTGTATGTAAACATGGATCTCTGTTCTGACAGAGGGGGAAGGGCTGTGATCACAGGCTTCTTGTATATGGAAGCCGTGATCACTCCCCTCCACTTGCCAGCCCAGCCCCCATACAGTTATAACACACTGAGGGAACATATTTAACCTTTAGAGTGCCACCTCCAGGTTAACCCCTTCATTGCCAATGGCATTTGCACAGTAATCAGTGCATTTTTATAGCACTGATCGCTGTATTAATGCCAATGGTCCCAAAAAAGTGTCTAAATGGTCCGACATGTCCGCCGCAATATCGCAGTACCGATAAAAATCGCAGATCGCCGCCATTACTAGTAAAAAATAAAAAAATAAATGAAAACCCCAGAAATGAATTCTCATCATTCATAAACGCGGCAACTTTTGCGCAAACCAATCAATAAATGCCGATTGCGATTTTTTTTACCAAAAATACAAGGAAGAATATAAATCGGCCAAAACCAATGAAAAAAATGTTTTTTATATTTTTTTTGGATTTGTATTTTAGGAAAGAGTAAGAAATATTGTTTTTTTTGCAAAATTGTCGCTATTTTTTTGTTTATAGCGGCGATCAGAAATGACGCAGAGGTGATCAAATACCACCAAAAGAAAGCTCTATTTGTGGGACAAAAAGGACGCAAATTTCGTTTGGGTACAACGAATTGCAAAAAGTGCTCTGGTCCTAAAGGGTGAAATTCTTCCAGGGCTGAAGGGGTTAAGTGTATGGCCCGCTTATTTTATTTGTTTAATCAGCAAGGGATGGCTCTTGTGCTGATGGCTTCTCTCTTAGTTGAAATCTTCAGTCCTTTGTCCCCCACCAGCAATACCCACACAGCCAGGGCTGTCTTTAACACAGGGAAAAAGGGGAAGCTACCCCAGGCCCAGTCATTGTTGTGGGACCCAAAGCAGCTGCCCCTTGAGCTTGCACTGCCCTCAAATTGTTGATAAGTGGATTTGCCAGGGCCCAAGAAAATGTTTTCTCAAGGTCAAATCAATATTGAAGACGGTCTTGCACACAGCAGTAATCTTCTGGTGCTGTTGGAGGTTAATAGGAGCCTCTAGACATGTCATGTGCCAGCTGTCCTTTATATCCCCTCCTCTATTCATAAAAGCAGCACTAGAGGTTCCAGCAATGAAAAACGATCTACGAATGAAGGATGGGCAGATGAATAAAAGGTCTGCCCCCTCCATTCATAGAGCACGTTTTTGTAATGGAAGCTATAGTATGACTCCTATTAGAGCCCCAGCAGCACCAGAAGATTACTACTGTTTAAGTATTAATCCTCCACAGAAGATATATATTGGGCAATGTTTTTTCACTGGAGACTATTCTTCTTTTTAATTGCCGGTAAATAATGAATTCCAAGAAGAAGCATTGTACTGTCATTGAGTTTTTGATAAAGGTGCAGGCTGTCTGCCATTGATGGTCTCCAATTGCATGGTTTGTGTTCATTACTGGTTTCCCCTTCTTTAAACTTCATTCATTAGGGCGGGTTTACACTGGTACGACACGACACGCCCTGCGATTTAGCCTAGGTTCAGTTTGATGCGATTTGGCATGCAATATGACATGTCAAATGGCATGCCAAATCGGCAGCTATTGCCGGCAATAGCACCATCCCAGTCGGTGTGATGGTGACTTTGTGGCACCACACCCATTCCCAAAAGTAGTTCCTGTTCTACTTTTGGCGACTTTGGGTGTGATTTCAATAGACATCTGTGCAGGAACAGCAGGAGTCAGACTGACATGTCGCAGCAGTGTGAACCTGGGCTCAATATCCGCCTTCCGTCCGTCTTCAATGAACGGGATCCAACTTTGATCCTGACAATACCAGGCCCTTTAAGTCTGGTATGGATCTTGAGGGTTAACCTCACACCAACATTTTTTTTAAAATGGTGTAGGGTTCCCCCACAATTCCATACCAGGCCCTTTGGTCTGGTATGGGTTTTAAGGGGAACCCCATGGCAAAATAAAAATAAAACGGCATGGGGTCCCCCCCAAGATCCATACCAGACCCTTATCCGAGCATGCAGCCCAGCAGCTCAGAAAAGGGAGGGAAAGAGTGAACGCCCCCCCCCCCTCCCGGACCATACCAGGCCACATGCCATCAACATGGGGAGGTGGGTCCTTTGGGCGTGGGGGCTCCCCACCCCAAAGCACCTGATGGGGACAAGGGCCTCTTCCTGACAACCCTGGGCGGGGGTTGTCAGGGTCTGCAGGCGGGGGTTTATCGAAATATGGAATCCCCCAATCCCAGCCCCCCCACCCTATGTGAATGAGAAAAGAGTACATTGTACCCCTACTCATTCACCCTAAAATGGTGTCAAAAGTAAATAAAAACAGTGCACAGATTTTTGACATAGTTTTTTATTAAATCAGCTCCAACATGTCTTCTCCCTCCGGTCTTCTCCCCTCGCTGGTTCTTCTCCCTCCTCCACTGATGTCTTCTCCCCTCTCTGGTTCTTCTCCCTCCGCTGTCTTTTTACGCTGTCACCTTCCTCTGGTTCTTCTGCTGCCTCCGGTTCTTCTGTTGCCTCCGGTTCCTCTTCCTCTGATGTCTTCTCCCGCCGCTAGCTCACACATTTATGTTCCGCTCTCTGATGGTTCTTTTATAGACACAGGGCGTGGCCATCCAGTGACATCATCCAGAGACCCCGCCCCCTTGTGACGTCACTGCCCCATCATGCCCCGGACGGTGACGTCACAAAGGGACCAAAGTCGTGCAGGAACCTTTTTTAAAGTCGGACCGACTTGTGTCTGAGTAGTTAGGACGGCTCTCATGCGACATGTGCTCCCAAAGTCAGAGCGTATGTCACATCAATGTTGTCATCTTTGTAAACATTCTGTACTCATTGAACGCACATTGCTTCTGCTAGGAATCCATTATTTACCTGCAATGAAAAAGAAGAAGACATACAATAGAGCATTGGTCTCCAAATTGTGGCCTTGGGGCCGGATGCTGCCCTTTGCTTGCATTTACCTGGCTCTTAGGACATTATTCCCCCCACTGATACGAGACACTATTCTGCCAACTGACACCAAGAATGGGGCACCATTTCTCCCACTGAAACGAATAATGGGGCACTACTCCTCCCAATGATACCAAGGATGGGGGCACTATTCCTTCCCCTAATACCAAATGTGGCAATGTTTATGCCCACTGATGCCAGGAAATGTTTTATTCCCGCTGGCCACAGTCCGGCTCCTCGAAAATCTGAAGGACAGTGAACTGGCCCTTTGCTTAGGAAGTTTGGAGATCCCTGCTACAGAGGAAAGCTTACACTATCAAAATGTGACATTCAAACAATCTTTGTAAGTTAATAAATGTATACCAACTTATGCATTACTTTTGTTACAGCCCTCATATTATGAGTTTCAAAAAGCACAAAATTTAAAAAAGAATTAGTCCCAAACTGTTATATTTTCTTATTTCTTTGCTAGTAACTAGTAAAATAACTCTGAATTCATATTATAATACAGACTTTAAAATCAGGTGGCCACAATAGCATACAATACATTTCCTGCCGTGTAAATAACCAGCTTAGCACGATCTGTGCAATCATTTTGTGCTGTGGCTACTATTATTTTGTAACCGTATAGATTTTCTTAATGCATGCAAATTTCTACAAGGTGGCTCATCTTGCTATTGATTCTGCAACGTTACCATCCTAATCATTAACTAATTGCAAGTGTCCTTTATTGACGGCCAGGCCACCTTCCCTGCTAATTTTTGCTGACATGTTGGAGGTTTCTTAGAACTGACTTAACCTTTCAGTGTCCAGCGAATTTCTGTGCCCTGATGTCAATTGACTAGCCTGGCCTTTCTGTTAGATAAAACCCTATCAGCTGTCTGTGTGACTGGAGTAATGAGGCATTGTAAATTGACAAGAAGCTAGTGAATTCAGATGTTAGTCTGTTTTTTTCATTCATGTTGGGAATTATGCATGACTGGAGAAGAGGGCATTTTCCAGGCAGGGTACACAGAGAATACTTTTTGGCATGGTGTCTGCATTTTTTTTCTACCTTATGGTGACTGTTATTACTTTTTGGACCCATCCATACTTGTTTGGCTTCCTTACCTTAAAGCTGAACTCCAATAATTTTTTGGGCTGTAAACTTTCATTGGTCCAGCTTGGTGCAGTCTAAGTATGCATATTTTATACATAGGGTTGCCACCTGTCCGGGATTTACCCGGACAGTCCGGGTTTTGAATCATGTGTTCAGGTTTCAGGCAGACTGAAACCCTGACACAGTAAGCAGACCGGGATGTGGCTCCCCAAGTAACCAAGATAGTCACACACAAATCTGTTGCTGTCTGGGAGCTGTGGGTGGCTGTCTGGGGGCAAGTTCGGCATCACTGGGGGGGGGGGGGCAGGGCGATAATGTCAGCAAGAGCAATTTGGCCACACACACTTTTTGCTGCAGCACGCTATGCGCACCTCATTACTACTCTCCTAGGGACACCCAAAGGTTTTAGTGTTGGGTTTGGCTTGAAGAAAGGTGGCAACCCTATTTATAACTGATGGACCATTGGGGAAGATAGTAATCACTTTGGTAGTCAGCAATACTTCAGTGATAGCCCGATCTTCTGGGTCCTGCTGGTGCTCTGTGTGAGTGGCATCCCCTCTTTACACTCACCACAGGAGGTTGCTTGTTTGGCACTGCCACCATTAATTGTTTTGCTTGCGTCTATCTAGTAAGGTTACTTTGTGGTATAAGCAAGGAAGCTCAGATCTGTGCAGTGTATAAATGTGCTTTTACTATACAAAATGCTTTACATACAAAACTATTACAATATTAGGAATACAATACAAGACTGACAGCTATAACAAGAAAGATGCCTAGCAAATAAGCAGAAACTATGGTCTGTAAACAGTGAAAATACATTTACGTTACTTCATTTGTGTTAACGTGTTAACGTGTGTTCATGAGCTCCGTAGCCAACGAGGACTCAAGCTTCCAAGCAGTTGCTGGAGATCAGGCAAAATCGTCTTCAGGTTTTGGCTGGTACAGACGTTCCTTCCTTGGTGTTAATGCTTCATGGAGTCCTGTCCAGCTTATGCCTGACAACCTTTTATATGTGAGGTTGTCAAGTTTTGTTGACAACGGTTACAAAATTGTTTACCTTAGTTACAAAACAACAGACTGCTCCAACTGTACCATTTTCAATTAGAGAGGTATTCCAAATTCTACCTCAAGATGGCACTCTGATATCATACATGCCATAGGTTATACATATGTCAGGTTGTCAATCTATTGTTTACGACAGTTACACAACAATAGGCTGAACAACAGTTAACTAAAATGCAACAATGGTATCTAAGTTCCCATTGTTTGAGGACAGCCTGTGTAATGTTACCAAGGAATTTATTTGAGAAGCATCCACTCAAACACAACCTAATTTCTCTTTCTGTGACAAACTACTAAACAGATTCTTCCACATCTGCACTAAAGTCTGAGATATAAAATCATATTATTTATCAAACGCAACACATTCATAAAATGCCTTGTTTTTGTCAATGATTAAAAGGCATTCTCTGATTGGACTGGATAGAGATGGCGACATCCTCATCCAGTTGGGAACCAGATGCATTTTCCTGATTCAGTCATCTAGTATCCTGATGAAGTGACCCAAACTTCATCCTCCAAATACTGAAGCCTTTTGGGATATATAATCTACATTTCCAAGGAGGCTAATGTCCTAAGGTCCGTGTCATTCTTGCCCAGGCCAGAATGGAGGCAGGGGGTACACTGGACCAATAAAAAAGGGGCAAATAAACAGACAAAAAAAAAGGTGGTCAGCATTTTATATTGCAGTGGTGGTGTAGCTTACACTTGTGCAAAGTAATTTTTTAGTGTAGCGCTGACCTTTTGGCTGGTCTTACTATCATGTCCCAGGTTCTCTTTCCCAACAGTGGAATGGCAGCCAGACACACAACAGCATTCACACCTCTTGCTCAATCAGTAGTCTATGGATTTCTTTTTAAAGTTTATTGCAGTATAACTTGAATAGGGCTTAAGGAGCTGTGAGATACTCCAGAGTGTAGAACAGTAGCAAGGGGACATCCTTTCTTCTGCAGATACTCCTTAGAAAGTCCCTTAGCAATAACCCTGGGAATAAGCAGCGCTGGGGTACCAAGTGTACCAGGCCAGGCGAACCTCAGTCTTTATGCACCAGGGGATTAACAACAACAGCATTCGCCAAGATCCTCTTCTCGGGTCTGAACTCACAAGTCCCTGGGTCTTTGGATCAAGAAAGTTGCTCAGGGGACTTGCCAGATGGATCCTATGTGAAATCCACCTTCCTTAGCTTAACATCCCTCAGAGAGTAGGCCCCCCTAAAGCTGGGGCCTTGATGAGCTCTTGGTAGAGTTGTTGGGTTGCCTGGAAGGGCGGTAGCCCTCCAGGCTGGGTGCTTCTTCTACTGGACAAGGACCTTGACTGATCTAGGTCCAGACTACTTATGCTCTCTCCATCTACCTTCTGAGCTTCCATCCCCAGGGATTGGTTGGGACTTCATAAAAATTTACACTGCCAACCTAGACTGCTCCACTTCCATGTTCTGACCCTTCCAGAAAGCAAGTAGAAGCAATCAAATGTGCAGCCAGTGGGTCCCTGATCAGCTCAAAACAACAGCTGCTCCACTGATCACAGAGGAGCACAAAAAAGGAGGGTGCTACATCAGTGTGGAGATTGAGTTTAATTGATCTGTTCCTCCCCACCTGGAGTTTTGGGTGATGCAGCAGCTCCTGATACATTCCCTATAATACAAGGTGATTAGAAAAATACAGCAGGCAAATTGAGGACCCCCCACAATGTCCACAGCAAGTGTGCTGGCCTAAGTGCAGATATCTCTAACTGCATCCTAAATAGACATAGGAAAATGTCAGGTTGATTAACACTCCAGCATCTTCCAAAAAAACTGGAAAGAGTAGATAAACCCTTTAGACTGCATGCACACTGGGCATTTAGCCCACGTGCAGGTGGAGGGTACAGGTGTACCGACTGGTCCCACTGCCACCAGCCTGTCAAATTCTATTCCAGCCTGATAGCTGCCACAGCTGGATGGGGGGTGAATGTCTGGAAGAAGCCTGCATTTTGAAAATTCATCTCTGGGCGAATACTGCCCTAAACATGCATACTGCTAGGTGCACCATCCAGTCCATCCAGTTGCAGCAGCTTTCAGACTTTCATAGAGTTTGACAGTTGCCAACAGTGGGGCTAGATGTGACACCTCTGCTCTCTGCCTGTAGCTAAATGCAAAAGCCCCTTGCATCGGAGCTAATTGCCCAGTTTGCATGGGGTCTTAAAGGAAACTTGTACTGACTGAAATATGGAGGCTGCATTTACTGATCACCTGTTGAAAATGTTGGGTGTCTAGTTGTCTAACTTTAGTACTGAATCGCTGACCTGAAACAAGCATGCTGTGGGCAGGGCTTGCTCGCCCTGCACATTGGGGTACCTCTTGCGTGTATGCGCTCACCAATGCCGGAAGCAGGTAGGGCCATGTTCATGTGAAAGTCAACATTATGACCATACACTGTCTCCAGTAGTTAAACGTACAGAGTCCCTCAGTAAAACATGCTGCCCCATGTTACTATACACCTTGCTTGTGTATGTAGCATTTAGGAGGGACACTGCTTGGTTTGTGCCCTCTCCACCAGTTCAATGTAATTCTGCCACCTCACTTCCAGTGACAGAATGGGGTCCCGTTGAGCACTAGCGTGGACCTCACGTGTGCTCAATATTACTCCTTCACCTCTCCTGTACAATGCGACTATGTACATAGGGACTCTGTACCACAGATTTGGTCCCAGATACTTTGGGGAATCTGCCCGCTAGTGAGGGAACCAGAACAATGACCCCCTCACTACCAGAGGATCTGTAAACATCGCCAGGTTCCGCGCTTCATGACTTGGTTATCCTTGACAACTGTTCTCCAACTCCAACTCTTCTGCCGAGTTAACCCTTTGTAGTGGCCTTGCTTTCATACTCTGTATGTGCATTACAGGCCTAGTTCTAATACATCATGTTCTACCATGCACATTTTACATTTTAAGTAACTTCAGATCAGGTTTAGAACAGTTCAGGAGTGCAATGCAGTTCCAAACCTAACTGGCTTGTGGCTGCCCAGGCATACCTTAAAAAGTGTCAGTCCATAACTGGTGCTCTCAAAAGCTATTTATATATGCACCAGGAAGGAAGGCAGGACCCAAAAAGCTTGATAAAATAGTCTAGATCCAGTAAACCCCTCCCCAGCCTGGGCAGGCCAACTAACATAACTACAGTGCCTTGAAAAAGTATTCATACCCCTTGAAATTTTCCACATTTTCTTATGTTACAACCAAATATGTAAATGTATTTTATTTGGGTTTTATGTGATAGACCAACACAAAGTGGTACATAATTGTGAAGTGGAAGGAAAATGATAAATGGTTTTCAACATTTTTTACAAATAGATATGTGAAAAGTGTGACATGCATTTGTATTCAGCCAATAAATTTAAACAGTCGTGCTAAACAAAACAGTGAAAAATAAGAGCATAATATAAATTATCAAAAACCCAAATCAATTTATCAACCAAGTCCGTAATAAATAGAATTCTGCATGACACTGTATGTGAAAAAGTGCGTAAAAAATAGAAAATAGTAAGTGCTCAAAGTCCAAAAGTGTGTGTATAAAGGTTGTGACCACAGTCCTTGCTACAGATGCATGTAGGTGATCTTCCTTAAGTGACCATCCAGAGTGAGCCTTTATAACTTCACCATCACCAAGGGGCATGCACACCTTGTGGGGTTAAGACATAAATACTCTTACCAGAGCAATATGACTCACTATCCCTAGTAAGTCATATGGGCAGACAGCTATAATCCGCTGTGGGATATATGGGAGGTTCACTCTTTCCCTCTGGGGCTCTCTTCCGGGATAGAATTCAAATAGATGTAATCAGGTAACCGTCCTCTCCCACAACACATACCAGGGCACACAGCTGCTCCACTGCCTCCAGGATGACCTCCTGATGGCCAATGCTCTTCACCCCCAAAGCCTCAAGGTGTTGGGGGGATAGATCCAGCAGGTCCTGTCCTGTTATGGCCCATTCTTTAAATGAGTAGTGCTGTACTGGGGGGTCCAGACCTGGAAAGAGCAGACACATATGGCAGTAATCAGTGATGGTGCCTTGTTCCTGAAGCACACACACACAGCACTCCCATTATAATAGCAGCCAGTGCCCAGGTGGTATAAAGTCAGTGCTTTGGGTCCTATAGAGCAAGCAGTAACCCTACCAATCCTACACACGGCTACACAGCCTCCCTCAGGGTTCACGGTCTCCTCCAGGTTCAGGCAATGCTGCTATTATAATGGGAGGGCTGTGTGTGTGTGCTTCAGGAACAAGGCACCATCACTGATTACTGCCATATGTGTCTGCTCTTTCCAGGTCTGGACCCCTCAGTACAGCACTACTCATTTAAAGAATGGGCCATAACAGGACAGGACCTGCTGGATCTATCCCCCCAACACCTTGAGGCTTTGGGGGTGAAGAGCATTGGCCATCAGGAGG
>BLSH010254207.1:219646-241514 GCA_018402905.1 Glandirana rugosa | reverse complement strand
ACGTATCGTTCTGAGACTGTCGGTGTTTATACTGTGGGTCTCCGTCTCCGTACTACCCTGAACATCAAAACGTTGTCGACCTCCAGGTGATTAACGTATAGGGACGAGATATCCAAATATTTTCTGAGGAAACCCACACTGTAGTAGTGGGGTAGGATTTATCCACACAAAATGATACTTGGTTCTGTACTCTCTAAAAGGCCCGCTACTGGAAGCTGGGTAGGGGGTGGAACTAGGGTTGCCACCTGTCCAGGATTCACCCGGACAGTCAATGTTTTGAATTATGTGTCTGGGTTTCAGTCTGCCTGTACCTTGAGACATCATTCAGGCTGGGCTATGGCTCCCCAATTAACCGAGATAGTCACACACAAATCTGCTGATGTCCGGAGCTGCAGGCGGCTGTCTGGGGGCAGGTTCCACATCACTGGGGGGATGGGGTGATGATGTCACACCCAAAGGAGTCTTTTATAAACCTATAGAGCAGGGATATGCAATTAGTGGACCTCCAGCTGTTGCAAAACTACAAGTCCCATCATGCCTCTGCCTCTGGGTGTCATATTTGTGGCTGTCAGAGTCTTGCTATGCATCATGGGATTTGTAGTTTTGCAACATCTGGAGGTCCGCTAATTGCATACCCCTGCTATAGTGTATACTACGAAAAAAATTAGCATGTGACACTAAACTGTTCGGGTGTGGCTTGAAGAACAGGTGGCAACACTAGGTGAAGCCAAGGGACGATGCTCAGAGGAGGGTAAATGGCGGAGACAAGGAGTGACTCAGAAGGGGGGAGTTCCTGCACCTATTCCCTGAGAAAAAAAAAGCCCTGTCAATATATAAAGATAGCAATATCAGTGAGATAACTCTTCCAGTTTCCTCAATCTGGATTTTCAGCACCATGTCTGGAGTGTGTGGGGAACAATAGCGGTGGGAGTCTTGAGAACTACGCACATTTACACAGATGGTCCCTTATGGCCACTTCATTCATCCCATCCACCAACAGTGCTATGCAAGCCAATTTATAAATGTCAGTACATTGATGCCCAGCTTCTGAAAATTGGCACTGCCATTTTTATCTATATCTCTGCCTTATACCATGCAAGCTGTAAGCTGTTCTAGAAAACCTATTTTATACATTGTGTAGGAATGCTATCCATTATACACTATGACTGATTTTTTTTAAAACATCCATTTATTTGCTTTTTATGCACTTACGTGACTTCTGAGCTTAAACACAAAATTATTATTATGTAACTTCTAAAAAATTGTAGAGACGGTTATTTTCTTTCATTCAGAATTGACAGTTTAATAAAGAAACTAAGAGAAGTAACAGCAGACTGCCGTAAGCATTTTACTCTTTATTTTTGTCATTCATTTACAGTATGTGGCGGCAACAAATTCCGCCGTATTTTAGAAAGCGCTTAGAAAGCTCACATCAGTTCCTTAATCAGAGAAGATTTAAACAGAAAGCCACTATCACAATCTTTCTTTCCCAAAACTTTTTTTAAAATTTTGGATAGAGTGGAAAGGGATTAGAACAGGGGCCTCCAAATTGTGGCCCGTGGGCCGGATGTGGCCCTTTGCTTGCTTTTATCTGGCCATTGGGGCACTATACCTTCCACCGACAACAACCATTGAACACTTTTTCTCCCACTGACATCAAATATGGGTTACTACTCCTTCCACTGACACCAAAAATGGGGTACTATTCCTTTCACTGACACCAGAGAAGGGGATCTAATTCTCCCACTGACACCAACCATTGGGCACTATTCCTCCCACTGACACTAAATATGGGGTACTATTCCTTCCACTGACACCAACCATTGAACACTATTTCTCCCACTGACATCAAATATGGGTTACTATTCCTTCCACTGACACCAAAACATGGGGTACTATTCATTTCACTAACACCAGAGATGAGGATCTAATTCTCCCACTGACACCAACCATTGGGCACTATTCCTCCCACTGACACCACATATGGGTTACTATGCCTCCCACTGACACCAAATATGGGGTACTATTCCTTCCACTGACACCAAATATGGGTTACTATTCCTTCCACTGACACCAAATATGGGGTACTATTCCTTCCACTGACACAAATTTGTTTTACTCCCACTGATTACCAAGCCTATAACATTGTTTTCTCCCACTGATTTTAGAACATTTTCTACTCGCACTGGCTACAGTCCGACCCCCTTAAGTATGAAGGGCAGTAAACTGGCCCTTTTTTTCGAAAGTTTGGAGACCCCTGGATTAGAACATCTGTCAGGTGTCTTCAGGGAAATTCACCCTCTCTATTTGTTGGGTTTACCGTTATATCCAAAAATAAAGGTAAAGGAAAGTCCCAAATTCTGGGCTGTCACCAGAACAGGAGTGGAGTGGAAATTGTCCAATTAGAAAACTAGTTTTGGTGACCCTGGTGATTTTCGGGGATTTCCCTCACTTTGGACACAGTTGCTTAATTTTGCTCTTCAGGAAATTGGATGCTTCATTGCAGGTTTCTAATTAACAACTCCTCTTAACTGTGAATGTGGTATGATTGCATGTCTTCACCATCCCACCACACTCCAAAAGAACTCAGTGCATAAGTTTATTAAACATAATAGGCACATCAACCCGCCTCCCAATAGAGATATCATTTACCTGAATTTCAGCATATGGTGAGAAGATGCAAAGCATTCTCTGAATAGTGTGAGACAAAAATACACAAAGCGCCTCTAAGTGTAGTCGTTGTGGATATGTTTATTAAATACAAATAAAGGTACTCACCAACAGATGGATAGGAAGTGGTGGAGATGTTGAGGAGGCTTCACAGAGCTCTGGGGCGTGGGAGACGCCAGTGGCTTCTAGTGCTTCCCGTGTCCAGAGCGGTGATGTGGAGTTACTCAGACGTCACTTCTGGTCACGGCTGTGGGCGTGTATTTTTGTCTCCTGCTCTTAGAAGTCCTTCTGGCCACTCCAGCTGCCCTTTGGACTGCCATTTCATGTGGACTTTTTGACATATGTGACCACAGCCACATCAATATAGTGCCAGTTTTTGGAAACAGTCCATATTTGCGCTCTATCAATAACTTTGTTTTCTGAATAGTGTGTAGCACATCCCCTAAGAGCCGCATGTAGACTGGAATCCCCCACCCTGAACAGCCAGGCACACCGAATTTCCACAGGAAGAGTCAGAGAACAGTCCATGACTTTGTTTTTGTTATTTATTGAAGGATAATAACTTGGATAGAGATTGGAGATTATGAGATGCCCACTTGACTTTATAACAACTTCAGGGACAACTTTTCCTATATACAGTCTCTATATACAGCTCCAGCTCTCATTTGGTTGCAGACACCCATCTGGCACACTGTAAAGATCTGACAAATCACTCAGTCAGATTAGAGCAATAGACTGTTATAGGCATGAACCCGATGCCCTTGGATGTGTAGCAAAGTTCAGTGTCCAGCCTACATTCCTCCTGTGGCTAATGATCCCATAATCACCTCTTTAGGCACTGCCAACCCACATGGCTGTGACTGCCCCTTTCACTAGCCCTCCAAGTTAACTTATCCCCACAGTCCTCCTGGCTGACACTCACCAGCCCACCTGGTTGACTTTCAGGAGATCTCCCAGAAGTGCTGACCTGCTCCCGCTGTCCTCTTTCCTTGCTCCCGTGCCTCCAGGAAGGGTTTCCTTCACGTGTTTTAGGGGGAATTTTCTAGCACCTGACCCCCAGGCCTGAGATCACACCCTCCCCAGACTAGGGGGCACCCCCAAGGGTCACCGACCGCCTCCTCAGCACTCCATCTCCATCTTCCACCTGACTGCACCCGCTGGAACGACTCATGTCTATTTATGAGGTGGCCTGCCTCCTTCAAGCCCCTTTCTGATCGGGAATAGTCGAGGTCCTCATTAATATGCATGATAGCCCCTCCTAGCTTCCACCCACTACACCTGGAACATTCTCCAATGCTCCATAAAACAGGGGGAGACACCAGAAGAACTGTCATGATGAATCATCCAGCCCCCTGAGTCACTAAACCCTGACCCAGATTCAAAACCCAGGCCTAGCTCTCAGCCAGGCCACATTTTCCCACACTAACAACTAAACCTATGTACACCTAGCACACTAGGTAGAGGGTGCTACAAGTGCCTGTGCCGAGCAGCAAACCTCCTGTCTTTAGAAGGCAGCAAGGCAGCCCCTCAGCATGGACCCAGAAGCCAGTGAAGATCACTGTAGTAGTGATGTCTACTTTAGCAATTTCCAGCTTCCAAGGGCATTTTCCAGGTGTGATATATGCATAGTTAGATTGGTTCAAGCTTTATCCATACCTGGAATTCTTCTGTAGTTGTAACTCTACAATTAAAACCTATTGTGGGTGAAACACATTAGAAGAGGAGCTTAGGCAGGTTGATGTGACTTTAAGCTTCAAATAAAAGTTATTTTGGGGTACAGTATGTGCTTTTACTGTCCATTGACCTCCCAGATGTGTTTGCATTTGCCCTTAGTTGATCACCTCCTATTTATAACAGGAAGCTTTCAACAGTCTATACCACTCTGGACAAAATAAATTGATTTTGCGCCTTTTTCTAAATGTTGGTCTCCTGAGACAGAAAGATGAGGGATGATATTATTTATTATTTTCATTTTGGAAATGACAGCACAAATATAAGGTGATAGCTTTCATAGCTAACAAGCTAAAAAATAGATTATTAATGTATCTTAGCTGAGATTCCCAAAACTTACACTGTTGTCAAAGTTTGGAAGTAATAAAAAAATGCTAATAAATGAAATAAATAAATCTGACTTTTAAAAAAAAAAAAGTCTACTAAGTAAAATCAGAGTCCCCATGTCTTCCCAAAGAGCCTTCATTTTCAATCTTATAATTCTTGAAAGGGCAGATGAATGGACTTTCCTATGGCAGCTTGTTTTCTACGCTATTTAGGGCTGTTACTTTCCCTGTCATTCCGAGATGATCCTGTTTTGTTCTTTCCAAGTGTTTCCATGGAAATAGTTTATTATCCGCCAGTGAAGAAAACTTTATTCTCTAACAAGGAAAAGTTTTGCAAGTGAAACTGTCACAATTCACCACTTAGCACATTTTCAGAGGCAGCACAATAAAGAAGAAAAAAAAACAAATGGCAAGCATAATTTGCAAAGTTAGGAAGCACAAATAAATTATATACAGCTGTCTTTTCAAAAGTAGCTGATTTCTTGAGTATATACAGTTTACTCGTTGACGTTCACTGGGTGGGTGGGTGACCTCTTTCTGGCTAATACAATTTTTGCCACTCTATAAGCAACTAATGCAACCTATGTTTTATTTCTTTGAAGAGAGAAAGCAACAACACGAGGAGAGTTAAATGTTTAGGCATCTTCTCCGGCAGTATCAAATACTAGTTAAAAGTAAATCGTTGGCTATGATTCAGCTTCAAAGTTGTAACTCATTGGTGTGTTTTCTACAATATAGATGGAACTATTTTATACAAAGCAAGACTCAATTTCTGGGCATTTTTGGAGAACTTTTTGGTGACTGTGCGGACTTAACTTGCTTAGTAATAGATACAGAAATTTATAATGATTCAAACTTCCTGAGTTGGAGGTTTAGGTGCCATTTAATGCACAACTCAAACTCCTGCAAAAATTAAAGCCTAAGTTTAGTAAAAATATAAAAAGAAAAAAATCAGGGACAGTACCCACAGTAAATGAGAAGTGGTTGAATGTTAATGGAGGACTTAGATTGGGCTGGAGACCACACTGGACTGATGTAATCGGTCGCTGGTAGTTGATTGGTGTGAGGAAAGGATCACTTCCAGTGGGAATGAACCCCACGGTGAGTGGTGGTGATGAACCCCTTGGGGGTTTGGGCTGCTACCTTTCTGGTACAACAATGCAGTTGATTTAGCAAGAAGGGAGGTGTGCCCATTGCTCAGAAAAATGCAACTCTTGATGTACGGTTGAAAGAAAAAAATAACAAGGGGGAGGCGCCTCTAGGTGCAATACCATAAAATGATTTTATTGACTAATAAAAACACAAAGAATGTGTAGAGGAGAAAGGCTCATCATAATGTAATAAGTCTAGCGTGAGGTTGTCCAAGTGGATTCCAGTGTAGTGTAGTGGAGAAGATCCTTATCTGGCCAGCAGACTTTCTCTGGGGAGGCGCGTTGGTTTTTCTTTCTACCAGAGTCGGCTTCCCTCCTGGAGTGCTGCCCAGTGTTGTACTTATACCAGTTTTGCTTCATCACAGTCTACAGATTTGAAAATTTCTTCTATACTGCAAACATATCTCTGGCCAGTCTTGTTGCTCAGAGCGCCCTACACCCTGAAACCTCTTTCCATACTCTGATGTACAGTTGAAAATGTTTATTGGAAGTGTAAACATATAAATCGAGTGAATGGGTTTTAGGGAAATTGCCCCTCTTTCTTCAAGGCTCTTGGTGTGTGCTTATGGTGGGGGGGGGGGGGGGTCCAAAGCAGGTCCTAAATTTTGGACTGCAGTGTGGCTTGTACAGATGCAGAGGCAGCCAGAAAAAAGCTGGAAGAACCATATTACAAGTCCAAAATGTAAGACCCACATTGGAATCCACCCCAACCATAAGCATGTACCATGAAGAAGAGAAGGCAAATTACCTGGAATACTTTGGCTCGATTTATATGTTTACACTTGCAAGAAAAGTTTTCAACCATACATCGAGAGTGGCATTTTTCTGGGCTCATCTCCCTGCTTACCCAACCCTATGAATTTTTGGGGGAAGACCTGTCAATAATCTGCTTTACCTCCATTCATAGACCGCTTTTCATTCATAGAAGCTATAGTATGGCTTTTATGAATGGAGAAGGGGGCAGAAATGGCAGGCATAGTCAGAACTCTTGCTGAGTGCATATGACAGGTCCCTTGGCTTGTATTGCCTCCCGTGGCACCAGATAAATACTGCTGCAGAGTTGGGGGAGGGCGAAGGATAGAAGATTTCAACAAAATCTGCAGCCAGCAGCACCAGGGACACTTCTCATTGACTATAAGTACTGTCCCTTGTACTGATTTAAAAAAAAAACACAAAAACACCATGTACATACATACACTTTAAAACTCTTACCTCTCTGGTGGTATTGTTGGCATCTTTAGCTCCCTGTGTGCCTGTGACTGCTGGTAGAATAACCTTAGGGCAGAAGTGGTGTATACACATCTACCTATGGGGGAAGCTTGCCCTTACCCCTTCTATTTTGCTCCTGCACAGCTCCTCCTCGTTTCCTGGCAACATGAAATGATATGCCTGGTGGAAATCCAATAAAGCTCACCATCCAAATAATCCCATTCCTACAGTACTGAACGGTGTTTCTGCAGCAAGGACTGGAGAACTTGTCAGGATAGAAGAAAAAAGCAATATACTACCAAATTCTTGAGGAAAACCTACTGCCCTCTGTCAGAAAGTTGTCAATGGGAAGAAGGTTTACCTTCCAACATGACAATGACCCAAAGCACACAGCAAAAATGACCACACAGTGGTTGAAGGAGAACAAGGTGAATGTACTTGCATGGCCTAGTCAGAGCCCAGACCTAAACCACATTGAAAATCTGTGGAATGACTTGAAGACTTCAGTCCACAAATGGCCACCATCACATTTAACTGAACTTGCGCAGTACTGCAAAGAAGAGTGAGCAAATAGTGAAAAGTCCAGATGTGCAAAATAGAGAGACAAATCCCAACAGACTTAAAGCTAAAAGTGGTTCAAGAAAATACTTACATGGAGGGAGGTAATCCTTTTTCCATTCTGTTTTTGATTTTTTTAATGTAATTTTGACATGTTGGTGTTGTATCTTTCACTTGGATGTTATAAGTTGCACTGGTAAATACTAGGGGTGCACATCTTCACTGGTCTCCCGATTCAATTACGATTATCTGGTCAACGATTCGATTTGATTCAATTCCGCGATGCATCATGAATAGGATACAAGGGAGGGTAGGAACTGAAGGATGGAAGAATCCATGAATAAGAAAGGAAGGATGGGGGAGTCTGGGGATGGAGGAATCTATGGACAGGAACACAGAGATGGGAGAGTCTGGGGATGGAGATTGAGAAATCCATGGACAGGAACAGAAGGATGGGGGAGTCTGGGGATGGGGGAATCCATGGATAGGAACAGAAGGATGGGGGAGTCTGAAGAATGATGGGTGTAGAGGGGTGTGGGTGTGAGTGATGATGGGTGTCAGTGAGTGATGCTGGGTGATGGGTGTCAGTGGTTGAAGCTGGGTGTAGAGGGGTGTGGGTGGTAGTGAGGGGTGTGGGTGATGTTGGGTAGTAATGGGTGTTGGTAATGATGGGTGTGGGTGAAGCTGGGTGTAGAGGGGTGTCAGTGGGTGGTGTAGAGGGGTGGGGGTGATGATGGGTGTCAGTGGGTGATGCTGGGTAGTGATGGGTGTGGGTGAAGCTGGGTGTAGAGGGGTGTGGGTGGTAGTGAGGGGTGTGGGTGATGCTGCGTAATAATGGGTGTTGGTGATGATGGGTGTGGATGGGTTTCAGTGGGTCGGTATAGAGGGGTGTGGGTGGTGGTGGGTGTAAAGGGATGTCAGTGGGTGGGTGTAGAGGGGCGTGGGTGGTAGTGAGGGGTGTGGGTGATGTTGGGTATAGAGGGGTGTCAGTGGGTGGGTGTAGAGGGGTGTGGGTGGTGATGGGTGTAAAGGGATGTCAGTGGGTGGGTGTAGAGGGGCGTGGGTGGTAGTGAGGGGTGTGGGTGATGCTGGGTAGTGATGGGTGTTGGTGATGATGGGTGTGGGTAGAACTGAGGGCCCCACTGTAGTGTACAACATGCTTCTTAGTATGTAGCAACATACTGCACGGTGCCTCTCGGCACTCATGTGACCACCCGGTCCACCTCTCTCCTCTCTCATCTCCAGCTGGCATCAGCGGTGGATTTTCAGCCCCGCCCGCCTCTCTTCTGATCTGTCAGCTACAGTCAGTGGGCGGGGCTGAGAATCCACCGCTGATGTCAGCCGGAGACGAGAGAGGAGAGAGGCAGGTCGGGTGGTCACATGAGTGCCTAGAGGCACCGTGCGGTATGTTGCTACATATTAAGAAGCACGTTGTACAGTACAGTGGGGCACTTTGCACAGTAACAGGGGATTCATTACTGCATTCACACCTAGCAATCCGACTTGCAGGGCAACTCTCCCCGCTCAAGGCGACTTCAGGGCGGCTTGAAGGCGACTTCTGCAATAGAAGTCAATGCAAGTCGCCTGAAGTCACCTCAAAAGTAGTACAAGAACCTTTTTATAAGTCGGAGCGACTTGAGTCGGTCCTATTTAGAACGGTCCCATTGCAATGCATGGAGGCGACTTGTCAGGCAACTCAAATCACCTGACAAGTAGCCTATAGGCAAGTCAGATGACGTCACCCGGCAATCGATTATGGCCAGTCGCTGCATCGATGCCGCATCGGGGATGGCCGAATCGCGATGCATCGATGCATCGATTAATTTCAGCACCCCTAGTAAATACAGCTGGATAAAGCGAAACATGGTGTCTGTCTTCATTTCAGGCTGCAATGCAACAAAATGTGATTTTAAAGGGGGTGATTATTTTCTTTAACCACTGTAGCTATTATTGCTTCTCTTGGATCTTTCAGTTCTGTTGGCTCCCTGGCTGGGGAACTGTACCCTGCCATTAAGAAGATGCAGGGACCGCTTGTAATATTGCCTAGGACACTGGATCTGGCTTTTGGAGCTCACCTAAGCATGTAGAGCAATTTGATGAGTCCAACACAGAATGCTATATAGGTCAAGGGCCATGGTCCCACTGCCGGGAGAAACCCTTTCTTTCAAGACTCTTTATAGGCTATGTCCACTGGGAGGGCTAAGGCCTATATTGTATAGGGCATCATTCTCCAAGTTCCCCTTGGCTGACTGGAAGAAAACATAGACATCAGTGTTAATCAGAGCTCTGCTTTATTTGGAAGCGAGTGTACTGTTGTTACAGTCCCTGAAGGGTTAACATTCAGAGAATGTGACATATTCGGTCACAGTCAGTGGCAGGAGCAGCTCAGGGGCTAAATTTGATGCCCTTTTTTTCTCGAGCTCCCATGACTCGGGCTTGATGAGCTACCTTGCCTGAGCAGTCTCTTAACATGTGGTGTACTGCGCATGTGCCCAACATTTACTGTTGCTCAGCGCACATTCTGTGTCCTCTCTATCTGCATATTGCACAGAGATCAATCAAATGTGCCTGGGTGTCCATTGCCTACAGTGATTGGCTTTGCAGCAAAATTTGGGAGTATCCCTAGTTGGTTATTCTAACTATACATGGAAGATCACAAATACAAGGAGAGTGGGTCAGTGGCCCATGCCAGCTAATGCAAACGGCTCAGAGTGGTCTTGCAACATTTACGCTAACCTGATACTGATATCCCATATTGCTGTCCCTACTCTTAGTACTGTAACTGTCCTCCTCTGTAACCTCGTAAGCTCCTTTTGGTTCAGAGAGGAGTTTTTAGTCATTAAGTCTGGATTTATTGGTAGGCCTTCAGCCCTGTCAGAAACCTCAGACCGTAGGGGCTGCAAAAGGGCCACCTCATCCTTTCCTTTATAGTACATATCTAAATCTCCTCTGACTGATTTTGCACTTCTTGAAGAGGAGGATTGAGATGGTGTCTTGTCCATATCTGTGGTCTTGGTGTAGGAGGGGTCCAATCAGCTGATATTTCTCCCAAACGTAAGGATACTATAGATGCAATGAACACCTACATCATCCAAGAGCAGTCTGTGTCAGCCTGGCACAAAGTCACCAGCCTCTGCTCACTAAAAATACCTCAGCCTACATTAACCTTTCCTGTTTACTTTCCATTACAGCCTGAACTATATGGTGACTGGACCCACCCTAAAAAAAAAAAAAAAAAAAAATCATCCCTCCAAATTTTTTTCACAGCAATATTCTATTACAGAGATTTTCCTGAAGAACTGGCTGTCCCAGTTGTGGGCCCAGCCATCTCTTGTCTTGACAAGACTCTAACAGTCCCTGTTGAGGATGTCTCTGTATTCAGAGACCCTCTGGACAAGAGGTTAGATGATCTTCTTAAGGCCTCATTCTTTCTGACAGGCCCCATTATGTTGTCTTCTGTTGCAGCCATGTCAATATGCCAGACACTGGCTGTACGGTCCAAGTCCATAGCTTGGGACCCTGTTCACATACTAATGGATCCATCTATCCTCCAACATAGTTGGACATAATATAGCTCTTGTTCGTGGCCTTGCACAATTGTGTTGATGGCCTTGGATATTCACTACAACAGATATCCAGGATGTGTCTCCTTCAGTATATATATATGAGGAGGACACTGTGTTAAATGCTGGTCTGCAAAGCTTCTTTGCAAGAAACGTCCTCTGTTGTAGCCCTTTGAAGAGGGAGGCCTTTCCAGAGAATCCTTGGACACTATGTCAAGGAAGTCATGGGGGTGAAGAGTACTTTTTCCCCAGAAGAAGGGAAACGTACCTGCTAGTAAGCCTTCAACCCCAATGATGAAAAGGAGCTCCTTTCAATTTTCTCAGAATTTGAGCCCCCACACAAACCAAGTCTGGGACCAAGGTAGAGGGACCACTTTTGACCTTTTGGCCATCTGGTCACAGAACTTTTCAGAAGCTTGGAACTAGAATGTTGTATCCAGTTACTACATATTCTAAAAATATTACTTCGGATTCAACACCCCTTATGAAATCTGCTCTGTTGCTTATTACCATCCTTCATCCAGTAGATTTTCTAGCCTCAGTGCACATAAAGGATGCTTATCTGCACTTCCCCATCCTTCTGACATACAGTATCAACGCTCCTTCTGTCTTTCTGAGGGCACACAATATTACCAATTGGTTGCCCTTCTCTTCGGCATATCCACTGCAGCTTGGGTCTTCACCAATGTGATATCCCATTGTGGGATATCTGGGAAATCTACTGCTGAGGTAAAAAGCAGATCAGATTCTGTTAGCCAATATCAGCTAGCCACTGGCAATGGCGTGTGGCACTTGCAGGTGTCAGGGAGCCACAATCGAAATGTGGGAGACTCCTGCACCTCACGGGAGACTTGGGGGTGTCTGCATCCAGTGTGTTAGACCAAATTTGCTCTGCTTTGGTGTATCTCCAAGCCAGCACTGGAATCAGGGAAGTGCTTTCTCCTGATAGTCTGGAGGGTGCTCACAGCAGAGGCCTGCCTCTTTGACTGGGGAGGAGTCCTGAATGCCTTCTCAATGCAGGGTATCTGGTTGCCAGAATGAGCTAGGCCCTGGACCAATATTCTGGAGCTCGGGGAATTTAGTTGTTCCTTTAATGTTAGATATTTCAACTGCAAGGTCTCCCAACCAAAATTAGGATGGACAGTAACATGGCTGTGGTTTACAGTCAACAATCAGGGGGGCACCAGAATTTGCACAGCTCAAAGAGAAGCAGACTTGATCTTCAATTGTGGAGGTAATTGTAAGGGTAGGCAGGTGACACTTCCTCCATGTTCCCCTCCTTATTGGGCATCAAGCGTGGGTCACATAGGAGGCCTACCCTAAGGTGGGATCTTTGTGCTATGCCAGTCGATAAATGGGGTCATTGGGTCACAGGTACTAACACAGGGGTAACGCCTTGCCCAAAGGCTTGCTCACCAATGCTCGGGACCAGGCGGGGGCCATGGTCATGTGAAAAGTCAAACATTAAGACAGTCCCTCAACTTAGAAATGTGTCACTTGTGTATAGTGTTGTATGCAGACCTTCTACAGAAGATGTTGTCCCTTGTCCTACACACTTGTACAGGTGTATGTGTTACATAAGGGGGGCATGCGGAGCCTATGTCCACTCCATCAGTCAGCGCACCTCTGTTATTTTACTGCCAGTAACAGAATGGGGTCCCAACGAGTACATAGCGTGGACCTCAAGCATGCTTCTACTTAACTCCTCTCTTGCCCTACTAAGAGACCAGGCATAGATCTCTGTAACTCTAGTCTATTCCGGGTGAAAGATTTAGACAGACAGCTAGGGAGGGAGCCGGGCACCAAACCCCCTCACTACCGGAGAACCTTTCACCTAACCAGGTACCATGCCAATGATTTGTTGCTGTTTCCTTCTGTGATTACCCATGGCAAATTCCTTCTCTGCTTAGTCTTACAGGATAACCTCTTATTGTAGCAAAGTTACATGTACCTCAGAATGTTATCACAGACCCTGGTCCCTTAGAAAATGCCAGGACCCCACATGCACCCCTTGAGTAGATTCAGACCAAGCCTTGAGCAGTTAAAACAACTTTACTGAACTCTTGGCAGAGCATGTATAACATGCGGTAACGTCTTTTTCCCTAAATATACCTAACTATAGCTGCCCAAGATTACCTGCCCAGGAAAAGTCTATTAGGAGAAAGTCCAAACTTGGTGGTGCTCTAGTAGAGAAGTCCATGTTGCAGGGTTCCTCCAGCAATTCAGCGTTCCAGGCAGACCATAGGTTCCAGCAAGTCTTTAACGTAGATTCCCCATGCGTTTACCAACGTTCCCCGAAGCCCACCAGGGTTACGACTGCTAACCTTTTATAGAACACGGGGGAGAGGCTGGGCCCCAGCAAAAGCCAGTGAAAACTCCTGGAAAATGGCAGCAAAGCATTACCTTTTACCCTTGACCTGGGCAGCCAGGTACTAACTAAATACAAACAGTAGGCAACCAACCTTCATGCTACTTTGCAGCACAAATAAAGCATCCATTTGTAAGAGAAGGAGGAGGAGGAAGCAGGGCAGAAGCATATGCCCTTTAGAGTGCAGATCTGCTTTAAAATTTGCCAAAAAAATTAATGGTTTTGTGCATCTTTTGGTTCATTGCAGGGCCTTCGCAGCCCATTCATAATGAATAAGGAAACACAAGAGGACGCCTCTAAGTACAGCAATGAAATAAATTTGCTTAAATTCATTGCTACATTTGGCAGCGCCCTCTTGTGTTTCCTTGATATATTGCAGAAAACCCCTTCTATCTGATCAGGAGCTGCCCTAAGGACTGTGTAGCTGTATCATATATTAATTTAACCCTTTCCGTCATTCCGCTGATGCTACCTTAGGGACTAGTGGCCTTTGCGCTCAAACAGATTACTATATTATTCATAATGAATAGGCTACATCAACGCAACGCACATAACACGTCTTAACGCACCACAAGCTCTGGTAATGGCGTGAAAATGGCTTCATAGATGTAAAAGTACACAGTTGATTAGGCACTGTATATACAAAGCTGTAAAAATTGGGAATATGACATAAGAAGACTGAAAAAATATTGCTTAATCTAACTGTAATACAGCAAAATGTATTTCAAATTTTGTTTCATTTCACAGCTACATGCTTTGAATTATATTGCTTATTTCACACAATGTTAAAAAATAATGTGCGGTACGGACAGTAACAATTGTGACACATTGAAGACCAATTCTGCAATCCTGCAGATGGCGCTGTTAGCCCTCACCACCTGCAGTGCTCAGAGTACAGATTGACTTCCTTAGGGTTGATGGTGATTGATTGTGTTGTTTTCTTCATTACTTTAAACCTAATCAGTGCTTGGTGTAATTTGAGTAATGATTGTTCATTATTGGAAATTGTGAAGTTTAAGACTTTCCTCGTTTTACCTCCACAGTCTGCCTTTAGGGAGAAGGCTGGATCGCGTTCAAGAACCGCTTCTCCCACCCCAATTCCATTTTCTACGTGCAAAGAGATACGATATCAGACAATGTAAAAAAGTTTAGGAAACTATGTCATATTCTCTTGACAATGGACTATGTCAAAGTTTAATTAGCAATAGTAGCAATACACAGCACACAAATAAATGTAGTATACAGATACGGGCAATAGGGAAAACAGCCTTATAAAGAAAATTCCTGTTACCCGTGGCAGCCAATCAGAATTCACTTTGTTCTGCTCTTAATTCAGAGAAGAGAATTCTAACTTATTCTGAACGGAATGTGACTCAGTCATATGAGGATTTTTGGGGCCATCATTGTAGACATGTGTCTGACTTTGTAATGTTCCAATCAGAGTCCTGGAACAAGCTTGATGGAAATAAGTGTCCAAAAAGTTTCAGAATTACTTATTCCTATATTTATTCTTGATCATATATTCACCTATATTCATTCTTGAGGTTTAGGATGCTGGGAGGTGGGGCGGGGTTCATGATCATGTGACCCCCAGTAACGCAAGCAGCGATCGTGAGCTTTCCATTAGCTGCCGGTAACTGTGCCGGGAGTTCATGCTTTTGGCACAGCTATATCTGCACCAATTCGTGCAAATATGCGGCTGCTCGAGACCAAGACCAACCCACTGAGAGGCCGCATATTTGCGTGTGGCTGGCGCCAAGGGGTTAAAGAATATGTAAACCCAACATTTCCTATTCCTGATATGTGCCTGCCCTAGCATCCACTTTTATAAAAAAAAGTATCCTGTTCTTTTTGTATTGCTTCCTTTGTGTGAAATCCCTGATGTTTCTGCCAGTCACGTTTCTTTCCTATTACAAACTGACCATACTAAGCAGGACAGCACAGTGTAATCAGATCTCTAGCTGTGCTGGGAACTCAGCCTGCTCTCCTCCAAAGATAAAACTTGTCCTGGCCAGCGGCGGCTCGTCCATTAGGCGTGCACAGACGCGGACCCCCTACCCATGCGTCTGGCCCCCTGATCTACATAGCAGGGCGCCGGTCTATGGATTCCAATGGGGGAGTGTTTTTTTGAAGAACGTGATTAGAGCCAGAGACTTTAATAGGCTTCAAAAAAAGGTGGGCTCGGGGAGCAGAGCACTGCGCCCTGATCCCACCCAGTTGTGTGACACTAGCAAATGAATTTTCGCTATCGCCACACTGATCCTCCTCCTGGCCAATCAGGAAGCGGGTCTGAGACCCATCACCCGATTGGCTGAAAGGACAGGTGATCCTATTGGAAGCCTAGGAGAAGGAGTGAGGAGCTGCACTACAGAAGCCACTGTGTTACATAGAAGACACAGGAGCCTGCCCACCGCCCGTAGAGGCCCGCTGCCCACCGGAGCTCATAACTGGCCCGCTGCCCGCCAAAGCCTGTAACCTGCCAGCTGTCCACCGGACCCCACAACCCAACCGCCAGAGCCCGCAACCCGCCAGCTGCCCACAGGAACCTGGCCCACACCCACCCGCAACCAATGGGGCCGGGGCCATTGCCAGGGGTGGGGGGTGGCGGGGTGCCACCGACCGACCAACAGGGGGTGGTTGTTTGTGCCCTGGCCTTTTTTGCTATACAGCACTGCGTTATTTTAACTGACAATTGTCATGCAACGCTGTGCCCAAATGAAATTTATGTCATTTTTCCCCCACAAATAGAGCTTTATTTTGGTGGTATTTGATCTGGGTTTCTTTTATTTTTTGCGCTATAAACAAAAAATATCAACAATTTAGAAAAATAATCCCAGAGCAAGGGATTCCAGGACAGCCTTGAAGCACTGTCCAAGGGAGGACTGGTTGGGTATGGCACCTAGCAGCGCTCTGCCTTGTAGGCCCTGGGGGTGTAGAAGTACTCACCCTGTCCTGGTCCTGCAGTCCATGTAGGTGAAACTGCTTCCAAGCCTTTCACTGAGCTAGTTTCCTTCCTGGCTATAAAGGCTGTCCTTCCCAGATGGACTGCAGGCAATGGAGATCCCTCTTTCAGCTTCCTTCTTCCAAACTCCAGCCTAAAGGCAGACACCCCTCCTTTGGGGCCCCCGTCCAGGCTACACGCAGCAGCACTTCAGCACTCCATCTTCCACTCAACTCCCCTGCTGGCCTGCTCCACAATACTTATGGGCTAGCTCAGTCACCCTCCCAGGCCTCCTGCCTAGGGATTTGCTAGATTCCCATAAATATTCAGATCCCTGTCTCTATACCCCCGCCCACTAGCTTCTTGATGTTTCCATGAAACCTCTAGAACCAGGGGGAGGTGAAAGAGGGACTAATTTCGAGGGACTGTCTCTCATTCAGAACAAAGTCCTTCTGTCCCTCTTTCCTCCTCATTTTGGTCTGATCTATATAGCTGTATACAAAATGCAATATTTACCTATTGCAACGTGTTTCCCTGTGCTAAACCTTTCATCCAATTTCTAAATTGCTGCATTTGTAAATTCCAAAAGTCAATATAAAGGAATAGTAGTGGTAAAAAAAAAAACACTTGCGGGCTTAACCAATTTTTTTTAGACAATTCTCCTTTAAGGGGGCGTGGCAGGGTGTGTGTCCTATGCCTACATATTTTTGCTAATAAGTGTCCCTGATTTCCATCTCAGAAAGTTGGGAGGTATAGAACTGGTCTGTAGAGCCTTCCAGCCTGACCTGAATCTGAACCCTGACCCAATTAACAGACTCATACAACTACCATGAGTGAAATACATTTTCCTACACCTATTTTAGCACTAGATGGTGCTGCACATATCAAATCCAAGAGTGGAGTGTGGTGGTGTGAAGGAGACAATGGACCATTTCTTGCTTCATTGCCCCTTCATTATAGAAGTCTATAAGTGGCTGGGTGGGGCTCTGGGTATCCCTATTTCTTTCCCGCTTGAGTTTCGCAGCGTGGTCGTACAGGGCTTTTGAGACTCATCAGGATTTTGATTTCAAGACATTTTTTCTAGTTAGTTTAGTAGTCCACTACTTCATGCGGAATGCACAGTGTCCACAGGTTTCCACTCTGAAAAAAGTCCTACCTGTGGAGGTGGTGGTGCACAACATTCTGGGTGAGGTTGGGAAGATTTGAGGTCTTGAGAAGGACAAGTGGGGACCGGGGGCCTGGACAAAAGCGTGGAGGAATGTCAGGTCCCCGTAGCTGCTGTCTGTCCGTCTCTGGGTGTGCGACTTTTCTTTCTGTCCTTTTACGTCCCCTAGATTTTGTTATGATCAGAAAAAGGCTGCATGCATGTTTTAAATATTTAATCAGTTCTTAGCCTGAGGGTGTGTTTAGGTGGAAGTTAGGGTTCTGTTGAAGAGCAGCATGATAATAGTAATACTGTGGAACCTCGGATTGCGAGTAACGTGGTTTTCGAGCATTTCGCAAAACAAGAAGTTTTGTTTTTTTTTAATTCTGATGCGAGCGCTGTCTCGCAAGACAAGCAGGATTCAAGCCTCTGTGCATGCAATAGCGTATGTGGCCAGAGGTGCGGGAGCGCTGGTGAGGCTCAGAGACGCTCGGAAGTACTCAGAAATACCAAATGTGTCAACAGTTTCCGAGCGTTTCTGAGTGTTTCCGAGTCTCACCAGTGCCCCCGCACCTCTGGCCACATAAGGTATTGCATGCACCAGTACCCCCGCACCTCTGGCCACATACAGTACTGCATAGACAAGCAGTCACTGTGGAAGGAATTATCAGAATTTTCATGGTTTCCTATGGGGAAACTTGCTTTGATATACGAGTGCTTTGGATTACACACATTCTCCTGGAATGGATTATGCTCGGAATCCGAGGTTCCACTGTACTAAAATATGTCTTGGTTTGTATATTTCGTTTTCTTTGTTTTTTTCTGTCAAAAAAGCCATTTTCTGTTTCTATGCTGATGTAAGCTATTTTTGTTTATTTATATATATTTTTTTTACTTAGTTTGTATATATGTAAATATGTTTTTATTATGTTGTATGTTTTTAAAGGCAGACGTTTTTTTTATCTTAATGCATTAAGATAAAAAAAAAACCCTTCTGTGTGCAGCAGCCCCCCTCAGCCTCCCTAATACTTACCTGAGCCCCATCTTTATCCAGCGATGTTGCAGGAGTGTCTAAGCTGCCCAGGACTCCCCTCCTCATTGGCTGAGACAGCAACGCGGCGCTGCTATCAATCAAAATCATTCAGCCAATGAAAAGAGAGAGGGGGCATGGCCGGGTCACGGTTCTGTGTCTGAATAGACACAGGGAGCTGTGACTCAGCTTAGATGCCCCCATAGGAAACTGCTTGCTGTGGGGCCACTCAATAGGAGGGAGGGGCCAGGAGCACAGAAGAGGGACCCAAGAAGAGGAGGATCCGGGCTGCTCTGTGCAAAATCAACTGCACAGAGCAGGTAAGTATAACATGTTTGTTCATTTTTTTTAAAAAACAAGACTTTAAAATCACTTTAAAAAGGAAATGTGGTCTGCTCACATAATTTGTAATAAAAACATCTTTGCCATTCTGAAGCTTCCCTCCATCCACTTTGCATATTATTTTATATATACTGTGATTCTGTACTTGCCAAATATGCTGCAGAAATCTCCCTCCGCCAAGTCTGGCTGCATCCATTTTAACTGTGGGCAGCTGGAGTTGCTGCCTGTTCACTTCCTAGATTTACACAGACACACAGAGGCACACCTCCAGCTCTGCAGCCCTGCAGCTCTCATTGGTCCTCTTATGACTCATATCCCCTCCCTTCCTGGCAAACTCTCATGAGAGAGAGAGAGAGAGCTGTGCATGATGTCATAAGCCTAGGCTAATGACCAGACAAGAAACAGGAAGGGGGTTGTATAAGGTATTTAGTGGCAGAAAAAAAATGTTTAGATGTATAAGTACCTCCACAATCAGGGGTGTAAATTGCCATCATCCCTTTGTTTATTCAAAACCAAAAAGAAAGTGCCCCTATGGGTTGGGATTTTTAAGGCAATTTAAATGAACTCGAATTGTAAAAAAGTAGTTTATTTTAATAAAAGTTAAAAATAATGCCCATAATTGGACCAATACAATGAAGAAATAACAAATATGTCAATTGCTCAGTTGTGCACATCGGTACAAAGGATAAAAAACAGAAGAAGACACCATGTTCTATATAAATGGTGATATCACCCAACCCAGGAGAAGTCCCATGATCGACCAGTGACCTGTCCTAGGGGGGGTTCACCCAACGCGTTTCAGAATTGTTATCTGTATTAATTCTTTCTTCAGGGAAAGATACCGCCATAAAATAGCACAGTATATAAACCTCTGTATGGCAGGGTTGCCAACCGCCAGTAAATTTACTGACCGTTTGTAAAAAACAGTGATTTTTACAACTGTCTATAAATATCAGGTCATGCTGTGCTGAGTTTTTAAGTGTAAATCAGGCAAATTACTTGATATGGGTGTTGTCGGTGTTTCCATGTTGTGTTTAAATATCAATTGTCTTCGTTTTTAATAGGAGTTCTATTATGTTTCAAGTTGCCAGTAAAAATGTGCTCCACCAGTAAATTTTCTATGTTTTGCCAGTAAAAAATGCTGCTGGAGGTTGGCAACACTGCTGTATGTCTGCTTATTATGTACTTCGCAAAACAGATAGTAGGAAAAAAAATCACCCAACGACCGGTGCAAAATCCATAATATTAAAATGGAAGGTTTCTTCCAAGTAAGTAATGGTCCCAGGGAATCCGTGGATGGGGACATGGAGCAGGTTACCAAACGAGAGCTTCCATGCCCCGGAATGCAATGACCGAGAAGGAGCCGGACCCCTGGATCCACCCCCCGTCCCTACTAGAGTTGATCGAACACCTGAATGTTCGGGTCCGGTGGGTTCGGCCGAACTTCGGGAAAAAGTCCGGGTTCAGTACTGAACTTAACCCAAAAATTACCCCGAACCCCATTGAAGTCAATGGGGAGCCAAACTTTTCGGCACAAAAATGACTGTAAAAAAGTCCTGGAAAGTGCTATAGGGCTGCAAATGGAAGTAAAATGATTTTAGAACAATAATCTGTCCCTCTAAGCAGTAGACTCTACCTAGTCCAGTCAGATCGTTCTGTAACGCAGGATGAGATGTTATTATATCTGCAATCTGTCCCTCACAGCGCCGGCAGCATCCTCTCCCTACACTAGCCTGAGAGCATGTGACATGCAGCAGGTCACATGATGCACTGGCCAATCACAGCCATGCCATTAGTAGGTATGGCTGTGATGGCTTCTAAGGGCAAACCAGTGAAACGCTTGTTGATTGGCTGCCCTGCAGCTATTGAACATGCAAGATAAACTACCAGAACCCAGAACGCGAACCCAAACTTTTTTCAAATGTCCGGGTTCGGGTCCGGGTTACGGACACCCCAAAGTTCGGTACGGACCCGAACTTTACAGTTCGGATTCGCTCAACTCTAGTCCCTACAAAATCCACGGGCCCTGGTTTAACAGGCGGTCGGAAAAAATATTTTACTATCCAAATTTAAATCAACAAGGGCAGAAGATTTAATAGATGGAAAGTTGAAAAAAAATGACTGAAGTGCCACTTTCAGATTTTTAATAAACATAAAATGTAGACATTTTAAATGATAAATTGAATGTATTAACAGCCATTATTCATAAACATTCTAAAAAAAATGAAAATAAATTAAAAAATGAAATAAAATCAAAGCCAAGCGTCGCTTAACTTCCTATTGTATGATTTGTATTCCATTATGTATAGAACCAAAAAATAAAAGTGTTTCTTTTCTTTTTTTTGTTTGTTTTTTGCCCACGCTAACCAGCCATTGTGTGTTGTTTGAGAGAACTGGTTTGCAAACTTCTTTTCCTTTCATGTAAATTTAATAATATGCATTTTTTTTTTTTTACTCGGAATATGAGATTAAAACAGTTTGCCTTGAACGTAGTACAGTCAAGTTTTTGTGTGTATTGGCAGAACCAATTTCCATGGCGCGAGTGATTCATACAGTCGCTATGGTTGCGAAAACCGACAAACTACAGTCAAATTCTGTGTTTCTTCTCGCGCCTTGGTTTGCCATAAAGTACCAGTGAACAAATAACACGAACATTTAACGAACACCTCTCCTCTTTTACTTACGTTTGTTATGTGCAAGTTCCGTTTGACAAAATTAGAGTATAAGGCTCATTTTTTTTTTTTTACGTATAATAATTTAAATGTACTTTCCTTTTCTTCAAACGTTTGGTCAAGAGAGTTTGTTGTGTGTTACCGACCAATCGCACCCGTTTTT
>BLSH010254207.1:200802-216696 GCA_018402905.1 Glandirana rugosa | reverse complement strand
GGGTGATGTGGCGACACGGCGGGTATTTATGCCACACTGTATTTCATAACGTTGCTGGCGGTAAAATAAGAGATCCCGTCACCAAGAGTTGAGGCCAGGAGCCCTGGGTGGTTGTCCGGTCTAAAATTCATAACGGAACCCCTCTACGTCTGATCTTATGACGTTAGTGACTCGTCGTTTACTATAGTGGACACTACATAAAGTCAATAGGACGTTTGGACCGGACAATCACCCAGGGCTCTTGTCCTCAACTCTTGGTGACGAGATCCCACAAACTTTTTTTTGATATATATATATATATATATATATCTATATTACCCCCCGAGATTCATTAAAAGATCGTTTTTTTTTTTTTTTCTAAAATTGAACATTTGTTGTCTAGAGTTTTTCTCCGAGTCAAGAATTCACCATTTTTAAAGTTTTAACAGCAAATAACAAGAAGTGCGAATACATAGTTACCAACCTATTTTACAATACGACGTAACCATATGGACATTTTAGAGTTATTTTTATAACTTTCTAGTCTGCATCTCCCCAAGGCAATACTTAAAATCTGGCCTGTTGGTGGGTCCCGAGGACCGGAGTTGAGAACCACTGCCCTAGAGAATAAAATGGCGGTCGTTGCAATACTTTATGTCACACCGTATTTATGGGCGGCACAGCGGTGTAGTGGGGAAGCACAGTGGTGTAGTGGATAGCACTTTCACCTGACAGCAAAATGGGCGTTGGTTCGAATCAAAAACCACGACACTACCTGCCTGGAGTTTGCATGTTCCCCCTGTGCCTGCGTGGGTTTCCTAAGGGTACTCCGGCTTCCTCCCACACTCCAAAGACATGCTGGTAGGTAAATTAGATCCTGTCTAAAATTGGCCCTCTTATATGTAAGAATGTGAGTTAGGGACCTTAGATTGTAAGCTCCTTGAGGGTAGGGACTGATGTGAATGTACAATGTGACCTTTTATACACACACACTAATTACAAGCAAACAGATCACAGGTGAGGATGGTTACCTTTAATAGCCATTCAAACCCCTTTGTGTCAAATTGTGTGCATGTTATCAGGCCAAAATCACCAGGGTATGTAAACTTTTGATCAGGGTCATTTGGGTAGTTTCTGTTGTCATTATGATATAAAAAGAGTAAACACAGTTGATAGATAATAAATGGCTTCAGCCAAACACCAACCATGAGTGAAAGAAATGTTTTTGTATTAGCCTTCATATTCTCTGAAAAATGGCCAATAAATCATAAATTCTCCAAGGGTATGTAAACTTATGAGCACAACTGCATGCAGCCCCACGAAAAAAAAGCCCACCACCGTGAGGCCACATATCCTGCATGTGTTACGTCGGCGTTAAGGGGAAGCACTGTGCTACATTATTTGGCAGCCATGCAACATTGTACGCTCATTCATTTTATATCATTTTTTTCGCATAAATAGAGGTTTCTTTTGGTGGTATTGATTACCACTGGGTTTTTTTTTTTTTTTACTATAAAAATGAAAAGACTGACATTTTTAAAAAAAATATATATATTTTCTACTTTCTGTTATAAATCAATGAAAAAGACTTAACATTTTGAAAAAAAATACATTTTATACTTCCTGTTATAAAACATATCCAATAAAAATAACATTTCAGCTTATATTTAAGTCAAGTGTATTCTGCTACATATCTTTGATAAAAAAAAACAAACAAAAAAAAAAAAACAATAAGTGTATATTACACACTTGAGCTTTAGAAGGTTTTACCCCCTTCATGACCAGGCCATTTTTTGTTATTCAGCAATTGCGTGGTCATGCAAAATTTTATGCAAATTCAATTTATATCATTTTTTCACATAAATAGAGCTTTCTTTTCATGGTATGTGATCACCACTGGGTTTTTATTTTTTATTACATACAGAAAAAAGACTGAAAATGAAAAAAGAACAGTATTTTCTACTTCCTGTTATATATCATACTGTATCCATATCCAATAAATTAAAATTTCCCCATAAATTTAGGTCAAAATGTATTCTGCTACATACTATCTTTGGTAAAAAAAAGTGTATTGGTATCTTTGGTAAAGTGTATGTTGAATTTCATTATTAAATCCCTGTGGAGGTGTGCCCAGAAGGTGGGGAGGTGGCCTATAAATAGAGACCTAGGGGGAAGAGAGGCCTGAGCAGAAAGCGCAGTGTTTCTGGGTCCAGTCCTGCAGGAGGAGACCCCTGTGAGGGGGCTCTGCCCCCTGGCGTGGGAACCTAGAAAAAGATGTGATGAAGACACTAAGGTCCCAGCTAGACTTAGCTGGGGTTGGGGGGGGGGGGGCTGCTTTTTATTTGCAGATCCGTGTCCAGGGATAAAGTTATGTAGCCATCACAACGAAGGATTGATAAGCTGCAATATATTCCATTTCTGTTTTTGGGTTTAGATTCACTTTATGATTTTATTTTGTGTTCAGTTGGGGAGATCCCTCTTCTATTCGAGAGACACAACAGGAAGTGAAAGGAAATCTTTACTAAGAGAGGAGAAATTCCCTCTAAAGCCTCGTACACACGGGTCGATGATCGTACGACCGAGCAGCTGAAATCGTATGTTGGCTGTTGTATCTCGCATACTGACATGCACAAAACGATCGTACGACCAAGCTGAACGTAGTGACGTGTTAGGAACGTATAAAGAGAAGGTTAAGGTGCATGTAATTAGCATTCAGCCGTTCCTGACTTTTGAGCATGCGTGTTTTGCACAATACAACTTGTTGGACCAACTTCTCCGTACACACGATACAACGGTCGTACAACCGCTTGTCTTACCACCAAAGTTTTCTAGTCTACTCATAGAACTTCTGCTGTACGACCGGCGTACGTCGGCTGTTCTAATTGCGCGTACTAGAGGTCGATTTAGCATTCGTACGACCTGTTGTATATGATTGTCGACCCGTGTGTACGAGGCATTAGACAGTTGTCACCAGAAGAGGTGTGGTTAAGAATCCTGGAATCAGGGGTCACAGCAGTTACCATGGCGACTGGGCCCCATGCTATGTCTAGGCCCCCAGTATGCCTAGATGGAAAGAGCAGCAAGTGCGGCTGAGCCCAAGCTCCCCGATCCTCAGCCAAACTGTATATCGGTACTGCGGGGGAGTTGCTCTAACTGTTTACATCTAAAGTGAAAGCACAGCGTGTGCTATGCTCTTTGTCTCCCCCTACAGTGCAGTACCCGGCAGGAAGAGGTACAGTACTGTTGTTTTTTAACCGGTTCCCGACCGCCTCGCGTACATTTACTGCTGCAAGTTGACAGCGTAGCGCAGATCGCCGATTATAAACGGCGATCCGTGCATGCGTAGCTAGGGGAGGAGCGTGCGCCCTGAGTGGGGTCGCGGGTCAGGGGGACTCAATGTTCGCCGGCGACACGTGATCGCCTGCTACAGAAGAAAAGCGGGGATCCCCGGCGGTTCCCCACTCTGTCAGGCGGCATGACAGATATTTACTGATCCTTGTCATTGGGATCAGTTAGATCTCTGGTGCCCCTGGCAGCCCAGCCCCCTCACAGTTAGAACACGCCTAGGGAACACAGTTATCTCCTAGATCTCCCCCTGCAGGTTAACCCCTTCACTGCCAATTACATTTATACAGTAATCAGTGGCTATTTTTAGATCTGATTTGCTGTATGAATGTCAATGGTCCCAAAAAAGTGTAAAAAATGTCCGACATGTCCGTCACAACATCACAGTCCCGATAAAAATCGCAGATTGCCGCCATTACTAGTAAAAAAAAAAAAAAATAGTAAAAACGCCATAAATAAATTCTCATGGTTTGTAAACGTGGCAACTTTTGCGCAAACCAATCAATATACACCGATTGCGATTTAAAAAAAAAAAATACATAGAAGAATATATATATATTCAAAAGTGATGAATACATTTTTTTTTTTGGACATTTATTATAGCAAAAAGTAAAAAACAATTTTCCAAAATTGTCGCTCTTTTTTTGTTTATAGCGCAAAAAATAAAAACCACAGAGGTAATCAAATACCAACCAAAAGAAAATTCTATTTGTGGGAAAATAAGGACGTCAAGTTTGTTTGGGTACAACGTCGCACGACCGCGCAATTGTCAGTTAAAGCGACGCAGTGCGGTATTGAAAAAAGTGCTCTGGTCATTAAGGGGGTAAATCCTTCCGGGGCTGAAGTGGTTAAAAGGCTATATGTGTATGTGTTAATATATATGTAAGTGCATGTATGTCTGGGTGCATGTACTGTATGTGTATGTGCATTTATATTTGAGTGTGTGTGTGCTTATATATACAGCATGTGTGTGTTATATATATATATATGTGTGTGTGTGTATTATGTATGTGTTTGTATATATGTTTGTGTGTGCGTGTGTATGTATGCACATTTTATGTATGCGCGTTTAATCCTGACCCCCTGTATGCGTACAATCAGAGCTGATTTTTTTTTACCGCTTGTTCATAGTACCAGCATGAAAACGCTGTTCCTCTGAAAAGCGATCTATGCTCAAATCGCTTTTCAGAGGCATTTGACAGCCAGTACAGAAGCAATATGTGAACTCCTGACCGCCTGTTTTAACCCCCAAATGCACCATCACTATGCTGCAACTGCGTGCAGTGCCCACAGTTGCGGAGTGATTGCAGTACAGCCCCATTCACCTAGGGGTATACTTTAAGGGTGCCCTGACTGGAAAAAGATTGAGAAACACCGGCATAGAGGAACCGATCTCTCCATTTTCCTCCTGCAGCCACTGAATGCCTGCGGGAGGGAGAGGAGGAGAAGCGGGGGGGCAATGGAGAGATCGGTTCCTTCATATGCAGCTACCCACTTGCGACCAGGCCCTGGCGTTCCACCACCGGATTCAGAGGAAAGGGCCCCATCCAGGGGTCAGGGGGGCCCTTCATGGTTTCTTGCATCGGAGGGCCCTAAAGGTTCTAGTTACGCCACTGACTGGAATATTGCAGCTATATTCCCTGTTTTGTTAAACATTATCCAAAGACTTTCTGCCTGGTTGACAATGACCAACAGATATAAAGAAATAGAGAGATAGGGGGATTCTACCTAGCTGAGAAAGAGGCAGCAATAAAAATCAGACATGAGTTCTAACCCTCCTTATTCTATTCAAAACTAAAACAACTAAAACATTTTGGCTGTTCATAGACTTTAAGAATAATTGAGAAAATGAATAATCATAAAACGCGAGCCACATTCATGGATTACGAATTTTTTTAAGGATGCATCAGGATTGATTTACTAAAGGCAAGTAGGCTGTTCACTTTGCAAGGGAATTTTCCCTAGAGCTTAATGAATGAGGTAAAATTGAAGCATCTTTTCTTTTACATCATGTAGATGGCGGGGTGCATGTGCATTGGGGAAGAGATGGCACCAGGATGCAGTATAGGAAGAAGGCAAGCTGGTGAAGGCAGCAGGATGCTTTGGACCATGTTCTGCTGGGAAACCTTGGGTCCTGTCATCCATGTGGATGTTACTTGACACGTACCACCTACCTAAACATTGCTAACCAAGTACACCCCTTCATGGAAAATGTATTCTCCGATGGCAGTGGCCTCTCTTAGCAAGGTAATGCACCCTGCCACACTGCAAAAAGGTTCAAGAATGGTTTGAGGAACACAACATGAGACTACTGATGGTTTGGTACCAGATACCACAGTATAGTTTCAGAGGTCTACTGGCGTCCATGCCTCGACGGGTCAGAGCGGTTTTGACAGCAAAAGGGGGACCCACTCAATATTGGGTGCGTGATCCTAAAGTTATGGCTGATCAATGTATGTATTGAATTAGCAAACCTGGGTGCCATCTTAGAACAACCCTCTTGGTCATTTGTTGGTTTGGGATGAATGCACTCTAAAGGCCCGTATACAGGGTTCAATGGTGGGTCAACAACGGTCGTACAACAGCCTGTTGGCCGATAATCCATTCATGTGTATGCACGATTCTACAGCCGATTTCCAGACGTCGTCCAGCTTCTGGAAAACTTGTGTAGGCCAACAAGGAGTTGACCGATTGTTGGCTCGTGTGTACAGACATTGACCAACCAAAAGCTGGAAGTGCAAACACGCATGCTCGGAATCCAGGAAGTGTTCTGTCATGAAACCTGTGTTCGGAATTCACAAATCACATTCACCTGAACTTCCTCGTTATACGCTCGGAACACGTCACTGCGTTTGGCTTTATTGGCCGATTACTTGATTCACGTTAGTATGCTAGACCAAACCTCTGTCGTCCAATTTGGACAAAAGTTGAACGTTCGGTTGACCAACTATCGGCTCCCATGTACGAGGCTTAAGTCTTTTGGCCAGGTTCCTCCTCATTCTCTTTTGAATTTATTGAGTACTAGTTTATTGCTAACTAGATCAGTTTTGTAGTCACTACTAATGCTTGGTACACATGGCAAGTTTTTTTCATTCAACCCAGCGGGCTGAATGAAAAAAAAACCTGAGAGGTCGCCAAACTAAGACCAGCTTCTACCGGACAAGCTAATGAACACATTGGCCAAATGTCAGCCAGTTTCTGTTGAACTGTCCAATACCAGCCGATATTCGACCCGTGTGTACCGCCTTTAGTCCTATGTACCTGCATATTTGAACCATCAGTGGTGCAGGTTTGCATTTTCAAAATCTGATAAAAGTATAATGTTTTCAAGCTATATAAAAATTCCTGAAGATTTTGTTTTGAACCACATGGTTCCATCACTTTACCTTAAACATATATTGAGCGTATTTTTTTTTTTAACCACTTGCCGACCGCCAACCGCAGGTTGACGGCGACAAAGTGGTTCGATATCGCAAACCGCCGTCATACGACGGCGGCTGCGAGATTGCGCACTGTGTCCGGGGGGGCCAGGGAGCGGGTGCCACGGACTCGATCGCCACCGGCTACCCGCGTTGCCCCCCCCGGAGTGAAAGAACGGAGGTCCGTGTAAGTAAACACGGATCTCCGTTCTGTGAGGGGGGAAGGACTGTGATCACAGCCTTCCTCTACATGGAAGCTGTAATCACTCCCCTTCCCCTGCTAGGGCAGCCCACACACAGTTAGAACACGCCCAGGGAACACAGTTAACCCTTAGAGCCCCCCCCAGGTTAACCCCTTCACTGCTAATGGCATTTACACAGTAATCAGTGCATTTTTATAGCACTGATCGCTGTATAAATGCCAGTGGTCCCCAAAGTGTGTCAAAATGGTCCGACATGACCGCTGCAATATCACAGTACCGCTAAAAATTGCAGATCGCCACCATTACTAGTAAAAAAAAAAAAAAAACTAAAAACCCCAAAAATTAATTCTCATCATCCATAAACGCGGCAACTTTTGCGCAAACCAATCAATAAACGCCGATTGTGATTTTTTTTATCACAAATATGGGGAAGAATATAAAATCGGCCAAAACGGATGAAAAAAACATTTTTTTAATATTTTTTTTTTTGGATTTGTATTTTAGCAAAAAGTAAGAAATTTGGGTTGTTTTGCAAAATTGTCGCTCTTCTTTTGTTTATAGCGGCGATCAGAAATGACGCAGCGGTGATCAAATACCACCAAAAGAAAGCTCCATTTGTGGGAAAAAAAGGACGCAAATTTATTTTGGGTACAACGCCGCACGACCGCGCAATTTTCAGTTAAAGCGACGCAGTGCCGAATCGCAAAAAGGGCTCTGGTCCTAAAGGGGGAAATCCTTCCGGGGCTGAAGTGGTTAAACATATATTGAGCGTATTTTTTTTTTAAGCAAAGGAAAAAAAATCATGTGTGTTTAAAGAACTTTCCTCCTAATTTGATTCAGTGACTTGTTGTGACTGTGCTTTCAGTTAAATGGAAAATGTCTTTAGAGCTCAATAATGTTTCTGAAATTGTTTTGATTAGTAAAATTGTTATCCAATCTTCTCCCCTGATCCCAGTTGACTGACTCTTAGATACAGTATAAACTCTAAAGCATTCAGCAAACCACAAGGCAGGATACATTGTGCACAGAGAGCGTCCCCCGAGAGTACTCAGGCATTTTTACAAACCATTTCCAAATGCTGCTCCATAGTTAACCCTGCTTAAAATGCAAGCGTTTCACACAGGTGGAAACAGTTTTGCTTGACATACCTTCTCTGTAAGGTAGGGGAAAAAAAAACTTTTATTGGAATCATTAGGTCTCGAAAGTTCCACGCTCTCATACTTTTGCATCTAGTGCCAAGCAGCAAACATTCTAGAAACTCGTTTTTCGGGACTGGACGTTGAGAGAAAAATAAATTAAAGCACTTCAATATTTAATTAATCTTTGCCAGTTACAGCACAGCAAACATGTTCATGAATTGGTGCCGTGGACACTTTATATGATCAACTTAAAAGCCAACTCGATTACAGAAATTTTTCACAAATTTTCAACAGAATAAAAAAGTAAAACAATATAAACTACGCATGGCTCAATATCCAGATGGTGCCACAACCCTTGTAATGATAGACAAGGAAAAAAAAAGTACCGTATATACTCACGTATAAGTCGACCCGTGTGTAAGCCGACCCCCCTACTTTTGCCCAAAAAATATGGGAAAACGTATTGACCCGCGTATAAGCCTAGGGTGTGAAATGCAGCAGCCAGAACACAGGGACAGGGAGCCAGAACACAGGGACAGGGTGCCAGAACACAGGGACAGGGTGCCAGAACACAGGGACAGGGTGCCAGAACACAGGGATTTGGGTGCCAGGACACAGGGATTTTAATGCCAGGACACAGGGATTTTAATGCCAGGACACAGGGATTTTAATGCCAGGACACAGGGATATTAATGCCAGGACACAGGGATTTTAATGCCAGGACACAGGGATATTAATGCCAGGACACAGGGATATTAATGCCAGAACACAGGGATATTAATGCCAGGACACAGGGATATTAATGCCAGGACAAAGAGACTGTAGCCAGAACACATAAGGGATGTTTAACCACTTCAGCCCCGGAAGGATTTCCAGCTTTAGGACCGGAGCCCTTTTTGCGATTCGGCACTGCATCGCTTTAACTGAAAATTGCGCGGTCGTGCGACGTTGTACCCAAACGAAATTTGCGTCCTTTTTTCCCCACAAACAGAGCTTTCTTTTGGTGGTATTTGATCACCTCTGCGTCATTTCTGATCGCCGCTATAAACAAAAGAAGAGCGACAATTTTGCAAAAAAACCCCAAATTTCTTACTTTTTGCTAGAATACAAATCAAAAAAAAAAATATAAAAAAACATTTTTTTCACCGTTTTTGGCCGATTTATATTCTTCCTCATATTTGCGATAAAAAAAATCGCAATCGGCGTTTATTTATTGGTTTGCGCAAAAGTGGTCGCGTTTACGGATGATGAGAATTCATTTTTGGGGTTTTTATTTATTTATTTTTTACTAGTAATGGCGGCGATCTGCGATTTTTAGCGGTACTGCGATATTTCAGCGGACATGTCGGACTATTTTGACACTTTTTTGGGACCATTGGCATTTATACAGCGATCAGTGCTATAAAAATGCACTGATTACTGTGTAAATGTCATTGGCAGTGAAGGGGTTAACCTGCAGGGGGCATAGGGTTAACTATGTTCCCTGGGCGTGTTCTTACTGTGGGGGGACTGCACTATCTGGGGAAGGGAAGTGGTCACAGCCTTCGTATACAGGAAGGCTGTGATCACAGCCCTTCCCCCTTCACACAGAGCGGAGGTCCGTGTTTACATACACGGACCTCCGTTCCTCCGCTCGGGGGGGCCATCGCGGGTAGCCGGCGGCAATCGAAGCCGCCGCACCCGCTCCCTGGCCCTCCCCGAACACAGTGAGCGCGCGGGCGCGCCTCCGGCGGCGCGCGCGTGCTCACTAAGCTCGATCCCGCAGCCGCCATCGTATGACGGCATTTTGCGGGAACGAACCACTTTGCCGCCGTCAAATGCCGATCGACGGTCAGCAAGTGGTTAAGGTAGTTTAGTTTCACATTAAATAGAGCCGTGCTGCTTCTAAGAGCAGTTCTGTGCTGTGTAAGTGTGACTAATCACATTGGAATGCAGAGAATGCAGAGAGAGAGCTGCAGCTCTTCACTGAGATCAGGAGGTGGGCGGGACTGAACAGCTAACATCAGCTTGTCCCGCCCACCTCCCGACATCACGCTGAGAATCTGACACCTCTCTCAGCATTCTCTGCATTCCAATGTGATTAGTCACACTTACAAAGCACAGAACGGCTCTTAGAAGCAGCACAGCTCTGTTTAATGTGAAACTACTGATCACCCACAGACACTGACTCGGGTATAAGCCGAGGGGGGTCTTTTTCAGCACAAAAAATGTGCTGAAAAACTCGACTTATACCCGAGTATATACGGTATATTGGATGGGATTTTTTTAGGCACCAAAATTGAAGACTGAAAATAAATATTCATTTAAAAACACCCAAACGTTTATTTATACAATTTCCATTAAAAGAGACCTCCAAGGTCACAATAAATATAAAACCCATCATGGCAAACAATACATATAGCAAAAGCCACCATCAAATCCACCATCAAATTCTGACCAGTTCCAGTTTGGTTTCTTTGTTGTGAAATATGGATTTTGGGGAAACTACAGAGAGGAGCAACCAAACTAATAAGAGGCATGGAGGAGCTCAGCTATGAGGAAAGATTCGAGGAGCTGAATTTATTCTCTCTTGAGAAGAGGAGGTTAAGGGGGGATATGATCAACATGTACAAAAACATAAGTGGTCCATATAGTGAACTTGGTGTTCAGTTATTCACTTTAAGGGCATCACAAAGGGGGCACTCTTTATGTCTGCAGGAAAGGAGGTTTAATCTCCAAATACGGAAAGGATTCTTCACAGTAAGAGCTGTGAAAATGTGGAATAGACTACCTCCAGAGGTGGTTCTGGCCAGCATAGTACAAGGCTTAAAAAAGGCCCGGGTCCTTTTCTAAATGTACATAATATAACTGGGTACTAACATTTATAGGTAAAATTGATCCAGGGAATATCTGATTGCCTCTTGGAGGATCAAGAAGGAATTTTTTCCCCTGCTGTAGCAAATTGGATCATATTTTGCTGGGGTTTTTTTTGCCTTCCTCTGGATCAGCTGTGGGTATAGGATTGTGTGTATATCGGATTGTATGTTTTTTTTCTCTTTTATTGGTTGAACTAGATGGATTTGGGTCTTTTTTTTTCAACCTGACCAACTATGTACCTATGGCACAACCGATGCCCGTATTTATGAGAATAAGGCCCAACTCATTTCAACTCTCACTAGCTAGCTAGTTAACCACTAGCTGGCCGTGTAACACACCTAGTACCTAATTCAGCTGTTATGGGTAGGTAGTCAAGAACAAACCGATCCGTGAGTCCCAGCTAATGATCGCCGGCTGGGACCCAATGATCATTGAGCGGATGACAGGACAGGTCTCTGTGAATGTAAACAACACAGAGCTCTGTTTCGTCAGCAGCATGTGCCAGTTTTTGTTTCCCTTTAAAGGCACTGGCACATCCTTTAGTAAAATCAGAACACAGTGAATGCACCAAGCACTGTTAAGCTGAATACACACTATACAACTTTTATTGTTTGATTTACTTTAGATTTACCTTCAATTATGTAGTGCAAGGGCCTGCCTCATTGCATACAAATTGGAAAGTGTTCAGGTTTGACTTCATATTATATGGTTTTGGTAAATCTAAAGGAAAACAATTGAAAGAAAATTGCATAGTGTGTATCCAGCGTTAGGCATGCAGTTAACCCATTGATTGCCCCTAGATGTTAACCCCTTCCCAGCAAGTGTCATTAGTACAGTGACAGTGCATATTTTTAGCACTGATCCCTGTATTAGTGTCAAAAGTGTCAGTAAGTGTCAGATTGTCCGCCATACTATCACAGAAATTCCAGTATGTAACATAGTTTGTAGATGCTATAACTTTTGCGAGGGCAAGTGGTTAAAATGAGTCTTCTTCTGGGAGTCAGTGGGTTGATGGGTTAGTGATCAAAATAGCAAAATGTTAGCTGGAACAGGTGCAGGCATGTACTGGCCATCGGGGCTACCGGGAGTTTCCTGATGGGCCGATGTCGCAGTGGGTTGGTTTCAGTGACAGGTAGAGGGGGCGGGGACTCTCAAACCCTGTCCACCAATAAGCTAATCTCCCACTGTGCAGCTGTTTAGAAAAAAACATCATCACTTTGGCTTTGGACAGATGAATCCGCAGCAGCGCACTACACAGTTGAAGGCTGGCCTGTGCTATATCAGTACACTGGAGCCGGCCGGGAATGCTGCTGCAGATCAATCTGCCTAAAGCGTAAGTGATGAAATAGTCCGCTTTCTGGCCCCCACTGAACACAAGGGAGACCCGGAGAAATTTTTTTTCTAAACAGCTACACAGCAGGAGTCAGGAGATTAGCTGATTGGTGTACAGGATTTGGGAGTCACCGCCCACTCACCTCGGCCCCCCCCCCCCAGTTTCCTTTAGCCCCAGTTACCCAGCTCTGTATTTCATCTTGCACAATTTCATGCTCCCAACTTTGTGGGAGCCGTTTAAGGATGGCCCTTTCCTGTTCCAACATGACTGCTCACCAATGCACAAAGCACTCCTGTCCCTGACCTAGCCACTATGCAGAATGTGTGCTATGTATTAGCACTGCCCCCACTAAAGATGGTTGTGGAGGCCATCCAGGGCAGCAGCATCCAATTAAAACACTGCTCCCCTGATGACACCTATGGAGGCCTCAGAGGAACATGAGTTCCCCCCAGTCCTCTGCTCTCTCTGCACGGTGGCTGCCAAATAGCACCACCTATGTAGGGAGGCCAAATTACACCTGCCTACAAGCACACCCTCCTGCTTGCATGAATGAGCTAAAGGCAGATTGATTCCAGGGAGCAAATGCTATATGAATCACCTTCCCTTACTCAAAACGGCCATGGCTAGAAATGCTAGGAAATTGTTTTTTCAAAGTGATTTCTCAACATAATAAAGCATGGAGACATGGATGGATGGGGGAGTTTGCTTTGAATTTTAAAAATGAATTAAATTGCCTTTTTTGGTTTGTGGTGCTCAGATACAGTTTAGTTCAACTTTAAGCCGTTACCTTGCCGTGGCTTGCTAGGGGCAACTTCAGTTTTTGATCCACCTGCCACTGACCTAGCCGCTACACAGAATGTGTGCTATTTATTAGCATTGCCCACACTAAAGATGGCTGTGGATGCCATCCAGGGCAGCAGCGTCCAATCAGACAGCTGCTTCCCTGATCATGCCTATGGAGGCCTCAGAGGAGTATGAGTTCCTCCCAGTCATTGCTCTCTCTGCGTGGTGGCTGTCAAACAGCGCCACCTGTGCAGGGAGGCCAAACTGCACCTGCCTACAAGAGTCCTTCCATGTAGGTAAAGTCAGCAACCAGATGAGGATGAATGAAATGTCTATTTAGTTTGTCCAAGGAGTACACATGATCCAAATAGAGCCAACACTAACACATTTCACTGTGACCTAGGAAAAGTGTGTGGGCCGCTCAGGCTCAGTGGTAAGGGGTATGTAGTCAATGCTTACACAGCTGCTGCTAGAGTGCTGACAGTGGGTGGAACCAGGGCTGGCCCAAGACATTGTGCAGCCTGGGTCCAAGAATGAAATGCTGCCACCACCCCCCAAAAAAAATCGAACCCACCAAAAGATTCCTACATCCATTATTTTATATCATGATAATTAAAGCTAAAATTAAATTTATCAGGAAGTCAGATTTACATCCAACAGCACCTTGTCTATATGCAAAATTATATGACATACCATTATGTTCAATTTCAAGGGGCCGGTTAGGGTAGTATATAGACAGGCTAGGGTAGTATATAGACAGGCTAGGATAGTATATGGACAGGCTAGTGTAATAATGGGGTGGGCTGTAGTAGTATATGGACAGGCTAGGGTAGTATATGGACAGGCTAGAGTAGTATAGGGGCAGGCTAGGGTAGTATATAGACAGGCTAGGGTAGTATATGGACAGGCTAAGGTAGCATATGGACAGACTAGGGTAATAAATGGGCATGCTAGGGTAGTATATAGACAGGCTAGGGTAGTATATGGATGACAGGCTAGGGTAGTAGGGGCAGGCTAGGGTAGTATATAGACAGGTTAGGCTAGTATATGGACAGACTGGGATAGTATAGGAACAGGCTAAGGCAATATAGGGGCAGGCTAGGGTAGTATATAGACAGGCTAGGGTAGTATACGAACAGGCTAGGGTAGTATATGGACAGGCTAGTGCAGTATAGGGGCAGGCTAGCATGGTATATAGACAGGCTAGGGTAGTATATAGACAGGCTAGTATATAGACAGGCTAGAGCAGTTTGAGGATGGGCTAGGGTAGTATAGGGGCAGGCAGAGCGACCCAGGGGGCAGTTTTCATCATGACACACATAACTGCTGTTAAAAAAAATCTTGGCCATCAATTTGCTGGGTAAATAGAAGAGGAAGAGAGGTGGCCGTGGGTTCAATTTGCTGCCCCTCTCAAAGTGCTGCCTGGGTTCAATGGACCCACTGGGACCCATCGTATGGCCGGTCCTGGGTGGACCCTGCCCTGGTTCATGTAAGACTTCAAAGAACAATAGGGTAGCCCCTGGAAGTCACACATCTATGTGTCTAGAAGTGGTGAGTAGAATGGCCCCCTGGCTGAGGTTGCCATTCTACTCACCACTCCTAGACACTTAGATGTGCGACTTTCAGGGGCTTCCTTATTGTTCTTTGAAGACTAATGCATTTCAGCCTTTCAAGGCCTTGCTCATAGCTGCCATTATCTTGCATGTGTGTTCACATCTGCCTACGATCACACCCCCCTGCCTGCATGCACGAGCTAAAGGCAGATGGCTTCTAGGAAACAAATTCTATATGAATCAACTTTGCTTACTCAAGATGACCATGGATAGAAATGCTGGGGGTTTCTCAACAAAATAAAGCATGGAGACATGAATGGATGGGGGAGTTTGCTTTGAATTGTAAAAAATGACTTAAATAGCCTTTTTTGGTTTGGGGTGCTCAGATACAGTTTAGTTGAACTTTAACCCCTTACCTTGCCGCGGCTTGCTAGCGGCAACTTCAGTTTTTGATCCGCCTGTCATTTAACTCCTTGCACCCGCGACTCTAATGGCGTTCTCCTCCTGCCATTACTTTCCGGCGTCCTCTCCGTTCTTCTTCATTTCAGTTCCTATTCACCACTGCGGCTGACAAGGGAAGGACTGCGAGACTTGTAACTGTTAAAATGAATAGGCAGTGATAGAAATACAGACAAGGGCACCGCACGTGAAGGCTTCCAGACTAAATTATTTGTGAGAGGTGGTTAGATGCACCTTGAGGCAATCTGGAAATATGAGAAGCGGAGAGAGAGAGAGAGAGAGAGAAAGACTCCGAGGATCAGATATTGATGCGTCGAGAGGTAGAAAACCCAACATATGAAAGGAACAGAACACTAAAACAAGCAGGCACTTAAGATTGTGTAAGGAATTCCCTCGTGTATAAAAATGTATAAAACATTATTCCTTTGACAGCGAGGGTCTACCGTCGGCCGATAATGACGACCATAAGTGTGACCGCTCCGGGATTTTTTGTTTAATTAACATCAGACAAAGTGCCGTACGTTCGTTATTCGGTAGTATCCTGTGAGCATTTCTTTTGAACGGGTTTTCTATTAAATGGTGCGTGGAATTTTGGTGTTTTAGATAATTGGAATTATTCTCTTTTGTCGACCGTTGTTATGTTAATGGTGAATCGTTGTTTTCTAGGAATAGTAGAGGGGTAAAATTGTCCGTCTAAGTCATAGCATTAGAAAAGAGAATTCACGGACGAACAAAATCACAAGACAAGGAAAGTATACAACCCAAAAGATGGAGAGCTGCGTAGTTATAGACTAGGAGCCTCAGAAAGAGAGAGAGAGAGAGAGA
>BLSH010254207.1:161768-192509 GCA_018402905.1 Glandirana rugosa | reverse complement strand
CGTCCACGCGCACTCGTTTATTGGACACCGACACAAGAATGTTGACATCGTAGGGGTATCACATTGTATCCGCGGAAGACCCCCCACCCCCTCCCCCCAGTCATTAGAGATCTTGCGTCCTATACACTGTAAATCAGTGGCTGACGCTGTGAGAAGGCACCTATGTTACACTATGGGGATGCTACAGTTGTAAGAACACAGCCACAGGTTATTTGCTCACGCGCACCTGCCAAGTTAGGATCTGTGACTGTGTTTGTACAGCTGCTGCATCCCCATGAAGTAACAGGCAGCTCCAGCCACATGTTCATAATAACATGGTAAAAATGTGGCTCAGCTGCACATTTTTATCTCCCTTCCAAATACAAGTGTAAACAAGGGTCTCACTGTGCATCTCACTGTGCTTATGATCATCATCATTATCATGATGATGATCATAGTACAACATGGCCAGATGAGGGCTGGCAGCCTTAGGCCTGGGGGGCAAGTTGAGTCAAGTGGCCCATTGAACCACCGAATCAGCTCACCATCCATGCCCACCAGGTTTTATAATGGATATTGATGTTACGAAGCAAGACAAATATGATATAATGTGGTAACATAATTTGATGTTAATAGCAACAAAGGAGGTTTAACAAAAATAATGCATCAATGCAGCCTCATCAGTGCCCATCAATGCAGCCTCATCAGTGCCCTGCAGCGCCCATCAATGCAGCCTCACCAGTGCCCATCAATGCAGCCTCAGAGCCCATCAGCTTAGCCTCACCAGTGCTAATCACTGCAGCCTCACCAGTGTCCATCACTGCAGCCTCATCAGTACACATCAGCTAAGCCTGATCAGTGCCCATCAATGCAGCCTGCAATGCAGAGAGGAGAGGTGCCGGATTACAAAGAGCAGGGATCTCCTGCTTACTTGATGCTGTCATACAAAGTCCCGCCTCCTGGACCGGCTCCTATAATATACATCATCCATGGTAGGGCCGGCCCTGGGCCCCCCCCCCCCCCGCTTGCAGTTAGTTGGCGGCCCCTACTTCCTCCACAAAAAATAAAATATTGTCAGTGGGCAATGGCCGCTAGCCTTTTCGAATGTAGGTTGTGGTGGCCTAGGGGGCAATTGCCACCCTGCCCCCTGGCCCAGCCCTCCCCTGAACATGGCTGTACTTTACATTCTGATAATTGTGGCTGTACTTTGTATGCTGATTCTGTGGCTGCACTGCATATAGCAATGCTGTGGCTGTATTATATATGGTGATTCTGTGGCTGCACTGTATATGATAACTGTGTGCCACAATATCAGCATATACAGTGCATCCACAGAATCGCCATATATATAATACAGCCACAGCATTGCTATATGCAGCGCAGCCACAGAATCGCCATATATAATACAGCCACAGCATTGCTATATACAGTGCAGCCACAGAATCGCCATATATAATACAGCCACAGCATTGCTATATGCAGTGCAGCCACAGAATCACCATATATAATACAGCCACAGCATTGCTATATGCAATGCAGCCACAGAATCACCATATATAATACAGCCATAGCATTGGTATATGCAGTGCAGCCACAGAATCACCATATATAATACAGCCACAGCATTGCTATATACAGTGCAGCCACAGAATCACCATATATAATACTGCCACAGCATTGCTATATACAGTGCAGCCACAGAATCACCATATATAATACAGCCACAGCATTTCCATATACAGGGCAGCAACAGAATTGCTTTATACAGCCATATACAATATAGCCATGTACAGCCATATGCACCACAGCCACTGAGTTGCTATATACAGCCCGGCCACTGAATTGCCATATACAACACAGCCACAGTTAGAATTTAAAGTTCAGCCACACTTGTATATGCTCATACTGTGGCTGTACTTTGTAATGACTGTACCTTCCATAAGTTCCATGCCATGCTGTATGTCTGTCCACCCGCCGCTGGAATTTCACACCTGCTCCCACAGCCACCTCTCACTCCGCCCAGACTCTTCTGAGCATCACTCCGCTTAGGAAAGGCTGTAGCCTGTAGCAGCCGGCCAGAGCATTGATATAGTATCAGGACCTGTGGTGCCATAATAAAAGAAAAAGTCCCCCTGTTCTCACCTCCTGGGGTCCAACGTCCAGGAAAATATAATTGAAGTCCTCAAGCCTAAGCAGTGGTAATGTGGCTCTGCGCTGCTACACCAGAGAAGAACAGGGGACCGGAGGACATGCAGGGAACAGCCGGGGCGGGGGACAGCTGTGATCACCGATCTCCCTGCATGGCATTTTAGCTCACAGCCGCGGGAGGGAGAGGAGGAGAAGTGGCTGTGAGCTAATAAGCCATGCAGGGAGATCGGTGATCACAGCTGTCCCCCGCCGCACTGATCATGGGACCCTGGCTGTGTGAAACTGGCCCACTGAGCCATCGGCCCACCTGGAAACTCCCGGTAGTCCCGATGGCCAGTACAGGCCTGTCAGTGACCTTACCTTAGGCTGCCCCTCGCTCCAGCTTGTTGTGGGAAGTGCCGGGCTGTTGCTTCTCCGAACAGGAAATGGGTCCTGAGACCTGATTGGCCAAGAGCCCTAAGACTCCCACCCAATCGGCTCTCAGGACCAGCTTCCTTATTAGCCAGGAGGAGAAGCAGGAAGACATTAGCAAATATTAATTTTCTATTGTCACGCAACTGGGTGGGCTCAGGTTGCAGTGCTCTGCACCCCGGGCCCACCCTTTTTTGTAACCAATTAGATCCTCCGGCTCTAATCAAGTGCTTCATATAACAAAAACCCCATTGAAATACATGTGTCCTGCACCCTTCATGTAGATTAGGGGCCTGGCGCATGGATTAGAGGGGCAGCGCCCCTGCGTCCCTATTGGAGTGGCTACCACTGATCAATGTCCCTATGGTGCTCGCATGAACAAGCTTGAAAAGCCTGGAACAAGGAGGTGGAAAACACACCACAATCATATTACACATGACAATCAGTGACATCCAGAGGCATAACTAGAACATTCAGAGCCCCAGTGCAAGAAATTATGAAGGGCCCTCCTGACCCTTGGCCAGGGCCCTTCCCTCTTTCCACTGATCTTGGGGCCCTTTACTCACATCTCGGGTCCCTTTATTATGATACCGCAGCGGGGCCCCATTCACAAGATCTGCTGCGGGCCCCCTTTCTGCCATCTTCGGGCCTCCCCATGATGGTGAAATGCCAGGGCCCGGTCACAACTGCAACCTTTGCAATCCTGATAGTTACCTCACTGGTGTCAGTAGTTTTTAATTGTTATTTTAATTTTATTATTTTTTTTACCGTTTCATTTTATCTCTTTTTCAAATTTATTTTTACAATTTTTTTAGGAGCTCTGTTGGGGGGCTTTGATGAGATATCAGGGGTTTAAACAAACCTCAGCTCTCAATTTCAATCTGTGTGGCTTCAGCTGCACAGAATGAATGGACAGGAATAGCTGTGCACCGAGCCTCCCATTCATTCAGAAACGGAGGTATAGTAAAAACAGTTTACTATGCTTCAGTTATGAATGAACCAATTTGTACCAATCACCGACTCTGTCCATTCAGGAATGGAAGGAGTCGGTAAATGACAAATTTTACCCCATTGGAGATATTTTTCATCACTTTCTTTTCTGACAGCTCTAACCCTTCCCTGCTTTATCAAAAATCTTGTACACATTTGTAGCACACTCCTAGATAGGTGCTAGGATTAGTTTGATTTTGTGCTGGCTCGGTGTGTTCATTGGAGCTGCTTTTTTGTTCCCAGGTAAATTTAGCTTTCCCTCGCTGTAACCAGTGTGGCTACAATTGCTGTGTTAAGTGAATTTAGCTGTGCTCACTGTAATCAATGTAGCTGCATGTGACTAGTTAAGTCTGCTCAGTGTTTCAGCTGCTGCTAGTTTTGACTGTTTCCTCTGCTTTCCAGGGAACTGGAGAACTCTCTGAAACATAGGTGTGAATTAATGCAAATAGCAGCATGAATATTTATACAGCCCTTGCCAATCCCAGGAAGCAGGGCCCTGAAGGCTGCTGATGGCCTGCATAAATTTTCTGACACATAGAGCGTCTGGGTCTTTTCCTGCAGAGGATTAGTCCAGTAGCCCTCCAGGACAACACTGCCATGTGCTTGTTGTCCATGAGGCTTCAGGTAGGCCTGAGGGCTTAGATGCTGAAGCTACAGAGAGGTGACAGAGGGGCTGTCTGCTTTAGATTTAGTCTGGTATCCCGGAGAAAGATGTCGATTGGAAATTGGAGGGATGCAACCAACTGTCCCTGGACATTTTGTGAGTACAGACGGCTGTGGGAGTTCTTAGTAACGTTTTGGGCTGCTGCCACCCCTCTTACGCTAGAGAGTCCACTGTGTGTTTGTGTAAAGGGGACATTGACTGAATAGCTCAGTCTGATTCCTTGTGAAGGATCTCTTCTATTTTTGCTCTAAAGAAGGAAGTCTGCATTTTACTGTTTCCACCACAAGCCAAGTCCTCGGTTTGCTATAAGCAAGGACTTCTGCTTCAGCTTTTTTAGAAAGGAGTTTTTGGTCCTCAATCTGTACGAAGTTCTATTTTTGGAGTATCCCACTCAGTTTCCTCAACCCTATCCCAGTTACTCCAAAAATTAAAAAAACTAACAAAAAGAACACCCTAGACTGTTTTTGAGGCAAAGAGCGACTGTGTTCATGTGCCTGGCTTCTGGGCAACCTCTTGGGAAAAGAACCTGGGCAAATTTCCAGAAGCTCCTATGGGGCTGACAGAGGGGCTGTCTGCTGAAGATCTAGTCTGGTATCACTGGAGAAAGATGTTGCTTGGAAGTTGGAAGGATGCAACCCACACTAGAGAGTCCACTGTGTGTTTGTGTAAAGAGGACATCGACTGAAGAGCTCAGACTATCTGATTCCTTGTGAAGGAACTCTTCTCGTTTGCTCTAAAGAAGGAAGTCTGCATTTAACTGTTTCCACTACAAAGCCAAATCCATGGTTTGCTATAGCAAGGACTTCTGCTTCAGCTTTTTTAGAAAGGGGTTTTTTGTCCTCAATCTGTTTTTGGAGTATCCCACTCAGTTTCCTCAGCCCTATCCCAGTTACTCCAAAAATTAAAAAAACAAACAAAAAAAAAACACCCCTAGTTTTTTGAGACAAAGAGTGACTGTGTTATTGTGCTTGGCTTCAGGGCAACCTATTGGGAAAAGAACCTGGGCAAATTTCCAGGAGCTCCTACGGGACTTAGCGCTACACTTTACTTTCTTGGCCACTGGGGTTCTTACACCTTTGGGACACAGGGGTTCTTACATCTTTGGTTATACTGCTGCCCACAGTAGGATTGTAGGATTGGACACCATTTTTTTTTTTTTTTTTATGAAGCTGAAATTAAAGCCTCACTTTAACTTTTAATCGTCAGTAGATGCTTATCTCTTGTGTTATTAGATAGTACTATCATATGTCTGTACAATGTTTATTTTCCAATATGTCTTTAAGAAGGGGAGGCAGCTACCCTGAGAACAGCCAAAACCCTACTTAAAAGACTCCCAATCATAATGAAGAGCTCTCCTAGACCAGGGCCCCGATGATGGCCTGTCTCTTACAACCATTGGTGGGTATAATCAGTCATGTCTTCCTGACTTCATGTGTGGGCATGGTTTACATGTACCTACATCTTGCGTAAGTGTGGGTGTGATCTTGGGTGAATTACATGAAAACACTGCGTGTCTTGGACCACCCACATCTCTTAACATATACACAGACTCAATTGACTTATGCCCTGACTCAATATGCATATGGATGAATGTAATATACATATGCTCAGACTTAAGATACATATGCAACAACTAAATTTGCATATGGACTAGCTTGGTTTACATATGCATAGGTTTAAAGTAGTTGTAACCCCTTGCAAGCATCCAGTGAAGTGATTGGCCTCAGGTGATACAAATCCCCCTACAAAAGTTGTACCTGTTTATCTGTGGCCCTCTCTTCTCTAAATCTGTTCAAAGTCCAGAAATGATAAACTTTGTCTGTGCAGTCACAAAAAAAGGAGGTGGAGAGCTAATGTTACACTCTGGAGAGCTCTGAGAGATGATTGGAGAGAAGGGACACCCCCCCCCCCCTTCACACAGCACTCAGGGACAGAGCTGAGGCTGTCAGTCACAGACTGTGCGCTAGAGATCCTTCCTCGTCACATTTTTTCTCTTGGTGTCAGGGAAAACTTGTCAGAAGTTATTCATGCTGATAGCAGAGGAACAAGGCACCAGACAGGAATGGCACCCAGTGCTCTTAATTGAGACACTATAGAGGGATACACTGCATCCAGAAAGTATGCACAGCTCTTAACTTTTTCCACATTTTGTTATGTTACAGCCGTATTGCAAAATGGATTGAATTCATTATTTTCCTCAAAATTCTACAAACAATACTCCATAATGACAACATGAAAAAAGTTTGTTTGAAATCTTTGCAAATTTATTAAAAATAAAAAAACGAAACAAGCCACATGTACATAAGTAGTCACACTCGTCATGACACTCAAAATTGAGCTCAGGTTCATCCGGTTTCCACTGATCATCCCTGAGATGTTTCTACAACTTTATTGAGTCCACCTGTGGTAAATTCAGTTGATTGGACATTATTTGGAAAGGCACACACCTGTCTATATAAAGTCCCACAGGTAACAGTGCATGTCAGAGCACAAACCAAGCCATGAATTCCAAGGAATTGTCTGTAGACCTCCAAGACAGGACTGTATCATTGCAGCATTGAAGGTCTCAATTAGCACAGCGGCCTCCATCATCAGTAAATAAAAGTTAGGATCCTTAGGGATTCTTCCTAGAGTGGGCCACCTGGCCAAACTGAGCGATCGGATGAGAAGGGCCGGGGAGGTGACCAATAACCAGCTTTTCCCTGTGGAGAGAGGAGAACCGTCCAGAAGAACAACAATCTCTGCAGCACTCCACCAATCAGGTCTGTATGGTAGAGTGGCCAGACCGAAGCCGCTTCTAAGTAAAAGGCACATGACAGCCCGTCTGGAGTTTGCCAAAAGGCACTTGAAGGACTCTCAGACCATGAGATACAAAATTCTCTGGTCTGAGGAACCAAAGATTGAACTCTTTGGCCTGAATGGCAAGCATCATGTCTGGAGTAAACCAGGCACCACTCATCATCTGGCATATACCATACATACAATAAAGCATGGTGGTGGCAGCATCATGTTGTGGGGATCTTTTTCAGTGTCAGGAACTGGGAGACTAGTCAGGATTGAGGGAAAGATGAATGCAGCAATGTACAGAGACATCCTTGATGAAAACCTGCTCCAGAGTGTTGTGAATCTCAGACTGTAGCGAAGGTTCATCTTCCAACAGGACAACGACCCTAAGCACACAGCCAAGATTACAAAGGAGTGGCTATGAGACAGCTCTGTGAATGTCCTTGAGTGGCCCAGCCAGAACCCAGACTTGAACCCAAACGAACATCTCTGGAGAGATCTGAAAATAGTTGTGCACTGAACGTTCCCCATCCAACCTGATGGAGCTTGAGAGGTCCTACAAAGAAGAATGGGAGAAACTGACAAAAAACAGTTGTGCCAAGCTTGTAGCATCATAACTCAAAATGACTTGAGGCTGTAATTGGTGCTAAAGGTGCTTCAACAAAGTATTGAGCAAAGGGTGTGACTACTTCTGTGCATGGGATTTTTATTCATTTTTTATTTTTAATAAATTTGCAAAGATTTCAAACAAACTCCTTTCACATTGTCCTTATGGTGTATTGTTTGTAGAATTTTGAAGAAAAGAATGAATGTAATCCATTTTGGAGGCTGTAACACAACATAATGTGGAAAAAGCAAATAGCTGTGAATACTTTCTGGATGCACGGCATGCTTTGTTCATTTTTAATGTCTGATGTTTACAACCACTTTTACCACTTCACCCCAGGAAAGATTTCCCAGGTTAGGACCAGAGCACTTTTTGCGATTTGGCGCTGCGTCGCTTTAACTGACAATTGCGCGGTCGTGCGATGTTGTACCCAAACAAAATTTTTTTCCCACAAATAGAGCTTTCTTTTGGTGGTATTTGATCACTGCTGCGTCATTTCTGATCGCCGCTATAAACAAAAGAAGAGCGACAATTTTGCAAAAAAAAACAATATTTCTTACTTTTTCTCTGATAAATCCAAAAAAATATATAAAAAAACATTTTTTTTCATTGGTTTTGGCCGATTTATATTCATCCTCATATATTGGGTAAAAAAAATCGCAATCGGCGTTTATTGATTGATTTGCGCAAAAGTTGCCGCGTTTACAGATGATGAGAATTCATTTCTGGGGTTTTTATTTTTTATTTATTTTTTACTAGTAATGGCGGCGATCTGCGATTTTTAGCGGTACTGCGACATGTTGGACCATTTTGACACTTTTTTAGGACCAATGACATTTATTCAGCGATCAGAAATTTAAATGTCCACTGATTACTGTATAAATGCCATTGGCAGTGATGGGATTATCCTGCAGGGGGCGATCTAGGGGTTAACTGTGTTCCCTGGGTGTGTGCTAACTGTGGGGGGGCTGGGCTACCGTGGGCATGAGAGATCTAACTGATCCCAGTGACAGGGATCAGTAGATCTCTTATGTCCCCATTGACAGAGCAGGGAACTGCCGTGTTTACATCGGCGGTTCCCCATTCTTTCACTCTGGCCGCTCATCGCGGCTTGCCGGCAGACATCGGGTCCGCCCGAGCCGTAGGCACACTCCTCCGGAGTGTGTTGAGCACGAGAGCGTGCTGCCGGCGGCGCGCGCCCACCCCCTAGCTGCGCCTGCGCGAATCGCCACCTATTTACGTCGATTCGCGCTAAGCATCCACACTGCCGCCGTAAATATACAGCGTGCAGTGTGGAACCGGTTAATATACAGTATCTCACAAAAGTGAGTACACCCCTCACATTTTTGTAAATATTTTATTCTATCTTTTCATGTGACAACACTGAAGAAATGACACTTTGCTACAATGTAAAGTAGTGAGTGTACAGCTTGTATAACAGTGTAAATTTGCAGTCCCCTCAAAATAACTCAACACACAGCCATTAATGTCTAAACCACTGGTAACAAAAGTGAGTACACCCCCAAGTTAAAATGTCCAAATTGGGCCCAATTAGCCATTTTCCCTCCCCGGTGTCATGTGGCTTGTTAGTATTACAAAGTCTCAGGTGTGAATAGGGAGCAGGTGTGTTAAATTTGGTTTTATCGCTCTCACTCTCTAATACTGGTCACTGGAAGCTCAACGGGGCACCTTGTGGCAAAGAACTCTCTGAGGATCTGAAAAAAAACAATTGTTTCTCTACATAAAGATGGCCTAGGGTATAAGAAGATTGCCAAGACCCTGAAACTGAGCTGCAGCACGGTGGCCAAGACAATACAGCGGTTTAACAGAACAGGTTCCACTCAGAACAGGCCTCGCCATGGTCAACCAAAGCAGTTGAGTGAATTTGCTCAGCGTCATATCCAGAGGTTGTCTTTGGGAAATAAATGTATGAGTACTGCCAGCATTGCTGCAGAGGTTGACAAGGTGGGGGGTCAGTCTATCAGTGCTCAGACCATATGCCGCACACTGCATCAAATTAGTCTGCATGGCTTCTGTCCCAGAAGGAAGCCTATGCTAAAGATGATGCACAAGAAAGCCTGCAAACAACTTGCTGAAGACAAGCAGACTAAGGACATGGATTACTGGAACCATGTCCTGTGGTCTGATTAGACCAAGATAAACTTATTTGGTTCAGATGGTGTCAAGTGTGTGTGGTGGCAACCAGGTGAGGAATACAAAGACAAGTGTGCCTTGCCTACAGTCAAGCATGGTGATGGGAGTGTCATGGTCTGGGGCTGCATGAGTGCTGCCGGCACTGGGGAGCTACAGTTCATTGAGGGAACCATGAATGCCAACATGTACTGTGGCATACTATAGCAGAGCAGTATTCCAACATGATAACAACCACAAACACACCTCCAAGATAAACACTGCCTCGCTATAAAAGTGAGGGTAAAGGTGATGGACTGGCCAAGCATGTCTCCAGTCCTAAAACCTATTAAGCATCTGTGAGGCATCCTCAAATGGAAGGTGGAGGAGTGCAAGGTCTCTAACATCCACCAGCTCCGTGATGTCCTCATGGAGGAGGGGAAGAGGACTCCAGTGGCAATTTGTGAAGCTCTGGTGAACTCCATGCCCAAGAGGGTTAAGACAATGCTGGAAATAATGGTGGCCACACAAAATATTGACACTTTGGGCCCAATGTGGATATTTTCAGTTAGGGGTGTACTCACTTTTATTGCCAGCGGTTTAGACATTAATGGCTGTGTGTTAAGTTATTTTTGAGGGGACAGCAAATTTACACTGTTATACAAGCTGTACACTCACTACTTTACATTGTAGCAAAGTGTCATTTCTTCAGTGTTGTCACATGAAAAGATAGAATAAAATATTTACACAAATGTGAGGGGTGTACTGACTTTTAGATATTGTACATATTCACAGGCCCAATTAACAGAATCATGGCCAAGATCCAGTTCACTGAATGGGGGTGGGGGGCTCTTAAAAAAAAAGGGTTGCAGTGGCGTTGCCTTCTAATGTGTTGGCTGTTTTTATATGACCTTTTTTTTTAACAATGAAAATTAGTTTAATCTGATTTTGGTCTGGCGCTCCTTTCAGTGTTTCTGTGCTTTGAGTTACTGTTGGGTGCCCATCGGGGAAGCCTTGCTGTGCAGGAGTAGCTTCACCAGAGCTTTTGAGTTTGAAGTTTTCCTTCATCTAACTACACATGGAAGTCTAAAAGTTCCCGGCACCTCTTTAAGTATAAAGAACAAAAGTGGGGCGCTGGAGTTAGTAGAATCAAAGTAGCAACATTTATTAAAACATAGCACACTTACAGGTTGAAATGACTTTTTCCAGCCGGTGATGGATCATCACAAAGCATAGATGCATAGGAAACAGAGCCAATCATGCAGCAGCCAAGGATGGATATAAACAGAGTGTATAGTAATGCCGTTGGGGAGCCCAGAAGAGTGGGCAGACTGGTGGGATCAATGGTCACAAGTGGGAGTGGCCAGCTGTCGAGATCACAGGATAATGTGGGGTATGGGCAGCGCAACGTATTTCAGGGGCATACCTCCTTTGGGCTTGACAAAGGGGGTGGCCCCCCAAAATGCATGGCTCCACCCACACCTGACATCGCCCTGTGATGGCCCCTCCCACTTGTGGCCTTAGGCCGGCCATAGACTGCGTGCCCACTCTGCATACTCTTGTAGGCTCCCCATCGCTATTACTATACACCCTGCTGTTTAGGGTTGCCACATCGTCCCTTTAATCCAGGACACATATGAATTACCCAGGTTCTGAGGCTAATTGAATGCAGATAAGGCACCAAGTGAGTTTAATTACCACCTTAATCAGCCACAGAACCTGTGTAATTAGTATGTGTCCTGGATTAAAGGGATGATGTGGCACCCCTACTGCTGTTATATGATCAGCCCTGCTTACATCAATTCATGCTGTATGATGATCCATCCTTAGCTGCTGCAGGATTGGCTCTGTTCCTATGCATCTATGCTGTGTGATGATCAATTATTTGCTGGACAAAGTAATTTTAATATGTAAGTATGATATGTTTTAGTAAATGTTGATTCTATTAACTCCAGTGCTCCATTTTTATTATTTCTACATGCGAGCGTATGCTCTCCAGATCTTTGTAGGAGCTTCAGGAGTTGTTTGGATCTTTCCCATTCTCTCTGCTTCCTCCACTGGAATTACTCCATATACGGACTATAATTTTATGTATGATACTGTGAGGAGCACTGTGTTAATAGTACATGCAGTCTATCTTCTCCACTGCAGGTGGGGCTCAACCTCAGCGGAAGTGCAGAGGCAGAGGAAGTCAGGAGGAACATGGTTCCTCTATGGTTTGCTGGGTCATTGGATGCTGGCAACCCATGTGACTCTGATGGCCATCTTAGGTCAGGCAGAGTCTACTTAAGACCCTGGCTCCTGGGTTTGGTGTGCATTTAGCATTTGGACAGTGTATGGACAGGTCCCCCGTCTGTCAGATACAGTGTTAGCGACAGGTTCCAGAGTAGGGAAAGCATACTCTTACTGGGAACTTCCCCATATGGGTTTGAATTGGCCAGGCCACATTCCACCCATCAAGACAGATGCTGTCAGCTTCCTGAGACCTGCTCCTCTACACACTGTCACCCGTGAGTGTTCCTGGTTGGGCTTCCATCCATGGGGGTATGAACTGTTTTACTTTAACTTTAATACAAGTTCTTTCAATTGCACCTGGATTGAGCGTGTGATATTGCCGTGGCACCACCCACATACACATTGGGGTTGATTTGCTAAAACTGGAGTGTACAAAATCTGGTGCAGCTCTACAGAGAAAGCAATTTCGTTTTCAGTTCTTGTTCAGCCAATGGCGGAGAGCGCTGGTAGCAGTGTTCTGGCAGCTCAACGGGGGAGAGCGCTGTACTAATATCTGACGCTGTCGGAGGCTCCTCTGGCTCCTGTATGCGGTATAGGGGGTTGATTGGCGGGACACAGCAGGAGCCAATCAGCGATTCCAGCGGCCGTCGCAAACCGCTGATCGTTTTGTAGAGAGACAGAGCAGCGGTGTGCCTATGTAAACAAGGTGAACCACTGATCTGTCAGGTAGCAAAGAAGAGATCTTGTGTTTCAGCTAAGTTGAAACACAATCTCTCTTTTCCTCCAATGTATCAGTCCCCCCCCCCCCCACACAGTTAGAAAGCACCTCCCAGGCACACCCCTTGATTGCTCCTGGTGTTAACCCCTTCCCTGCCAGTGTCATTAAAGTGACAGTGCATTTTTTGAGCACTGATCACAGAATTGGTGTCACTGGTCCCCGAAAAAGTGTCAGATTTGTCCGACACAATGTCGCAGTCTCGCTAAAATTCGCTGATCACCACCATTACTTACTAAAAACAATTAAAAAAACTCCCTAAATATACTCCATAGTTTGTAGACGGTATAACTTTTGCGCAAACCAATCAATATACACTTATTGGGATTTTTTTACCAAAAATAGATTGATAAAGAAATTTTATTTTTTATTTTTTTTTAATTGGATATGTTTTATAGCAGAAAGTAAAAAATATTGTTTATTATTCAAAATTGTCGCTCTTTTTTTTTTTTGTTTATAAAAATAAAAAACGCAGAGGGGATCAAATACCACCAAAAGAAAGCTCTATTTGTGGGAAAAAAAAGGACATCCATTTTATTTGGGTGCAGCGCCGCAGGACCGCGCAATTGTCAGTTAATGCGACGCAGTGCCATATCGCAAAAAATGTCTTGATCAGGAAGGGGATAAACCTTCCGGGGCTGAAGTGGTTAAGTACATTGTTTAGATTTCAACTTTTTCGGCAGACTATTGTGATCCTACTCCATTGTTAATATTGAATTGCGCGTTCCCTGAATATTTGCACATCCTCCTAATCCATGTTTTTTTTTTTTTTCTTATTTCTTATGCACTACCGGATAATTTAATTTAGTCCCATCGCTAACGGTAATTGGATAATATGTGGTTGTGCTTGAAAATGTGCTGGAAAAGAGCCCTTTTGGCCAGCAGAGGGTTAAAGTATTGTACCATGGCAAAGTATCCTTGTCTGTACCGAATGGCTTTCTCTGGCATTTCCAATACACTTCACATGGAGAGCACTAATCTTGGAAGAAACATTTCAGGATCAATGATTATAGAGGTACTCCTTTCTTATTTTGTAGACAATCAAGGCAGCCTTCTTTTCATCTCTCACTCTCTTGCAATTTTAGTGTCAGAGTTTATGTCAAAAATGTTTGATTCCCCCCCCCCCCTCCAATTTTCATTCTTCAAAGAGAGCAAAAATAAAAGTTGCAGACTGAACTCTTCAGCAATGTATGTGCTGCCGCCTCGCTCTCACGTTTGAAGTCCATCTCTCACCCCTTTAATGCCGGGCCCCTGTGATTACCAATGTTTTCAGCCATTTCAAGTCCATTTCACAGGACCGCATGGACAGTGAGATGGGAAGCCCTTTCATGTAGGACTATCACCCAAGGTTTAAATGTTCCAGGAATGGAAGTTAATCATGTTTTGTGTCCTTTAGTACATTTGACTTGCCCTCAACCCTCTTTCAGCATAGTAACGTTGTGCCATGCATATGATTTGCCATGGCTGTTGCAAAACCTATGCCGATTCATATGTATGAAGATAAGACATCAAAAATGATATGGCAATGATCATACAGTATACTTAGATCAGCTATATCATAATGACCACTGACAAGTACATGTGAAAAACATTGATTATCTTGTGACAATGATACCTGAAAGGTAGTGGGATATATTAGCCAGCAAGTGAACATTTTGTCCCCAAAGTTGATGTGTTGAAAGCAGAGAAAAATGGGCAAGTGTTAAGATCTGACAAGGTCAAAACTGTAATGGTTAGACCAGTGTTTTCCAACCTTAATTCCGTCAAGGCACCAGTGGTGGCTGGTGGTTTTTTTGTTTGGGTGGGGTGGCAAACAACCACCCCCCGTGGCACCTCAACCTCCCCCCCGCTGTCTGCCGGTCGTTCAACCGGCACTTACCCCATCTAGGCAGCAGCCATCTGAGGAGAGGCGGGGATTGGGGCACCAAGCAGTGGCGGAGATTGGGCATCCGAGGAGCCGCAGGGATTGGGGAACCAAGCAGCGGCGGGGATCGGGCATCCAGGCATCAGCCAGCGGCTCTTTTCCTCCTCACTTCCGCCGAGTGTCTCCTCCCCTCCTCCTAGGTATTCAAAAGGATTGACTGTCCTTTCAGCCACTCGAGTGATGGGTATCAAACCCTCTTCCTGATTGGCCGGGAGGAGGATCAGTGGTGCAACAGCGAACATTCATTCACTGTTTCCACATCCCTGGGTGGTCTCCGGATGCAATGTTCTGCACCCCGAGCCCACCCTATTTTGAAGCCTATTAGTGCCTCTGGTTCTAATCAGTGCTTCAAAAAACACCACCCCGCGCCAATTCCCGCCATGGGAATTCATGCGCCCAGTGTCCTTTAAGGGGCTGGGCACATGGATAGGGAAGGATAGGGAGGGCGGCACCCATTTGCCCACAATGGACGGGCAGCCCCTGCAAGGCACCCTTTAAGATTATGCACAATTTTACATAATGCAAAAACATGCACCCACGTAGGACACCCAATGTTAGAAGTGATTTAATCTTCCAAAGTTAGCCCACCTTTGCACGCTAGTATTCCAATGTTTCTCTTCTCCCTCATTTTATACTCTCTTACTCAGCTAGTGTAACTCCAGTGCTGATGGAGAGGGGCAATGGAGGGGCAAACAAAGATGCCGTGCAGGGGCCCACGGCTCCCCTTATAAACCAATGACATTGCAGGTTGTTGGACACCAGCAGCTAGCTGCAGCTTGAAGGTCGTAATGGTGCACAATAAAAACCTGTGGCTTTGTGTAACTTAAATGCAGTCTTGATCCCTCCACTGGCTTGTATACAATGTTTTGACACTTTTTAGGTGTAACGCCTTCCTAGTTTGGGTATTAGTGAGTGTATATCGTTTTTGGCTTTCTCTGCTTAACAGGAGAGCAGATAGGTACATTTATATGCTATCTGCTTATCAGAGAGTCTTGATTTGAGTAAGGTCTGCTCAGTGTGCTCTGGTGCTGATTCATGTGGTCTGGAGAGTTTTACACTGTCCAGTAGTATGGGTCCCTATTGGACAGTGGGAGGAAAACCCAGCCAGTGACAGCAGGTGTATGTGGATGTGGTTCTGACCAATTAGCAGGGGAGGAGCCCTACTGCATCTTGGGTGAACACCTTCATTTAAAAAGGAGCACATGGGCTCAAGGTCAGAGTTCCAGCCCACCCAGACCTCAGGGGTGGAGATGTGTGTTCAGCTCCTAGCCTGAGGGCCTATGCAGGAGGCTGCCGGTTGCTAGGGCTAGACGAGACCAATCCGGATTCTGAAGCTGCAGCCCAAAGTTCTTAGAGGCTGACAGAGGGGGACGTCCTTGGATCCGGTCTGTTATCACAGTGGCAAAGTGTCGCTTGGAAGTTGGGAGAGAGAGGCTACTGGCTGTGTGTACAGACCCGTGAAGGGATCCCTGAGAATGTGTTGCTAGAATTTCCCTCCTGCCCTCATAATCAGCTAACTGGGTGTGTAGGCTAGAAAGGAGACACTGGCGAGTGTCTTGAAGAGGCAAAGTCCGGCTTGTCCTTACTGCTTAAAATGGGACTTGTTTCATTGGGATCAGTTTGTTAAGTGCATCACTAAGATCAGTCCGCTGTACAGAGATAGAGAGAAGTTGTCCTCACTTGGAGTCATTTAATCTGGAGTATCTCATCCATTCCCTTCTCCTATCCAAGTTCTACATTAGTGTGTGTGTGCACTGGCTGCAAGATAATCAGAGGGAGGCCTGGGTCAAATATATAAACTAGCAGCTCTTTTGGGATGTTCCTGGTCCGCATTGGTCAGGACCGACCAAAAGTGGTTCAAGAAAGGAAAAGGCTGGCCTATGTAGTCTGATCCAAAAGATACCGGATATCAAAATTCTGAAATAGTTAGTGCTGGTTCTGATAGAATGCTGTCAGATCACACACAGCATCGCAGTTTGTTGTGCAAGGAGCTGCAAAATTGCAGACCGGTCAGAGTGTCCAAGCTGACCCATGTCAGTGCCTACAATGGGCATGTGAGCATCAGAACTGGACCAAGAAGCAATGGCAGAAGGCGGCCTGGTCTGATGAGTCACATTTTTTCTTTTACATCATGTGGATGGCTGGATGTGTGTGTGTAACTTACCTGGGGAATAGGTGGCACCAGGATGCACTATGGGAAACAGGCAAGACGGTGGAGGAAGTGTGCTACTGAAGGTTTGATGCCAGATCCCACAGCACATTTTCAGAGGTCTATTGGAGTGGCCAGTGGTTCTAAATGCTCACTTTTTTTCACCTTAATGCATTCTATTGATAAAAGATGCACAGAGCTGTCTGAAAAAAAGCACAGTGGCTGTGCCTGCATCAGTTCTTAAAGGGACATTACCTTGAGTGCGCCACCATAACAGTTTAGCCCCAACAAGCTTGCCAACAGAAGAAGAAATATAGTAGCATATTACTGAATTGTTTTTTTATGATTGATATATATATACAGTATCTCACAAAAGTGAGTACACCACTCACAATTTGGAAATATTTTATTCTATCTTTTAATGTGACAACACTGAAGAAATTACACTTTGCTACAATGTAAAGGAGTGAATGCACAGATTGTATAACAGTGTAAATTTGCTGTCCCCTCAAAATAACTCAACACACAGCCATTAATGTCTAAACCGCTGGCAACAAAAGTGAGTACACCCCTAAGAGAAAACGTCCAAATTGGCCCAAAGTGTCAATATTTTGTGTGGCCACCATTATTTTTCAGCCCTGTCTTAACCCTCTTGGGCATGAAATTCACCAGAGCTGCACGGGTTGCCATTGGAGTCCTCTTCCACTCCTCCATGACGACATCACGGAGCTGGTGGATGTTAGAGACCTTGTGCTCCTCCTCCTTCCGTTTGAGGATGCCTCACAGATGCTCAATAGGGTTTAGGTCTGGAGACATGCTTGGCCAGTCCATCACCTTTACCGTCAGCTTCTTTAGCAAGGCAGTGGTCGTCCTGCAGGTGTGTTTGGGGTTGTTATCATATTGGAATACTGCCCTGCGACCCAGTCTCCAAAGGGAGGGGATCATGCTCTGCTTCAGTATGTCACAGTACATGTAGGCATTCATGGTTTTCTCAATGAACTGTAGCTCCCCAGTGCCGGCAGCACTCATGCAGCCCCAGACCATGACACTCCCACCACCATGCTTGACTGTAGGCAAGACACACTTGTCTTTGTACTTCTCACCTGATTGCTGCCAAACACACTTGACACTATCTGAACCAAATAAGTTCATCTGGATCTCATCAGACCATAGGACATGGTTCCAGCAATCCATGTCCTTAGTTTGCTTGTCTTCAGCAAACTGTTTGTGGGCTTTCCTGTGCATCATCTTTAGAAGAGGCTTCCTTCTGGGATGACAGCCATGCAGACCAATTTGATGCAGTGTGCAGCGTATGGTCTGAGCACTGACAGGCTGACCCCCACCCCCCTTCAACCTCAGCAGCAATGCTGGCAGCACTCATATGGCTATTTCCCAAAGACAACCTCTGGATATGACGCTGAGCACGTGCACTCCACTTCTCTGGTCGATCATGGCGAGGCCTGTTCTGACTGGAACCTGTCCTGTTAAACCACTGTATGGTCTTGGCCACCGTGCTGCACCTCAGTTTCAGGGTCTTGCCAATCTTCTTATAGCCTAGGCCATCTTTATGCAGAGCAACAATTCTTTTTTCGGATCCTCAGAGAGTTCTTTGCCATGAGGTGTTGAACTTCCAGTGACCAGTATGAGAGAGTGAGAGCGATAACACCAAATTTAACACACCTGCTCACAGTGGTGTATCTAGGGTATGGCACATATGGCAAGTGCCATGGGCGCCATGGGGGGGGCAGACAAAAAGCCCACCCCGGGTGCCTCACATGGGGGGGGTGTTCAGTGAGTCAGTGGAATTGCTACTATGGTAGCTGCGGCGTGGCTGCTGCTTACACACTGTATATCCGGCCCGCCAGTGCCCCTCGGGCGCAGACAAGAAAAATGTCTGTGTTGTGTATAATGAAAATATAGCTATATAACTCATTAAAGAGTAGGTAAACCCTAATGGGGTTTACTTCCTCTATATTCCCCTGCAAAGTAGAAACATAATGGGCTACTATGTATCACTTACCTGCAAATGAAGCCTGCGACGTCCAGAGTTGCCCCCTGTGCTGGCAGCGTCCATCTTCAGCCCCTCTTCCTTCCACGGCCGCGATCTCCGGCTCTGTGACTGGCTGGAGTCGCGTGACGTCACTCCCGCGCATGTGTGCGGGAGCCGCCAGTCACGGCACGATCTCAGTGAAGAAACGGCACGGAGGCCTTTTCTTCACTGCACATGTGTGCCGAAATGACGTCGGCACATCTAGTACACTGTATATCTCCTAAACCGTGCAGGTTTGGGAGATATGCAGGGCATCTACAGGTAAGCCTCATTATAGGCTTACCTGTAGGTTAAAGTGGTTGTCAGGAGTTGACAACCACTTTAAGAGTGAGCACCACTCTGCGGCATGCTCAGGTGACTTGCCACCTCTCTCCTCCGTCATTCTCAGCCCCGCCTGGCACCCGCTGCACTTGTCAGATGAGGAGAAGAGAGAGGTGGAAAGTCACGTGAGCGCAGAGCGACGCTCTTTTTTTTTTTTTTTTAAATCAGAAAAGTTTTTTATTAGGCATAGCATCATAACACAACATTACATTTCGTATAAGGAGCTACATTACAACATCAGTTTCCATTATGAAAGCCGTATCAAACAGTTACATTTGCATCACGTGTAACTCACAGTGACTTAGTCATGCCCATCAGGAAGCAATAGAAAGATAAAGGGGGAGGGTAGGAAGAGATAGGGGGTGGGGGGGGGGGTAGGGGGGAGGGGACAGGTTATAGTCTACCTCCGGGGTATCTCCCTGTTTTGGTTTTTCACCAAATGTATTCACTCAAATCCACGTGTTTAGGTAAGTATGATACCTAGATGTGTATAGAAATACATGACCAATATATGTGTCTCCCAACCAGTCACCAGACTCCTGCTTGTTTTCTTTCCTCCCTTCAGGGGGGTGTGAGCCCATGTAGTATACGGTTCTTTATTAGTTGATGGGGTGCTAAGCCCGGGGTCTCCAACCATAGTTGCCACATTTTATAAAATTTTTTTGGGGCTTGGCGATGCAGGTATGTCAGTTTCTCCCTGTTCAGCAAATTATTTACTTGTTCTATCCACATTTGTTTGGTAGGAATTTTATCCGTAATCCAGAGACCAGTGATCTGCTTGTGAGCTATGTAAAGTAGTCTCAGTATTGCTAAGCGCTCTTGTGGAGCAATTCCCTCCTCGTCCAGAGATCCCAACAAACATGTCAAAGGGTCTCTGGGGAGAGGGTACTGGTATACCTGTGATATAGTCTCAATCACCTCTGACCAGTATCGGAACAGCTTAGGGCAACGCCACAACATATGGATCAGAGTTCCCTCCTCCCTGTGGCATTTTGGGCAGAGCGGTGAGGGTCTCCTGCCCCACCTGTAGAGCTGCACCGGCGTCCTATAGCATCTATGAAGTAGATATAAATGAGACAGTTTCTGGGATGCCGAGACAGATACCAGAGGGGCATTTTCCAGGCAGACATCCCACGTATTATCATCAATTGGCCCTAAGTCCCTCTCCCAGCCCCTCCTGCATGGGTGCAGGGCGGAACTGCGAGAGGACCCAAGTAAGATGGAGTATCCCCTCGAGATCATTCCTTTCCGAGACCTCTCCAAGAAAACACCACTCATAAGTGGATGTTCCGATGGGGGTACCTCATATGATCTCGCTTGCACCTGAAGGGCATGTCTTAATTGAAGATACTTATAGAAATGAGTTTTCGGTAACTAAAATTCATTCTGTAATTCTTGAAAGGATTTAAGATGAGGACCGTTATATAATTGGGCTATATACCGAATGCCTGCCTTCTCCCACATTCGGAACCCCTCTAATTTCATCAGTTCTCGCAAGTTGGGATTGTGCCACACCGGTGTAAGGTGACAGCTCCCTTTTATGTTTAGAGTGCGTTTAATAAATTCCCATACCATGTTCAAGAGTCTAATTGTCGGAAGGTCAGCTTGTAAATGTGGAAAGCTTGCCTCCAAAAAGGATAGTAGGGGCATTGGCGATCTCTCAGGTAGCAGCAAGCCTTTAATAGGATCCTGAGGATCCTCCAGACCCCATGCTCCCATATGTTGAACCTGGGAAGCAATATAATAGAACTTGGCGCTGGGAACCGCTAGTCCTCCCTGTGACTTTTCAAACTGTAAGGTGAATAAACTGATTCGGGGAGCCCCGTTTCCCCAAATCAGTGCTCTAAACTGAGAATCAATTTGTTGGAACCACTTCCTTGGGAACCAGGTGGGGGCATTATGGAAAATGTAGAGCAACTGGGGTGCCCACACCATTTTAAGTAGGTTAATTCGACCTACTACTGACAGGGGGAGTTTTGACCATATTGTACATTTCGTTTTAAATTTTCGGAGTAAGGGGATTAGATTCAATTCTATATATTGCATGGGGTCAGGGGTGACCTGGATTCCTAGGTAACGAAAAAACGTTACCAGGGAAATTTTTCCCGCACAGTCTGGGAGGGGTGTCTTGATCGGGTCTATTGGCATTAGAACAGATTTGTCCCAGTTAATTGAGAAGCCCGATAGGGTTCCAAAGTAGTTGATGAGGTTCATGGTATTAACCAGGGATTCCTGAGTATCACCCAAGTAAATTAAAGTGTCATCAGCGTATAACGAGATAACATCCTCCCTTTGACCTCTGAGAAATCCTACAATATTGTTGGAGGCTCTAACATGGATCGCCAGAGGCTCCAATGCTAGGGCAAATAATAAGGGCGACAGAGGGCATCCTTGCCGTGTGCCCCTGTGTAACTTAAAGGATTCCGATAATTGGCCGTTGACTCTAATTCTTGCGGAAGGGTCTGCATATAGTAACTGGACCCAGGATATAAATTTTGGGCCTATACCAAATTTAGTCATGACCTCCCAGAGATAGGGCCATTCCACGCTATCAAAGGCCTTAGCCGCGTCAAGTGAGAAGATAGCCCTATTTCCTTGGTTGTCCACTGGCAACTGTAAATTAAGAAATAGCTTGCGTAAGTTATGTGCCGTAGACCTAGAGGGGATGAAGCCCGATTGGTCTTGATGTATTATTTTATGAATGCAAGACGCCAACCTATTAGCCAGAACTCTAGCCAGCAGCTTGACATCACAGGTAAGCAATGAGATGGGCCGATAAGAATCTGGCGACGTCTCAGGCTTCCCTGGTTTTAGAATCACAACGATAATGGCTTAATTTAAAGAGTACGGGAGTTCTCCTGTTTCTAGGGCAGAATTATAGACTTTTAGAAGGTTAGGGAGAAGCTGATCTGCGTACTGTTTATATATTTCAGAGGGGAGACCGTCCGCACCTGGGGTGCGACCATTATGTGTCTGGGCCAAGGCCACCCTAAGTTCCTCTTCTGTTATGGGTTTGTCTAGGTTCCTAGTGTCTGCCTCTGGTAGGGTAGGGATATCATACTTGGTCATGAATTGTGAGATGTCAGTTTGGGACGGGTGAACCTTAGATTCATATATGTCCTGAAAAAATTTTTGGAAAGCCGCAACGACTTCAGGAGTCGTCTGGCATTGGTTACCATTGCGATCTATAAGAGAGTGTATGTGACCATGCGACTGTTGTGTTCTGATTAGCATTGCCAGCATATGACCGTGCTTTCCCCCTCCTCAAAGTGTTTCTGTTTTAGGAAAAACCTTTTATTTTCTGCCTTCTGTATTGTCACCTGTCGGGCTAGTGCCTGGGACGCCAACCAGGTACGCCTGGTGCCATCCGAGGGAGCAGCCACATAGGCAGTTTCAGATCTTTGAAGCTCTTCCAATACAAATAATTCCCATTCCTTAGTGCCAGTTTGAATATTATTAATTAAACTTATGAAATGACCCCGTAAGAATGCTTTAAAGGCATCCCAGACAACCCCTATGGGCGCCGAATCCAGATTATCCTTAAAATAGGTCATAATTAATTTGGGTGTCGGATCCGGATCTGGGAATAGTGACAACCAAAAAGGGTTGAGCCTCCACAGTGTCTTACCACTATGTTTTGGGACCGTGATCTCAACCCATAGGGGAGAATGGTCTGATATAGTTCTAGGCCCATATCCGGCATCTACAACCCATGTGAGCATAGTATCGTTGCCCAAACTCAGGTAAATTCTAGATAAAGCTCCAGTGGCAGCCGTAGCACATGAATACATACGTTTAGAAGGGTAATGCATTCTCCACACATCCCTAAGGCCGATTTCTTCCAAAAATTTAGCAAATTTCGTGGGACCTATAGGATGAGGTTGTCCAGAACCCAGACCTCCTCTCAGCTTGTCAAGGGAGTAGTCCAAAAAATTATTAAAGTCTCCCATAGCCAATAAGGGAGTGTCTGGGTATTGAGACATGTAAGCAGCAAGTTTTCTAATGGGCTCGGCTGAGTAGGGAGGTGGAACATACATTCCCGCCATAATGCATCGGCTACCACAGAGACAACATAGTACAAATACAAATGTACCCTCCGGATCTATAGTAACATCTAGGGGCGTAAATGAGGTGTCCCTACGGATCAGGACACTCACTCCCCTAGAGTACGAAGTGTGCACTGCATGAAACTGAAAGCTAAACTGCCTCTGGGGAAGTTCGGGGTCTGTCCATGAGGACTATGCGTCTCTTGTAGACATATAACAGATGCCTGCATGCGCTTAATCGTCCTGAGGATAGCTAGACGCTTAACTGGATTGTTCATTCCCCTGACATTCCAGGAAAGAAATCTCAGTCGTCCCGACATTGGGCAGTGTAGGAAAAAATAATAGCCAGGGGCCATTTAGCCCGGGGAGGACTCCCCATGATCTCATCAGGAGAAAGTACTTCAGATAGTGTTCCAGGGGGGAAGACTACAATTCCGGTTGTAAGGGAGACACATATGTGATGAGCACATCTTTGAGCCAGGTAGGTAGCCGGATAGGGATTCGAGTACGTGGCAGCAGTTCTGCATGTTGGAGGGAGACTCCGGAGGGGGATAGGAAAACAGTGTGGTAGCCAACCAGGCTACAAAACAGTGAGAGAGGTTGTAGTCCTTAGTCCACATAGGACTGTGGTGGGGCAGCAGTGAGGACAACGTTGAGGGGCACACAAGACCCCAAACACGGCGCCTCGTAGCGACCTAGTGTAGGTTAGTATTGAACAGTCCAACGTTGCTGGTCCAATATAGAACAAATAACGCAGATGCGACCTCTATGTGGCATTAGTCCCGCTTAACTGAGGAAAAGAAAAAACAGGAAACAAAATGGGGGTGAGAGAGGGGGACCTCTCCCATGTTGGAAATATCGTGTGGTATCTCCCCCAGCAGTTATGTCAGATGAAAATATCAGGTAGGATTCGAGCGTCTGTTTCGGGCGTCTCGCAGGGAGTTTTCTTCCCTGTCTAGCCATTGCACCGCCATGCCTGGTTTGTCAAAAAAATGGGTTTCTCCTTTGGCCACCACCCTTAGACGTGCCGGATAGAGCATGGCGTACTTGAGATCCATGGCTCGCAGTCTGCGTTTTACTTCTACAAATTTCTCTCTTTTTTTCTGTAACTCGGCAGAGAAATCAGGGAAAAGTGAGATCTTAGCATTGTCCATAGCCAGTGTACCAGCTTTTAGCCGAGCTCCCGTCAGTATGGCGTCTCTATCCTTATAGTTCAGGAGTTTGAAGAGAAATGGGCGCGGAGGCGCTCCCTGTGGAGGAGGGCGGGATGGTACTCTGTGTGCTCTCTCAACAGCAAACAGTGGAGAGAATGTTTCAGCGCCAAATACAGAAGTGAGACATTTTTCAATAAAAGCAACTGGATTGTTCCCTTCTATCTTCTCTGGCATTCCTATAGCCCTGACATTGTTCCTTCTCATCCTATTTTCCAATTCGTCAAGTCTGGCTGCATGCTGTGATGTTTGGTGAATGGTGTGTGCTAAGTCTCTCTGCATAGGTGGCATATCATCTTCTATGGAGCTGACTCTTCCCTCCAGGGCCGCAGTCCGCTCCCTGAGCTTTTGCATATCTTGTCTGAGAAAGGAGAGTTCAGCTTTCATCCCTTTCACTTCATCTGTCAGTGTGGTAAGAGATAGGTTACAGGTGGTCACCGCTGTAAGGATGTCTCTGAGAGTCGGTTCAGGGTCGTCAGATGGGGCCGGGGTGGACACAGCAGTGGGGTGTACAGGTGCCATTGTACTCACTGTGTCCCATTCGAGTCCGGATCCCTCTCCATCCTCCAGAGGGACGGTGTCATCCGCTTCTCCTGTACCGCCATCCATATCCCCTGGCGCGGGTGGACAGCGCGGGTCATCTTTAGGCAGGCTTTTAGAGAAAAGTTTATGTGCGGCTGCCATATATTTGGCCTTAGCCGTTTGTGAGTGCGGGAGCTCGGCGCCATCTTGGAGCATGAGGTCCGCGGTCCTTGTTTCTTTAGTTTTCCTGGACATGACGACAGGAGGTTCCAGGGCTTTCCGGACGGTGCTCTGTGTGTGGGCGAATACCCACGCCGATTGCGGGGGTAGATGTGGTCAGGATTAGGGGTTTCCTGCAGGATCAATGGAGGATTCTCAGCGGAGCTCACCGAGGAGACGTCTGCTCACATTCTTCGCTCAGCCACGCCCCCGAGCGACGCTCTTAATGAGGTATACAGCTGTAATTTTATTCTAAGATACTGAGACACTTTTGCAGATGACACTGTACCCCCCTTCACAGCCACCTCTGTACCCCCCCTCCTCCACAGCCACCTCTGTACCCCCCCTCCTCCACAGTAGGGTTGCAGAGCTTGGGGGGGTCTGTGTAACGTGCAGGAGTCCAGAGCTGTGGGCGGGGGGGCGGGGGGGTGGCTGTGTAATGTAAAGGGGTCCAGAGGTGCCAGGGGTTTGTGTGTGTAAAGGTTATCTGAAAGATGGTTTTCAAATGTTTTGACAGGGGCACAGTTTCAGTGCTTGTCATAGGTGCCATTTTCACTAGATACGCCTCTACCTGTTCCCCATTCACACCTAAGTAGAGTTGATCGAACCTCTGGAAGTCCGGGTTCGGCAGGTTTGGCCGAACTTACGGACAAAGTCCGGGTTCGGGCCCTTACTTGACCCGGACCCCGAACCCCATTGAAATCAATGGGGACCCGAACTTTTAGGCACAAAAATGGCTGTAACAAAGTCCTGGCAAGTCCTAGAGGTCTGCAAAAGGAAGAAGAATGGGGGGTAAGAGTTGGACAAGTGCCCTACAAAGAAATGGGGATAGGGAAATAACTTAAAATAATTTTTAAGCTAAAATCACATAAAAAAAAAAAAATGGAGGTGGATGTGGAGTTGGAGGTTGAGGAGGAGGTGAAAGTGGCGGTGGAAGAGGAGGAGGAAGCCAACACTGTTTTTTTTATTTTTGTGCAAGAAATGCACCGCTGGCCGCAAATGTAGTTTTTAGAATTTTTTTTTTTTTTTTTTAATCCAGCTATGTAGATGCACTTTTTAATTTTGTGCAAGAAACAATAATCTGTCCCTTTAAGCAACAGCAGGAACCTCTCCCTATAGAACTTGGAGATGATTTTAGAACAATAATATGGCTTCTATGCGGCTAGAATACACTTTGCCTATAGAACTTGGAGATGATTTTAGAACAATAATCTTTCCCTTAAAGCAACAGCTGGAACCTTTCCCTGTACAACTTGGAGATGATTTTAAAAGAATAATCTTTCCTTAAAGCAACAGACTCTACCTAATCCAGTCAGATCGTTCTGTGCAGCAGGATGAGGTCTGCAATCTGTCCCTCACAGAGCCAGCAGCATCCTCTCCCTAAACTATCCTGAGAGCATATGACATGCAGCACGGTGACTCCAGCCCCATATAGAGGTTGGGTCACATGATGCACTGGCCAATCACAGCCATGCCATTAGTAGGCATGGCTGTGATGGCTTCTAAGGGCAAACCAGTGAAACACTTGTTGATTGGCTGCCCTTGGCAGCTATTCAACACGTGTAATAAAATACCAGAACCCCAGACCCGAACCCAGACTTTTTTTTGAAAAGTCCGGGTTCGGGTCCAGGTCCCGGACACCCCAAAGTTCGGTACGGACCTTGTAACACTAACTGGTCACATGACACTGGGGAGGGAAAATGTCTAATTGTGCCCAATTTGGACATTTTCACTTAGGGTGGAAACTCACATTTGTTGACAGCGGTTTAGACATTAATGGCTGTGTGTTGAGTTATTTTGAGGGGACAGTAAATTTACACTGTTATACAAGCTGTACACTCACTACTTTACATTGTAGCAAAGTGTCATTTCTTCAGTGTTGTCACATGAAAAGGCAGAATAAAATATTTATAAAAATGTGAGGGGTGTACTCACTTTTGTCAGATACTGTATATTTTGTATATTCTTAGTTAGGGATGCCCAGTATAGGGTTGTTTAAGGGTTCATTCACGCAGGTGGGGTTGGCAAATACAGGAGGTTGAGCAGTGGTTTTTCCACCCCCTGACTAGTCATTTAAAAGAGAACAGGGCTCTATGCACGCCGTGGCCATGATGGTTTGCTCTGCCGCCATGCAAAAGTTGAACCTCCTGTTGCAATCGACCGGCTATACCAACAGCAAATATGGCCCATTCATCTGAATGCAGTCGTGCTGCAGCCACCCTGCAACTGCGTGCAATGCATATAATTGTGATGTGGTGGTGCAGTCTTTTCAAGATTAAAACAGGAGGTGATTAAAGCGGTTGTCAAGTCAAAAAAAAAACACCTGCAAGAGAAAGGCATAATGAGCTAGTATGCATAACATACTAGCTCATTATAAAATGCTTACCTTAGATCAAAGCTTTTGCAGCGGTCCTTGAGCACGGCTGTGACCGGCGACATGCTGTGTCCATCATCTTCTGTGATCCCGGCCTCCGACCAATCACAGCGCGGACTCCAAAGCTGTGATTGGCAGGAGCCGCGCTGACGTCACTCCCGCGTGTGCGCACGGGAGCCGTCATTTACAGCGCGCTTAGTGAAGAAACGGCCCAGTTGCATGATGACGTCGGCACATGCAGGTACAGGGAATATCTCCTAAATGGTGCAGGTTCAGGAGATATTCCCGGGACCTACATGCCAGCCTGAATATAGTAGTTTAAAGTGGTTGTCATGACTTGACAACCACTTTAATGGACATATTGCTTCATAGCTGCCTGTCAACTGCCCTCTGAAAAAGGATTCACCATGGATTGCTTTCCACAGGGGCAGCAAAGGCTGTACAAATGAGCCCTAACTGCGTGTCAGTATAACATCTCCATTTTCTTTTGCTTCATTTTATGTCGCCAGTTCTGAATATCCATGTACTCTGATTTTTTGGTGCGAGGGGCCAATAAGCTCAATGGTACAGCGCCCAGTATTACTATACTATAACTATACGCTTCCCTTCTTTCGCTAACTCTGCCAAACATAGAAGGTAAGGGACTTCTATAAAGTCAAACAGAAGACTTCTAAGACTACCTTAACTTTTGCCTTCATTAAAATCTTGCAAAGCAGGAAAAGCCACCGTTCTTTTCTTACAATAGCCGCACTACTTGACATACTAGGCAGCTGGAATAATGAGCCGGTTCAAAACACAGGCCAGTATAATGCTCATTAAATGCAATGTTCCCAGAGCCATAATCATGTGCAGATAGACTCACAGCATCTACTGACAATTGCTGGAGACCTCTTTATTTTACGTGATAAAATCTTCCCAAAAAGTGTGTGTCCTGTGGACTGAGACTGCAGTGAGCAGTAAGGCCAGAGACAAGGACCACGCCGATTGGGAACAATCGGATTTAATTCACTAGATGTGATGGTTGGGCATTTTATGCCATCTGTATTATGGGTGAAAAAGACTGAAGTATGGCCTGGCTACATGCAGTAAGTCAAGAATAAACCACGTAGCCACATCCAATAATTCTTACAGCAGAACTTTAAGAAAACAGCTGCATACACAATTAACAATGCCAATTCAATTGTTCAGAAAGAGAGAAGGTGGAAAAGGAAGGTAAAATGCTAAAATATGTGTAGCACCCCCCTCCCCCTCCCATCCCTGGTGGCATGTGTGGTACTCCCAGTGGGCTAACATGTACCCCAGGGTAAAGAGTTCACGGCTAGCATTGAGTATTGAGAAATATTGGGCACCAGTACCTTTAGGGTACTTTCACACTGGGGCGGGCGGTAGATCCCTGCTAGTTTCAGTGGGGATTTACCGCTGTTATAGAGGCGCTACGGTGCCGATATGCAGCACTTTTAACCCCCCACAAGGGGTTAAAAGTGCCAACGCGGCACGCTGCCGAGGCGGCGTGCAGCCGCTTTGGAAGTGCTGCCCATTGTTTTCAATGGGCAGGAGCGGTGGAGGAACGGTGGATCACTGCTCACGGCACCCCCCAAAAAATGCTGCTTGCAGGACTTTTTGTAACATCCTGCAAGCGCACTTAGGTCTTTCTCGGATTGGGGGGATTTTTGAGGCGCTTTTGTCCCCTCTACACAAACATCACCCCTTACACACTCAGCCCCCTCTACACTAACATCACCCCTTACACACTCAGCCCCCTCTACACTAACATCACCCCTTACACACTCAGCCCCCTCTACACTAACATCACCCCTTACACACTCAGCCCCCTCTACACTAACATCACCCCTTACATACTCAGCCCTATCTACATTAACATCACCCCTTACACACTCAGCCCCCTCTACACTAACATCACTCCTTATACACTCAGCCCCCTCTACACTAACATCACCCCTTATACACTCAGCCCCCTTTACACTAACATCACCCCTTACACACTCAGTCCCTCTACACTAACATCACCCCTTACACACTCAGTCCCTCTACACTAACATCACCCCTTACACACTCAGCCCCCTCTACACTAACATCACCCCTTACACACTCAGCCCCCTCTACACTAACATCACCCCTTACACACTCAGCCCTATCTACATTAACATCACCCCTTACACACTCAGCCCCCTCTACACTAACATCACCCCTTACACACTCAGCCCCCTCTACACTAACATCAACCCTTACACACTCAGTCCCCTCTACACTAACATCACCCCTTACACACTCAGCCCCCTCTACACTAACATCACCCCTTACACACTCAGCCCTCTCTACACTAACATCACCCCTTACACACTCAGCCCTATCTACACTAACATCACCCCTTACACACTCAGCCCTCTCTACACTAACATCACCCCTTACACACTCAGCCCCCTTTACACTAACATCAGCCCCTTACACACTCAGCCCCCTTTACACTAACATCACCCCTTACACACTCAGCCCCCTCTACACTAACATCACCCTTTATACACTCAGCTCCCTCTACAAATCATTGTATAACTGCTCAGCCATGTTTATTTAACCCTTTACTAACTGATCTGGTTAATGTGCCACAAATTTATATTACCTATAGCTTAGATATGTCATTAAAGGATTCTGAATCTGAGCGCTAGTCCAATTGCATCCATAAATTCAGGTCAGTCCTATTCCCTCACCTATAATAATCTGGGTTCACACTTGTGCAATCACAGACATCGCATGTGATCCCCACCACATCACATGCAATGTCTGTGCAACTGCATGGCTGAAATCCCACCGCATTTGCTCCTATATGGTGCAGGACTCTTTTTTTTTGGTCTGCACAGGAATCAGATCATATGGGTGATTCCTGTAGCCTTTCACAGTTTGCACTGCGATCTGAGAACCAATCTGGGGGTGTCATTAGCTTTCTATTGACACCTGCAGTGGTCCACAGGTGTCAGTGTGAACCGCCTGTGATTCAGGTGCGATGCGGGAACCCCAGGATTCACAGGGTTTCCTGCATCGCTCCAGTGTGAACGCAGCCTTACTCATTTCACTATATTTCTATTTTTTATTTTTTCATAATTTATAAAAAAGTTTTCAATGGATATTTAATAATCATTAATGTGTGTGTGTGTGTGTGTGTGTGTGTGTGTGGGGGGGGGGGGGG
>BLSH010254207.1:126976-161739 GCA_018402905.1 Glandirana rugosa | reverse complement strand
TCCCAATTGTGATCCCCCGCTAGTTTCCCAATCGACACAAGGGACCCTACACAATGATTGACCTCTCTCTGCACACAGGGGGATAGTTTCAGGATAGGGGTGAGGGTTGATAGATATGTCCTATTTACCAACCCCTTCCTTTCCTCTTTCTTCAGTGAATATAGTGAGTGATCAGTACTAATCACTCACTGTGTTCAGTTCATAACACTTCTTGTTCATTCATCTATTCCAGTGGTTCTCAACTTGGGTTGCCACTACTTTTCCCAGGGGCCCATGATGCTGGTAAGATGGCCCTGATGAGAGCCGCGATCACTCTCCTCCCCCAGTCAGCCCAGCCCCCACACAGTTAGTAACACATCCCAGGGAACACAGCTAACCCTTTGATCGCCCCCTAGTGTTAACCCTTTCCCTGCCAGTGACATTTATACAGTGATCAGTGCATTTGCATAGCTCTGATCGCTGTATAAATGCCAATAGTCCCAAAAAAGTGTCAAGAGTGTCCGACATGACTGCCGCAATGTCGCAGTCCCACTAAAAATCGCCGCCACTACTAGTAAAAAATAAAAAAATAAATAAAAACCCACATGAATTCTCAGCTTTCGTAAACGTGGCAACTTTTGCGCAAACCAATCAATATACGCCTATTGCAATTTTTTTTACCAACAATATGAGGAAGAATATATATTGGCCAAAACTGATGAATACATTTTTTTTTTTTTTTTAAAGTTCTCTTTATTCATTTGAAATGTGGTTACAAAACACGGCCTTTGGGCATACCCTGGCCGACACACATAACAACCATTCTTATACCAAGAACTATTAACCAGAAAATAAAAGAAAAACAACAACAAGAAAAACTGTTTCTGCTCAAGTTGTCTGAGGAAATTTGTCTCCGTGACGCGATAGATAGTGCTTCTCCCTGGCTCTAGCCCCCTCTGCCCCTTCCAAGGATCTCCACCTCCTCCAGGCCTCACATTCCCATTCTAGGATTCTTGTACATAAGCTATTTGTAGAGACTAGTCGTCAGCATCCCTGTCATCTAATGTAGAGACTGCCTCAGTCCACAGATGCCACACCTTCTCAAACTTCCCAGAACAACCTCTAGAACAGTACGTAGCCTTGTACAGGGGGACTACCGTATTAATCAAATGCTTCCATGCCCTCAGAGTGGGGGGGTTGGGATCCTTCCACCTAAGCACTATGGCTTTGCGAGCGTAGAAGAGAAGGATGCCTATTAGAGTTCTCATGGCCCTGGAATGAGCCAAAGAATCCACCAAGCCCAGAAGACACACCTTAATTGTGCCTGGCGTCTTCACAGTTGTCAGTTCTTCAATAAACTGGGTTACATTACTCCAATACTGTGTAATCCTGGGACACTCCCAGAAGATGTGGATAAAACCCGCAGGGGCATCCCCACATCTCCAACAACCTGCCCCAACCGAAGGATATATATGATGTAAGCGCTGGGGGGTATAGTAGTATCTATGTAGTATTTTGAATTGGATTAATTTGTCTCTGCTCACTACCAGGGACTGCAAGGGATCATCCCACATATCCTCCCAATCCTCCATGTCCAGATCCGACACCTCCGCCTGCCAGCGCTCCCGAAGCCTCACCATACCCACTTGAATGGTGGGAAGCAGAGCTTTATAGGTCTGTGAGAGTGGCTTCGTGAGCTCCGGGTCTTGCAGTAAGGACTCCAAGTCGTCTCGCTCCATACGGAACCCCGAGGGTCCGAATTGTGACTCATAGGCATGGTGGAGCTGTAGGAACAGAAAAAAGAAGGAGTTCGGAAGTTGGAACTTATCTTTTACCTTGTCAAAGGTGATTAGCCTGGCCCCATCTTGAATATCCCGCAGATACTTGATCCCTCGTCCCGCCCATAGGCCCGGGTCCGGCAGGGAATGGAATTCCCGCAGCCGGGGATTAAGCCATAGTGGCATGTCTGGGGACCATTTGGTCCTCCTAAGACTAGGTCTAAATATTACAATATTCCAAGCCTTAACCACCGTCCGCATAGCCAGAGTCAATGGGGAGGGGAGGATTCCCCTGCCCCTGTAGAGCAAGTTGCGGAGGGCCTCGAAGGAGCCTAGGTGCGCCGCTTCGAGAACCACTGACGAACTAGTGTCGTCTGTAATAGGAGTGAAAATCTGGGCAAGCCAGGCCCCCCTGGGTCCACGGACGGCACAAGATTTTTTTACTTAGCCTAGCCGAGTGTGATTGCCATAGGAAGTCAGTTATTGAATAATCTAGTTGTTTGAACAGTCTCTTTGGTATCCAGGTGGGGGCGTGCCTCAGCTGGTACAGCAGCACCGGTAGAAGCTTCATTTTAACTAGATTAATTTTACCTACTATTGAAAGGGGAAGATTTGCCCACGCCCTCAATCGCTTCTTGCACCACTGTATGGTCGGTATTAGATTTAGACGAACAAAGTCCTGCACATCCGCGGAGATGACTATTCCCAGATATTTGATAGTCGTTGCCCACTGAAGTGGCACTCCCAGATCTGCCAAAGCACGCGCCCTGGAATCAATAGGTAGGATAACGGATTTTCCCCAATTGGTGCGAAGGCCGGAGAGTTCCGCAAACCTATTTAGGATTCACAGTGCCGCCGTCAGTGAAGAGCCCGGGTCTCGTAAAAACAGAATTAGGTCGTCTGCGTAGAGCGCCAATTTCTCAGTCACCGCTCCCACCCGGATACCACTTACCTCCCTGGATCTCCTCCAGAGGCTCCATAGCCAAGGCGAATAGCGCAGGAGACAAGGGGCAGCCTTGTCTTGTACCCCTCCTTATAAAAAAGGGGGCCCGAGAGCCTACCTCCCAACCTAAGTCGGGCCTGTGGGGCCTTATATAGTAAACCAATTCATTTCCTAAAATTGGGTCCGAATACAAAGCTCTCAAGGACTTTCTGCATATAGGACCACCTAACAGTGTCAAATGCTTTCTCAATGTCCAACGCCACCAGAATCCTAGAGGCGTTGTCTTCTGCCGGTAGCTGAAGATGTGTAAAAACCCGCCTAAGATTCACGTCGATGGATTTGCTGGGCATAAATCCTGTCTGATTTATATTGACCAGGGACGGCAACAGTCTCATCAGCCTAGTTGCTAGAACCTTTGTCAATATCTTAAGATCGCAGTTTAGGAGAGATATGGGCCTATATGATGAACAACAAGTCGGATCCTTATCTGGTTTGGCCAACAAGGTAATGTGGGCCTGGTACATGGTGTCAGGGAGTGTCCCAGCCTCAAAACTGTGTGCGAAAACCTTGGTCAGCTTGGAAGCCAGCAGCACTGCGTGTGTCTTGTACCATTCCCCAGGCAGCCCGTCAGGGCCCGGGGACTTGCTATTTGGGAGGGCTGATATGGCATCCTCTATTTCCTGTCTTGTAATGGGTTTCTCTAAGGCTTCTCTGTCCCCCTCCAAGAGCGTGGGCAACCGCAGCTCCCCCAACTCACCGAGCAGAGAGTCCTCAACCACAGGTAATGGGTCGTCATACAGATTTTCATAGTAACCATGAAATACATTCAAAATTTCTTCAACTTCAGTAACCATGTCCCCTGTTGGGGATCTAATCCTAGGTATGTTGGTCTGGAGGAACTGTTCCCGAACCAGGTTAGCCAGCAACTTGCCTTCTTTATCACCCGACTCGAACAGCTCCGCCGCCAATTTCTTGGAATCAGAGTGTACCAGTGAAACATAGTGGAGCCTAAGGGCCTGTCTTGCCTGCCCTAGGGCCGCATAACTATCCGGGGCCGGCGATACTGTAAACTGTTCCTGGGCCTCTGTTTCTTGCCACTCCAGCCGGGAGGCCCGCTCCGCATGGTCAGACCTCACTGCCTTGATTGAGGAGATATATTCCCCTCTGGCGTGGGCCTTCCCAGCCTCCCAGACCACGCCGACTGCAGCGGAATCCTCATTAAGCTGCCAGAACTCGGCCAGCCTGGGGGCCACTACCTCCTGCACCTGCGGGTCGTTTATCCAGCGTGCCGCCAGCCTCCAACACCACGACCCACTACCCGGGCCCAGAACAAGGCCGAGCTCCAGGGGCGAGTGGTCGAAAATACCCGTCGGGAGGTAAGAGACCGCCCGCACGTAGGACAGCACAGAAGAGGAACCAAACATCAAGTCTATCCTGGAACCCGATTTGCGCACAGAGGATACATGAGAGTAGGCTCTATCCTCCGTATGTCTCCACCTCCAGAGTTCAGTAAGTCCAAAGGTGTCCGCCCATGCCACCAGTTCTGCCATGGCAGTCCTAGCAGGATTGGACGTGTCCCTGTCTGGGTCCAGGATAGCATTAAAGTCCCCTCCCACTATTATATTGTGGATCTGAAATGGGGCTATAGCGGTTATAGCCGTGTACAGGATGGTGGAGGCAAACGGAGGAGGGACATACAAATTAACCATAGCCCAGCGTTTAGAGTACATTTCCATAATTCCACCCGGGTCTGTAACAACACGCTCCACTGTGCAAGGCAGTGATTTGTTCAGCAAAATTGTGACCCCTCTCGCATAAGAGGAATAAGTGGCATGGAAGCCCCGCTTGACCCACGCCCTCTTGAGGGCAAGAATTTTGCTCCCAAGTAGATGCGTCTCTTGTAAGAACAGAACATGTGGTTTATGAGTCTGCAAATATTTGAAAAGTAAGGCTCTTTTGATCTTATCGTTTAGGCCTCTAATGTTCCAGGAGATAATTTTTACCTCTGTTCCCTTCAATTAAGCTTGGTGTGCCATGTTGGTGTATCTATTACCTGTACCCAACTTTCATTGGGGCATAAGGAAAAGTAGCCATCCTGTACACTCCGAGGCAGATGGGCCGCACCACTGACGGGTAGAAAGCCAAGTCTTGTGCACTTCCAAGAGAAATCAGACACATCTCGAGCAGAAAAAAAAAAGAAAAAGAAAAAAAGTGGAACAATAAAAAACAGCATTTGTATAACTCCCTACCGCAAGGCATTACCCCAACAGTTGCCAAGGCAGTTTTTTCCCCATAACAATAGAACCAATTTGCCAGCTTGAGGCACCGTCCAAGGGAACCCTATACAGGTTCCAGCCTATAACAGTAGGCAAGGCTGAGGGGACTCAACCGTATAGTCCCAAGTACTTACGATGAATGTGGGAAGCCCTGGTGGAGTCTGGCCCAGTCGGCCAGTGTGGGGCCCTAGGGATTCCGCTTGAGCTCAGTGCCTCTCGGGGAAAACTGGCTGTCTTTTTCTAGGGGTCGAGCAGAGCAAAATAGGGGCCTTCCATGACGTGGCAGCAAAAATAAAAAAACCGGTACAACTAGAATGTGCAATGAAACATTTGCGGAAAGGAATCAACAGTACCTCATCTGAGCAGAAAGGCCCCCATCTTCCAGGATGCTTCGGTTCCCTCTCAGGGGTCCTCATTAACACAAGTAGACTCTACTGCAGTGTTGATATCCAAGCATCCGCCTCCTCCGACGAGTCAAAAAATTTCACCGAGCCTCCATGCTGCACCCGCAGCCGACAGGGGTACAGCATGGAATACTTGAATCTCACGAAGCCTCCTACGGACATCTGTAAAGGTCTTACGTCTCTTTTGTAGATCCGCTGTAAAGTTAGGGTATAAGTGAATGGCTGTGTGTTCATAAGGCAGCGTGGGGTGCTTCCGGGCTTCTCGCAGGATTAAATCCCGGTCTCTATAGTTCAGGAACCGGACTAAAAAGGGTCTCGGGGGGGCCCCCACTACTCTGCGGCCAGTGGGCACTTGGTGGGCTCTCTCAACTACGTAGGTGGGGAGTACCTCCTGCAAATCCAGTAGAGTCTTAAAGAAGGTCTCCGCGAACTCTGCCGGCCCGTCTCCTTCCGCACCCTCTGGTAGCCCCAGCACCCTAACATTATTTCTGCGCATCCGGTTCTCTGTGTCGTCAGCTCTGGCCACCAGCGCCTGGACTGTGCGCTGTAGAGCCAACAGGGAGCCTGTGTGCTGGGAGGTCAGGTCTTCAGTCACAGAAATTCTGTCCTCTGTCTCCCTCAGCCTGCCCCGTATCTTATCCAGGTCCGCCCTTATGAACGTGCACTCCGTTGCTAGATAGTCTATGCGACCCATTACAGAAGCTTTGCTCTGCTCTATAGCCGCCAGAATGGCTGCGGTATCACTCGCCTGTAGTTGTTGGGGCGGCTGGCTGGGTGTAGCGGGATTGTCTGCCATGCCTGCCCTGGAGATCAGCTCACGCACCTGGTCCAAGATGGTGTCTGCGCACGAGGCCGGAGACGCAGGCACCGTTCGGACTGCAGGGATCGCGGAGACCCGGCGCTTGGAAGGCATAGCGGTGTGCCTACGGATTTGGGGAACCAGCAGGGGGATTTTCAACCCCGGCACCGGGCTCAAACAGTCAGGATAGCGTTGAGGATAACAGCAGGGCCCGGAGCTCCTCGGCCACACGTCTTCCTCGGTCTACATCCGGTCACGCCCCCATGAATACATTTTTTTAATATTTTTTTTTTGGATATATATTATAGCAAAATGTAACAAATAATGTTTTTTTGCAAAATTGTCGCTCTTTGTTTATAGTGGTGATCAGAAGTGACGCAGGGGGGATCAAATAAAACCAAAAGAAAGCTCTATTTGTGGGGAAAAAAGGACATCAATTTGGTTTTGGTACAACGTCGCACGACCGCTCAATTGTCAGTTAAAGCGACGCAGTGCCAAATCACTACAAGTGCTCTGGCCCTAAGGGGGAAATCCTTCCGGGGCTGAAGCGGCTAAGGAATTCTTCTGCTAAAGGGAAACACCAGGACTATATGGACTTTAATCCTAATGAGAGATAAAGTAACATGAACACCAGTGACGTGTCCCCTTTAAAAGTAATAAAATAGCAATGTTCAGAGTGCAAGGCCCTATCTTCACCGGCAGTTGGAGCTCAAAGAAACAAGAATTCCTTAGTGTGACACATCACACTAAGGGTCATCAGCTTTTACAGTTTGTGACCTGATCCTGTACTACCCAGTTTGTCTTGACCCTGCTTGTTCCTGATACCCTGTTGCTGATTCTGGCTTGTGACCTGACCCTGCCCTCTGCCTGCTGCCTTGATACCTTCTCTGCTTGTCTGATATTGACCCCGGCCTGTCTCCGACTATGCTTTGATTCTTGATTCTGCACCTCTGCTGCCTGGCTGATACCAACTCTTGTCTGCCTCACCACTCTGGATCCTGCATCCACCTGCTTGCTGCCTGCTGTTCTGTACCTGCTACAGTGCCTCCGCATCTGCCAGAGTATCCTACTTTGGCCTGCTGGACAGCCTGCTTGCTGCCAATTCTGCACCTGCTGCTGTGTCTTCACATCGGCCAGCTCATCAGTCTTCCTGCTGCTCGCCACCTGCTGCAAAGTTCTTACGGCCAGGGTCCCTACAAGGCACCCATGCCTCTCTATGCCCTGTCATGTCAGCATCTCCAGGAGAAGCAGGGCAGGAGGTGTAAGGGAAAGACCTCTCATCAGCTCGCCCTAGACCAGGTACATGACAGTGCTCCTTCCCAGCCACCATCTGGGCACATCTTCCCAGGAGTTTGCTGGGGCTGCATAGATATTCAGGTTGCTCATTCCACTACCCCACACACTACATTCTGGAAGTGTCCAGAAGGCAGGGGGAAGCAATCAAACTCACAGCCTGCAGAGCCCAGAGCAGCCTAAAGCAATCACATGCTGCTCTGCTGATCCAAAAGAGCCAAAGATCTACAATTGCCTAACCAAACCTAGCAGCCTATCCGGGAGGGTGCTACAGAGACATGGATGGATGGGGGAGTTTGCTTTGAATATTAAAAACAAATTAAATAGCGTTTTGAGTTTGTTGTGTTTAGATATAATTTAGTTCCACTTTAACCTAAAAAACACAGAGGACTTAATACTACTTGAAGTGTTCATGTAACCGTTTCCCGGGAGTTCCATAATGTTGGACCTTTCTGTACTCTCTTCCAAATTTCTCACTAAGTCATATTTAAAATGCTCACAATAGTCATGACATCATATTGAAGTTGCTCTGGGCAGAAAACAAATGACTGGTCTACACTTGAGGCCGCTTTCCTATCAGTTCTGATTTAGAAACCTGAGACTTGTAGAACAGGAACAATTATCACTTCCATTACTTAGGAAAATATCTGGAAGTGATAATTGTTCCTGTTCTACAAGTCTGAGGTTTCTAGATCAGAACTGATAGGAATGCGGCCTCAAATATAGATGAGTCATTTGTTTTCTTCGCAGATCAACTTCAATATGATGTCATGACTATTGTGAGCGTTTTAAATATGACTTAGTGAGAAATTTGGAAGAGAGTACAGAAAGGTCCAACATTATGGAACTCCCGGGAAACGGTTACATGCACACTTCAAGTAGTATTAAGTCCTCAGCATTTTTTTAGGTTAAAGTGGGACTAAATTATTCATAACCCATTGGTATGCTGCCCCCATATCGTGGACTTTGCTGTTCATAGGGAATTGGGACCTTTAGTAAATATGTGTATGTCCTGTATTTATGGGACAAAACAAACAAACTCTTCCCCCCAGAAGGCAGGGGGAAGCAATCAAACTCACAGCCTGCAGAGCCCAGAACAGCCTAAAGCAATCACATGCTGCTCTGCTGATCCAAAAGAGCCAAAGATCTACAATTGCCTAACCAAACCTAGCAGCCTATCTGGGAGGGTACTACAGAGACATGGACGGACGGGGGAGTTTGCTTTGAATATTAAAAACAAATTAAATAGCGTTTTGAGTTTGTTGTGTTCAGATATAATTTAGTTCCACTTTAACCTAAAAAACACTGAGGACTTAATACTACTTGAAGTGTGCATGTAACCGTTTACCGGGAGTTCCATAATGTTGGACCTTTCTGTACTCTCTTCCAAATTTCTCACTAAGTCATCTTTAAAACACTCACAATAGTCATGACATCATATTGAAGTTGATCTGGGCAGAAAACAAATGACTGGTCTACACTTGAGGCTGAATTCCTATCAGTTCTGATCTAGAAACCTGAGACTTGTAGAACAGGAACAATTATCACTTCCATTACTTAGGAAAATATCTGGAAGTGATAACTGTTCCTGTTCTACAAGTCTGAGGTTTCTAGATCAGAACTGATAGGAATGCGGCCTCAAATATAGATGAGTCATTTGTTTTCTTCGCAGAGCAACTTCAATATGATGTCATGACTATTGTGAGCGTTTTAAAGATGACTTAGTGAGAAATTTGGAAGAGAGTACAGAAAGGTCCAACATTATGGAACTCCCGGGAAACGGTTACATGAACACTTCATGTAGTATTAAGTCCTCTGCGTTTTTTAGGTTAAAGTGGAACTAAATTATTCATAACCCATTGGTATGCTGCCCCCATATCGTGGACTTTGCTGGTCATAGGGAATTGGGACCTTTAGTAAATATGTGTATGTCCTGTATTTATGGGACAAAACAAACAAACTCTTCCCCCTTCTCCCAATCATCATATTTGTGCATCAGTCTGCCTGCTGCTCGCCACCTGCTGCAAGGTTCTTCCGGCTAGGATCCCTACAAGGCACCCGTGCCTCTCCATGCCCTGTCATGTCAGCATCTCCAGGAGAAGCAGGGTAGGAGGTGTAAGGGAAAGACCTCTTATCAGCTCGCCCTAGACCAGGTACATGACAATGCCCCTTGCCAGGCACCACCTGGGCACACCTTCCCAGGAGTTGGCTGGGGCTGCATAGATATTCAGGTTGCTCATTCGACTACCCCACGCACTACATTCTGGAAGTGTCCAGAAGGCAGGGGGAAGCAATCAAACTCACAGTTTGCAGAGCCCAGAGCAGCCTAAAGCAATCGCATGCTGCTCTGTTGATCACAGAAGAGCCAAAGAACTACATTTGCCTAACCAAACCTAGCAGCCTATCCGGGAGGGTGCTACAGAGACATGAACGGATGGGGGAGTTTGCTTTGAATATTACAAACAAATTAAATAGCGTTTAAGTCTGTGGTGTTCAGATATAATTTAGTTCCACTTTAACCGAAAAAAATGCTGAGGACTTAATACTACTGGAAGTGTTCATGTAACCGTTTGCCGGGAGTTCCATAATGTTGATTTATTTTCTTTTTACGCTCCAGATTTCTCACTAAGTCGTTTTTAAAACGCTCACAATAGTCATGACATCATATTGAAGTTGGTCTGGGAAGAAAACAAATGACTGGTCTACACTTGAGGCCGCATTCCTATCAGTTCTGATCTAGAAACCTCAGACTTGTAGAACAGGAACAATTATCACTTCCATTACTTAGGAAAATATCGGCTTTCCCTGTAATCACTGTTTCCACTTTCCCACTAATTTTCTGGGAAAATACTGTTATTCCTTCTTCTAATAGCGGATTAATTTGGGGGCTCTTTTTAATAGTGTGCCTCCATCCCAGCTGTGTTCACTTTTCCATTGACCATGTGTTTCTAGTTTAAACATCGATGGTGCCTACCAGGACCTGTGCCCCCCTCGCCAGCCCCACAATAAGCCAATTAGAGACAAATCAGACAGCCATTTACCTCCTCCTGGTTCACTCGCCAATTCCCCACCTGCTATGGGCTGTCAAGCAGACATTTAGCAAACTTTGTGAATCATCTATAAACTCAAGTCCAAGGCTGCATTCACATTACAGCGCATTGAATCGCGGGCAGATCTGCCTGCGATTTGACGGCGCCGAGGTGTGAATGGCCAAACGCGGGACTCACATTTGAGGACATCAATTTTATTTGGGTACAGCGCTCCATGACCGCGCAATTGTCACTTAAAGTAATCGCAAAAAATGGCCTGGTCATGAAGGGGGTAAATCTTCCGGAGGTCAAGTGGTTAAAATAGACACATGGGAGAATCTGGTTGGTTGCTAAGGGAAAGATTATAATTATGCCTGGGGCTGCTGTTACAGCAATGAGGTCCATTGTGATCAGTAAGGCTGCATTCACATTACAGCGTATACATATTTTTTTTCATTTTGGATAGAGCAAGGGAGGGTCTGCCCTCTGTGTGGCATTGGGGAGATTTCCCTTCACTCCCTGTCCCATTGCCAAAACCCCGTTATCACTTTTATAGGCAGCGGGAGAGGTGCCGACGCCCCCCCCGCCGATTAGTTTCCCTGCTTACTGGAGCCAATCCGATCCCCTGGAGCGATGGGCAGGAAGTCGAGTGAAGGAAGATGGCTCTCTCTAGACTTTGCCCTTGGAGGAACCGGAGTGACATTTGACATCACTTCCACCTAACGGCCAATTATTATTATTTTTTTTTTAGTCATTGTAAAATTAATTTTTATTTTTTTTTTTTTGCTCTTAAGTGTAAATGTGAGATCTGAGGTCTTTTTGACCCCAGCTCTCGCAATAAAGAGGACCTGTCATGTGTATTTCTATTACAAGGGATGTTTACATTCTTTGCAATAGGAATAAAAGTGATAAAAAAAACTAATTTAACCCCTTCCTTACCGGGCACTTAAACCCCCCTCCTTCCCAGACCAATTTTTGCCTTTCAGCGCTGTCGCATTTTGAATGACAATTGCGCGGTTGTGCGACGTTGTACCCAAATAAAATTTGCGTCCTTTTTTCCCCACAAATAGAGCTTTCTTTTGGTGGTATTTGATCACCTCTGCGTCATTTCTGATCACCGCTATAAACAAAAAATGAGTGACAATTTTGCAAAAAAGAACAATATTTTTTACTTTTTGCTAAAGTACAAATCCATTAAAAAAAATTATTCATCAGTTTTGGCCGATATATATTCTTCTACATATTTTTGTTAAAAAAAAAAATCGCAATCGGCGTATATTGATTGGTTTGCGCAAAAGTTATCGCGTCTACAAACTGGGAATTGATTTATGGCGTTTTTATTATTTTTTTTTTTTTTACTAGTAATGGCGGCGATCTGCGATTTTTATCGGGACTGCGATATTGGGGCGGACATGTCGGACATTTTTTACACATTTTTGGGACCAATGACCTTTATTCAGCGATCAGAAATTTAAATGTCCACTGATTACTGTATAAATGTCATTGGCAGTGAAGGGGTTAACCTGCAGGGGGCAGTGAAGGGGTTAACAATGTTCCCTGGGTGTGTTCTAACTGTGGGGGGGTGGGGCTGTCCGACACATAACAGATCTAACTGATCCCAGTGACAGGGATCAGTAGATCTGTCATGTCCCCTGTCACAGAACGGGGAACCGCCGTGTTTACAACGGCGGTTCCCCTTTCTGAGGCTCCTAAAAGTGATCGGCAGGTCTCGGGCGGACATCGAGTCCGCCCGACCCGCGGGCACGCTCGCGCAGCGTGCGGGGCGAGCGCCGCCGCTGCCGCCAGGGGGCGCGCCTGGAGCATGCGCAGTGGAGGACGTCCATGGACGTCCTCCCGGCATTTCAGGTCCGCGCTGGAGCCGTACTTCGGCAATAGCGCGGACCTGGAGTGGTTAAAGGGACAGTGTAAAAATAAAAAGTAAAATAAATAAGGAAACAAAAAAATTTAAGCGCACCGTTCCTCCGCGCAGAAGTGAACGCATACGTAAGTCTCGCCCGCATATGTAACGATGTTCAAACCACACATGTGAGGTATTGCCACGGTCGTTAGAATGAGAGCAATAATTCTAGCACTGGAACTCCTCTGTAACTCTAAACTGGTAACTTGTAAAAAGTTTTAAAGCGTCGCCTATGGAGATTTTGAGGTACTGTAGTTTGTCGCCATTTCACGAGCACGCACAATTTTAAAGCGTGACATGCTGGGTATCTATTTACTTGGCGTAACATCATCTTTCACATTATACAAAAAAATTGGGTTAACTTTACTGTTTTGTTTTTTTGTCATAAAAGTGTATTTTTTTCCCCAAAAAAATGCATTTGAAACACCACTGCACAAATAAAGTGTGACAAACAATATTGCAACCACCGCTCTTTTATTTTCTGGGGTCTCTGCTAAAAAATATATATAATGTTTGGGGGTTCTAACTAATTTTCTAGCAAAAAATATTGATTTAAAATTGTAGACAACAAGTGTCAGAAAAAAGCTTAGTCCTTAAAGTGGAGTTCCACCCACATTTTCACTCCTCGCCATGCAGCACTAATGTACATCCTTAAAATGAATTGGCAATTTATTATTTTTTTTCTGTTCACTTACCTGATTTATGCCTATATCTAATTTCACTTCCTCCTTTAGGGGCTCCAGCACCATACGTGATTTCTGGCTTTGCATTGGCTCCTGGGAGATATTGGTCAGCTTGACATGGCATTGCTCCAGTAACATTTAACATTGGGGCCTATGGACAATCTTGGTCAGCTTGACATGGCACTGCTCCAGTAACATTTAACATTGACATCTATGGAAGATCTTGGTCAGCTTGACATGGCACAGTTCCAGTAACATTTAACATTGGTGTTTATGGAAAATCTTGGTCATCTTGACATGGCACTGCTCCAGTAACATTTAACATTGGCGTCTATGGACAACCTTAATCAGCTTGGCATGGCACTGCTCCAGTAACATTTAACATTGGCGTCTATGGACAATCTTGGTCAGCTTGACACGGCACTGCTCCAGTCGCACATATATAAATGGTTATCATTGGAAAACATTGGGTACGACTTGTCATGTGACTTCGATGTCCGAAGTCGCATGGCAAGTCGCACAAGTGTGAATGGAGATGTGTCCCAAAAGAAAAAAAAAACTGTTTGCTGTAACAGAATATAAAGTGTGAGCTGGAGTTTGGCTTTAATTTGTTAGTGTATTTAAATCCACTAATACATTTTTCCCTCCCCACACCCAGACTGATAATGCTGCTGTCCAAAGATGCCTTCCATTAGACATGTGCAGAGTGAAAAAATGTGTTTAGTTTCATTTTGTTTCGATTCCTTATTTACATAAATTAGTTTAGTTAGATTTGTTTCATTTATTTGTTTTTGAATCGATTTGAAAATTTTTAGAATCAATTTCGAATCATTTTCCAATTTTCAAGGAGAATGGGGTGGAGTGGAAAGTGGAGGAATAGAATGGAAAAAGATAGAATACAATAGAGGGGAATATAACAGAAAATGAAAGATTATAATGTGGTGGAGGGGAACAGAGCTGTTGTATTCTATTCTTTTGTTTTCTGTTATATTCTTTTCTAGTCTATTGTTTTATTTTCTGTTCTATTCCTTTGTTTTCTATTCTATTTTGTTCTCCTTGGAAACTATTCAAAAACAATTCAAAAATGGTTCAAAGTCAAATTTCATCCTTTTTTTTCGTTATTTTGGATTTGTTTAAATGCAGTACTATTGTAATTCGGGAATTCAGATACATCCAAATTTCCAAAAAACGAAAATTCATCCGAATTTTCATTCGGAACGAAACTAACTGCACATGTCTACCTTCTGTGCTCCTTCATCCAGAGTGGGGGGCGCTCTAATACAGGGGGTGAGTTACTGGCCAGATCACCAGGTGAAAACAGAGGGGAAAAAAGCCTTAGACCCCTTTCACACTGAGGCGCTTTACAGACTCTATTTAGCTAAAAATAAAGCGCCTCAAAAATCCCCCCAAAGCCGGAGTGCTTTCACACTGGGGCGGTGCACTTGCAGGACGTTACGTACATCCTGCAAGCAGCATCTTTGGGGTGATATACCGCTCCTCCACCGCCCCTGCCCATTGAAAACAATGGGGCAGAGCTTCCGAAGCAGCAGCACACCGCCTCGGAAGCGGGGAGCGGCGGCACTTTTAACCTCGTTTTAACCCCTTGCGAGGGGTTAAAATCACACTGCTCCCGCCACCATAGCGCCACTTTAACAGCGGTAAATCCCCACTGAAACTAACGGGGATTTACCCGTAACGCCCCACTGCTCCAGTGTGAAAGTTCCCTTAAAAAAAGAAAACTAATGCAGCTATCACATCTAATGATTGGTAAACTGCAATATATTACACTTTTGTTTTTGGGTTTAACCACTTCAGCCCCAGAAGGATTTCCCATGTTAGAACCAGAGCACTTTTTGTGATACGGCACTGCGTTGCTTTAACTGACAATTGCGCGGTCGTGCGACGTTGTACCCAAACAAAATTTACGTCCTTTTTTTCCCCACAAATAGAGCTTTCTTTTGGTGGTATTTGATGACCTCTGCGTCATTTTTGATCACCGCTATAAACAAAAAAAGAGCGACAATTTTGCAAAAAAAAAAACAATATTTCTTACTTTTTGCTAAAATACAAATCCAAAGAAAAAAATATAAAAAAACAAATTTATTCACCGGTTTTGGCCGATTTATAATCCTTCTCATATTTTGGGTAAAAAAAAAAAATCGCAATCGGCGTTTATTGATTGGTTTGCACAAAAGTTGGCACGTTTACAAACCATGAGAATTTCTGGCTTTTTTACAATTTTTTTTTTAACTAGTAATGGTGGTGATCTGCGATTTTTATCGGGACTGCGATATTGCAGCGGACATGTCGGACATTTTTGACACTTTTTTGGAACCAATGACATTTATACAGCGATCAGAAATTTAAATATCCACTGATTACTGTATAAATGTCATTGGCGGTGAAGGGATTAACCTGCAGCGGGAGATCTAGGGGTTAAAGGTGTTCCCTAGGCGTGTTCTAACTGTGTGGGGGCTGGGCTGCCAGGGGCATAAGAGATCTAACTGATCCCAGTGACAGGGGTCAGTAGATCTCTTAAATGCCACCTGACAGAGCGGGGAACCGGCGTGTTTACATTGGCGGTTCCCGTTTTTTCTTCTCTGCTAGGCATTCGCGGCTCACCAGCGGAGATTGGGTCCTCCTACAGAGTGCAGCGGGCACGAGAGCGCGCCGGCGCGCTCCCGCCCGCTACAGCGCAAGTTTATAGATGGCGATTCGCAGGACAGCGCCACTTTGCAGCAGTAAATGTACGCGAGCCGGTCGGGAAGCGGTTAATGCCACTTTAACGTTTCCTCATTTTTTAGTCCCAGTGAATTTCTTGTCCTTGTGGCACCCAGAAAGTGAGGTCAGCAACAAAAAACATCCAAAGATTCTGGCTGTCTTTATCCAAAAAGGAGAAAAAAAGAAAGTTTTGGCTGATGTTGGACTTTCATTTTTGTACAGCGTTCAATCAAGGTTTAAACCAATCAATCGATCGGGGCCGATCAGCGGAGAAGCGGCATAATTGATTACTTGTTTATTAGTTGTTTAAATGATCAAAAGAGGTTTTTAAGTCCATAACTTGGCAAATGAGTTTCGCCACATTATGATTCATTCCGAGAGGCTTTCTAAATATGGAAGGAGCTTTGGAACGGCGCCCGAAATTCGATTTGGCCGGACCTCAAATTGCTTTTAAGAATTTAAAACAAATATAGCATTCTTTAACTCATGCAGAATATTATATATATTAGGAGTTACCTATTACCAGATGTAAAGAAACGCATGAGACGCATTTACATTCTCACCAGGTCCTGCGCGCCGTGTGATTTTTCTTTTTTTACACATGTAATAATAAACACGCTAGCATGCAGGGGTCGTTACATCCAGCTTCCAGATCGATGATTTTGGCAAGGAGATGATAAGACAGTTAGGTTGCTAATCTGTCTCCTCAATCTGACAGATTGGTGCATTTCCCTTCCCTCTGCTGGCAAGTCCCGGTGATTTGGGAAGTGCTTCCTAACAAATGGACGGAGGACTGACTTAAGTCAAAAAACATGCCTTCTGCCTTTGCTATAATGAAAAACACAACAGATAAACCACAATCCATTTTCAGAATAAAAAGAAAGTGGGGCAGATAAGCAGCACACCCAGCCTCATTAACCACTTCAGCCCCGGAGCCATTTTTGCCACTTGTTGTTTATAAGTTAACCACTTCCTTAGTGGGCACTTAAACCCCCCTCCTGCCCGGACCAATTTTCAGTTTTCAGCGATGTCGCTCTTTGAATGACAATTGCGTGGTCGTGCGACGTTGTACCCAAACAAAATTGGCGTCCTTTTTTTCCCACAAATAGAGCTTTCTGTTGGTGGTATTTGATCGCCTCTGTGTCATTTCTAATCGCCGCTATAAACAAAAAAAGAGCAACAATTTTGAAAAAAAAACAATATTTTTTACTTTTTGCTATAATAAATATCCAAAAATAAAATATGAAAAAACAAATTTATTCATCAGTTTTGGCCGATATATATTCTTCTACATATTTTTGGTTAAAAAAAAATCGCAATTGGCGTTTATTGATTGGGTTGCGCAAAAGTTATAGCGCCTACAAACTATGGACATTGATTTATGGCGTTTTTATTATTTTATTTTTTTTTTACTGGTAATGGCGGCGATCTACGATTTTTATCGGTACTGCGATATCGGGGCGGACATGTCGGACGTTTTTGACACTTTTTTGGGACCAATGACATTTATACAACGATCAGAAATTTAAATGTCCACTGATTACTGTATAAATGTCATTGGCAGTGAAGGGGTTAACCTGCAGGGGGCAGTGAAGGGGTTAACTGTGTTCCCTGGGTGTGTTCTAACTGTGGGGGGGTGGGGTTGACAGGGGCATGACAGATCTAACTGATCCCAGTGACAGGGATCAGTATATCTGTCATGTCCCATTCACAGAACGGGGAACCGCCGTGTTTACTTCGGCGGTTCCCCGTTCCTCCTCTCTGTAAGGAGATCGCGGGTCTCCGGCGGACATCGGGTCCGCCCGACCCGCGGGCACGCTCCCGCAGCGTGCAGCGGCACGTGCACGTGCCGCTCGCGCCCGCGGGAGCGCGCGCAGCACGAGCCAAATGGGAGGACGTCAATTTTAGAGCCGCGCTGTAGCCGTCATTCGGCTATAGCGGCGGCGCGAGGAGGTTAAAATCAGTATTTGTTTGCTAGAAAGTTACTTAGAACCCCTAAACATTATATATATATTTCTAACACCCTAGGTAATAAAATGGCAGTCATTGCAATACTTTTTTGTTGCACCGTATTTGCGTAGCAGTCTTATAAGCGGCATTTTTTTTTTTAAAAATTCACTTTTTTGAGATAAAAAATAAGACAACGTTAGCCTGATTTTTTCTATATTGTGAAAGATAATGTTATGCCCAGTAAATTGATACCCAACATGGCATGTTTCAAAATTGCAACCGCTCGTGGAATGGCGACAAACTTTGGCACTTAAAAATCTCCATTGGCGATGTTTAAAAATTTCTACAGGTTACCGGTTTTGAGTTACAGAGGAGGTCTAGTGCTAGAATTATTGCTCTCACTCTAACGACCGTGGCATTACCTCACATGTGTGGCTTGAACACCGTTTTCATATGTGGGCGCGACTTATGTATATGTTTTCTTTGCTGCGCGAGCTCGCGGTTTAACATTTTTTTATTTATATATTTATTTATTTATTTTTTTATATTTTTCCAAAATATTTTTTTTTTTAGCAATGTTTCTTTAAAAAAAAATCTGATCACTTTTATTGCTGACACAAGGGATGTAAACATCCCTTGTGACAGTAATATGTGGTGACAGGTACTCTTTAAAGAGGGATTGGGGGTATAAAAGACCCCACAATCCCTCCTTTGCACTTAAAGGTATTCAGATCACCAAAAATGGTGATTCTGAATACTGTATTTTTCTTTAAATTGGCGCTATTGGCCGCCGAGTAAACTGGAAGTGACGTTATGATGTCACTTGCAGAAATACACGGATTGCGGCTTCTATCGGGCCTCCACACAGCCGGTGGACGCGCTGGATGGACTCTTCGGTCTCCCGGTGGGATGGGAGGCTGGGGAAGAGCGGCGGACAGCGGCGGGAGGGGGGTGCCCCCTCCCACTGTCTGGGATAACGAGTGAGCGGCTCCAGAGCCAGATCGGCTGTTATCACCGGGTAGTGGACCACCTGCTCTAAAAAATGGTACCAGGGTATAGCCTGTAGCTGCAGGCTATACCCCGATACATCCACTTCTCCCGGCCACCGTTTATATACGGCAATTTGCGTGAAGTGGTAGGACTAATCCATGTAAGAAGTTGAGTTCACATGGTTCCGACACTAAAGTAGCACGACTTCCGTTCCGACTTTGCTCTACGACTTCATGTCCGACTTCCATGCGACTTCAATGAACGGGATCCGACTTTGAGATGATTGCAACCTGTCCTTTGACCAATCAAAACAATTTTCTTGCTTATGGTATGGAGGAAATCTCATGCCGGTTTAAAAAAAAAAAAATGTGTGGGCCCCCCCCCCCAGATCCATACCAGGCCCTCTGAGTCTTCCATGGATCTTGAGGGGGAACCCCACACCAAAATTGAAAAAACTGTGTGGGACCCCCAAAATCCATACCAGACACTTTCCTGAGCCCCCAGCCTGGCAGGTCTGGAAAGGTTGGGGGACGAGCGAGCGGACCCCCTCCTCAACTATACCAGGCCACATGCCCCCAACATGGGAGGGTGGGTGCTTTGGGGCAGGGGGGCTCTGCGCCCCCCCCCACCCCAAAGGTCCTCGTCCCTGTGTTGATGGGGACAAGGGCCTCTTCCCGGCAACTTATTCCCAGTAACCCTGGGTGGTGGTTGTGGGGGTCTCCGGGCAGGGGGTTTATCAGAATCTGGAAGTCCCCCTTTAACAAAGGGGCCCCCAGGTCCTGCCCCCCATGTGAATGAGTATGGGGTACCCCTACCAATTCACCCTAAAAAAGAAGTGTAGTGTTACAAAAACAAAGAGATGGTTTTTGACAATTCCTTTAAGGAGTGTCCCCCATCGTAGATCCAAGGTGTCTTCTTCCTCTAGTGATGTATTTTTCCTCCGGTCTTCTCCCTCTGCTATCTTCTCCCTCCAGACCCCCCCTGCCCCAAAGCACCCACCCCCCCATGTTGAAGGCATGTAGCCTGGTATGGTTTGGGGGGGTGCTCGCCCCCCCCTTCCTGACCTGCTGGGCTGCGTGCTTGGATAAGGGTCTGGTATGGATTTTGGGGGGCTCTACACCTTTTTTTTGGTGTGGTTTCCCCTCAAAATCCACACCAGACCGAAGGGTCTGGTATGGTCTTCGGGGGGACCCCACTATGTTTTTTTTATCAATTTTGGCGTGGGGTTCCCCCTCAAGATCCTCAGATCACAAGTCGCATGCCCCAAGTCGGATCAGTTAACCACTTCAGATTCACGCTATATCCAATTGAAGGCTACAGCACCGTCAATTGATGTCCACCACTTTGCACGCTCCAGACACACCCTCGCAGCCGCCAGCGGCATGCACTCGCGCCCATCGCACGCTGCATGAGCGTGCCCATGGGTCGGGCGGACTCGATGTCCACCGGAGACCCGCAAACCCCTAAATAGAGAGCCAAAATGGGGAACCGCCGATGTAAACACACAGTTAGAACACATACAGGGAACACATTTAACCCCTTGATCCCTCCTTAGTGTTAACCCCTTCCCTGCCAATGACATTTTATACAGTAATCAGTGGCTATTTTTACATCCGATCTCTGTATAAATGTCATTGGTCCCAAAAAAGTGTCAAAAATGTCTGACATGTCCACCGCAATATCACAGTCCTGATAAAAATTGCAGATCGCTACCATTACCAGTAAAAAAAAAAAATAACAGTAAAAACGCCATAAACCAATTCCCATTATTATTATTATTATAATACAGGATTTATATAACGCCAACAATTTACGCAGTGCCTTAAAACTTGAGGGTAGACAGTACAAATACAATACGCTTAAATACAGTAGGAATCAGAGGGCCCTGCTTGTTAGAGCTTACGATCTAAAAGGGAATTCCCATAGTTTGTAGACGCGATAACTTTTATACTTTTATACCCAATCAATATACGCTTATTGCGATTTTTTTTTTTACCAAAAATATGTAAAAGAATATATATCGGCCTAAACTGATGAATAAATTTGTTTTTTTATTTTTTATTTTTGAATATGTATTATAGCAAAAAGTAAAAATAAAATGTTCTTTTTTCCAAATTGTCGCTCTTTTTTTGTTTATAGCGCAAAAAATAAAAAACGCAGACGAGATCAAATACCACCAAAAGAAAGCTCTATTTGTGGGGAAAAAAAGAACGTCAATTTTGTTTGGGTGCAATGTCGCCCGACCGTGCAATTGTCATTCAAATAGTGACAGCGTTGAAAACTGAAAATTGGTCCGGGCAGGAGGGGGTTTAAGTGCCCAGTAAGCAAGAGGTTAAGATGATGATCCCGACTTCCATTCAAATCAATGGACTGAAATTGTGGACACGTCAGACCAAAGTAGTGCAGGAACCATTTTCAAAGTCAGACCGACACAAGACGGAACAGTTAAGACGGCTCTGATAGGGAACCATTGATTTTGACATGTCATGCAACTTGTGCTCTGGAAGTTGGAGCGCATGTTGGACCAGTGTGAACCATCCCTCAATCAGTATGTAGTACCCTCCTAGTTAGGTTGCAAGGACGTAGGCAAATTAAGTTCTATTTGGCTCCTCTGTAATTAGTGTGCAGGCAGGTGCCTATTTGGTGGATTACCAAAAGTTAAATAGCTTAGACTGCCCAGGTATGCAAAAGGTTGAAAGAGGATCTGCCAGTTTCCTGGGCTTTTTGGGTTCTACCCTTCACCCTGCTCTGTATATAAATAAGGGGAAGGCCGAGCTTGAAGGTCCTCATCTGGACCACATGAGAAATGGAAGGATCTAGTTTGGAAGATTTAGCCTCAAGCACCTCTCATCTACCACCCTAAAGGGACCCACCTGCAAGAACTCTACCAAGTATGCATCTCTACCTGCAAAGGTATACCCGAGCAGCCCAAGATAGTTAGTCAGGAGGAGTCTGTGAATGTTACTGATGTGACCAGAACATTTGCACTACAAGAGCTTCATTACAGCATTTTAACCACTTCAGCCCCGGAAGGATTTCCCACTTTAGGACCAGAGCACTTTTTGCGATTCGGCACTGAGCCGTTTTAACTGACAATTGGGCAGTCGTGCGACGTTGTACCCAAACGAAATTTGCGATTTTGCAAATTTTGCAATTTCTGATAAACAAAAGAAGAGCAACAATTTTGCAAAAAAACCCAAATTTATTACTTTTTGATAAAATACAAATCCTAAAAAAAAAAATATAAAAAAACATTTTTTTCCATCGGTTTTGGCCGATTTATATTCTTCCTCATATTTTTGGTAAAAAAAATCGCAATCGGCGATTATTGATTGGTTTGCGCAAAAGTTGCCGCGTTTACGGTTGATGAGAATTAATTTCTGGGGTTTTTATTTTTTTTATTTTTTACTAGTAATGGCGGTGATCTGCGATTTTTAGCGGTACTGCGATATTGCGGCGGACATGTCGGAACATTTTGACACTTTTTTGGGACCATTGGCATTTATACAGCGATCAGTGCTATAAAAATGCACTGATTACTGTGTAAATGCCATTGGCAGTGAAGGGGTTAACCTGCAGGGGGCGCTCTAAGGGTTAACTGTGTTCCCTGGGTGTGTTCTAACTGTGTGTTGGCTGCCCTGGCTGGGGAAAGGGGATGATCACGGCTTCCATATACAGGAAGGCTGTGATCATCGCCCTTCCCCCTTCAACAGAACGGAGATCCGTGTTTACATTCACGGATCTCCGTTCTTTCAGTGCGGGGGAGCCATCGTGGGTAGCCAGCGGCGATCGAGTCCGCCGCACCCGCTCCCTGGCTCCCCCCGAACACAGTGAGCGCGCGGGCGCGCCTCCGGCGGCGCGCGCGCTCACAATGCTAGTTATCGCGGCCGCCATCCTGTGACGGCGGTTCGCGATAACAAGCCGCCTTGCCGCCGTCACGCTGCGGCGGGCGGTCGGCAAGTGGTTAAACTATTCTAAGCCTGGTCTGAAGTTATTCAAAGGGGTGCATGGTGGTACATGCTGTATCGAAAGAACTATGTCAGTAAAGCACACATGAGGTACAGGAGGAAAACCATCATTCAAAGGGTTAACTTGGCAGAAGAGTTGGAAAAAGAGAGTAGTTGCCTATCATGTCCCTTGTGAAGACTGGAATGCTGTGGAGGCCTCTCTTGCACCTCTCGCCCAACACTCCTGAAGGTGGAAACAGAGAGTGTAAGGGCAAGGAGCAGCACAAGTGCCATAGTAGCTGGCTGATGATGTCCATTCTGTAGGTGGGTAGAGCTGGTAGTCGCAGTCCTCGGAACAGGATGCAGGAGCACCTTGGCACCAGAGTGAGAGACAGAAGCAAAACCAGGAGATGAGCAGCAGTCAGCAGCAATTGGGTAGGGAGGAACTGAATCAGTGGGCAAAGCAAGCCCAGAGGCAAGCTAAGGTCAGGAACAGCCGGGCAAAGCGGCACAGAGTCAGCAAGCAGATCAAATCCAGTAAACAGGCCGAGGTCAGAGTAGTTAGGTAACAGAACTAGAGCGAGAGCAGAAGCGAAGTCCAAAAGCAAGTTAGGTCATGCATAAGCAGGTAAGCAGGTACAGCAGATCAGGTCTCCAGAACACAGGAACAGCAACTGCACATAGTGATAGACCAGTGATAGACAAATGTGCACTTGCACACAAATATGCGAGCGATGAGCTGGCACAGTATATGTAACATAGTAAAGTTATTATTATTTAGTTATTATTTCAGATTTTCAAATTATCGGGTTTTTCGGCTTTTCCGATTTTTCAAATTTCCAATTTTTGGGATTTTCCAATTTTCAAATTTTCGAATTCGAAATTACGAAAATTCGAAAATTGCAAATTCGGAAATTCAGAATCGTCCGAATTAACGGATTTCAAAAAATTGGTTTAAAAAACAAATTCGGAACAAAACAAATTGCCCTTGTCTAGCGTGCACGTGAAGTCTCCAAAAACTTGCGACGGGATCCCAAGGTTTCGACTGCCTAGGGGCCGCCATAGAGTTTAATCCGGCACTCGGAACAGATCTCCAGGTGCTGAGGCATAAAGGTCGGAAAGAATGAAAAACAGAAAAAAAAAAGTGCAGAGAAGATGAAGAGAGGAGTGAGTAGTTGGAGTAAGTGGGGGGGAGGGGGTGGATAATACACTGCCTAGCACTATTCAGTGGGATCGTGCCTTCACCTTTGACCTATGACCTTGCTAGTAAGCAGCTGTATGCAGCTATTGTCTTTTAAAAAAAATACCACTATTAGAACAGAATTAGCTTTGCTTAACAAAACACATTGCTATTAATTGATCAGGTGATCAATCTACTTTTAATATAATTGTTAAGTAATCAGCATAATAGTTTTGTGGAGTGGGGCCATTAATCTTGTGAGCGAACCTTTAAAAATTATTGTGATCTTGGGGTAGTTAATAAGGAGCAGGAATCTACCCTACGTTCACCCTGCGTTTTTTTTGTGTGTTTTGCAGAAACGCACTACAGTCCATTTAACCACTTAAGGACCGGAAGGATTTCCCATGTTAGGATCAGAGCACTTTTTGCGATTCGGCACTGCGATGCTTTAACTGACAATTGCGCAGTCGTGCAACGTTGTACCCAAACAAAATTTGCGTCCTTTTTTTCCCCACAAATAGAACTTTCCTTTGGTGATATTTGACCACCTTTGCGTCATTTCTGATCACCGCTATAAACAAAAAAAGAGCGACAATTTTGCAAAAAAAACCCAATATTTCTTACTTTTTGCTAAAATACAAATCCAAAGAAAAAAAAATCTAAAAAAACAAATGTATTCATCGGTTTTGGCCGATTTACATTCTTCCTCATATTTTTAGTAAAAAAAAAAAAAATCCCAATCGCGCTTATTGATTGGTTTGCGCACAAGTTGGCGCGTTTACAAACCATGAGAATTAGTTTCTGGCTTTTTTACAATTTTTTTTTTTAACTAGTAATGGCAGCGATCTGCAATTTTTATCGGGACTGCGATATTGCAGCGGACATGTCGGACATTTTTGACACTTTTTTGGGACCATTGACATTTATACAGCGAACAGAAATGTAAATATCCACTGATTTCTGTATAAATGTCACTTGCAGTGAAGGGGTTAACCTGCAGGGGGTGATCTAGGGGTTAACTGTGTTCCCTAGGCGTGTTCCAACTGTGAGGGGGCTGGGCTGCCAGGGGCATAAGTGATCTAACTGATCCCAATGACAGGGGTCAGTAGATCTCTTAAATGCTGCCTGACAGTGCGGGGAACTGGCGTGTTTACATCGGCGGTTCCCGTTTTTTCTTCTCTGCTAGGCATTCGCGGCTCACCGGCAGAGATTGGGTCCACCCGAGCAGCGGCCACACTCCTGCAAAGTGTGGTGGGCACGAGAGCGCGCAGACGCACTCCCATCCGCTACAGCACAAGTTTATAGATGGCAATTCGCAGAACAGCGCCACTTTGCAGCAGTAAATGTACGCGAGCCGGTCGGGAACCGGTTAATGCCACTTTAACGTTTCCCCGGCGGTTCCCCGTTTTTCTTCCCTGCCAGGCAATCACGAGTAGCCGGTGGACATCAAGTCCGCCCGACCTATGGCCACACTGCTGGAGAGTGCGGTGGGCACAGCGGCAAGTGCGCCACCGTTTATAGATGCCGATTCTCAGGACAGCACTACTCTGCAGCAGTAAATGTACACGAGCCAGTCGGGAACCGGTTAATGTGGTTTCCTATGGTACGCATTCACATCTATGCATTTTTCAGCCGGTGTAGTTTTGGAAAGGGTCAGGAACTTTTTTCCCCACAGCAGATTGCGTTTTGGGTGTAAAAGACTTTAATGGAGCCGCACCAAAAACGCAAGTGTTGCACTTTTTATGTGTTTTGCGTTTTTTTTTTCACTTTAACACACTGTGTATAGCTGGAAGCTGGAAATCAGCCACCATGTCCTTATCAGCCAATGAGTCATCAGCTGTCAGTGGATTTCCCCGCTGACAGCTGAATGTGAAAACACATTTTATTGTTGACTGATAATTTAATTAAGTAATATATATCTACCATTATATATATACATTTGTTTTTTCTGTTGGCAGGCCTCCCTCTTGAAACGAGGCTCCTCATATAGGGCTACTGGACAAATTCCCTTTTCTCCCTCTCCCCCCCCCCCCATGTTTAGTTCATTTGAACACATGACACCACTCCATAGATGGGACACGGCGATATGCTCCCCACAATAATGGTATGTGGCCTCCTCCTTTTAGTGTCTTCCTAATAGAAAGTGCTTGCTGATATATGGAAGAATCTAGAGGACAAATTGATTTGAATACTTACTGTATATATTTATATATTGATACCGTATATACTCGGGTATAAGTCGAGTTTTTAAGCACATTTTTTTGTGCTGAAAAAGACCCCCCTCGGCTTATACCCGAGTCAGTGTCTGTGGGTGATCAGTAGTTTCACATTAAACAGAGCTGTGCTGCTTCTAAGAGCCGTTCTGTGCTTGTAAGTGTGATTAAACACATTGGAATGTAGAGAATGCTGAGAGAGGTGTCAGATTTCCAGCTTGATGTCGGCAGGTGGGCGGGACAATCTGATGTTAGCTGTTCAGTCCCGCCCACCTCCTGATCTCTGTGAAGTGCTGCAGCTCTCTCTCAGCATTCTCTGCATTCCAATGTGATTAGTCACACTTACACAGCACAGAACGGCTCTTAGAAGCAGCACAGCTCTGTTTAATGTGAAACTAAACTACCTTACTCAGCCCTTGTGTGTTCTGGCTACAGTCTCTGTGTCCTGGCATTAATATCCCTGTGTCCTGGCATTAAAATCCCTGTGTCCTGGCATTAAAATCCCTGTGTCCTGGCATTAAAATCTCTGTGTCCTGGCATTAAAATCCCTGTGTTCTGGCTAAAATCCCTGTGTTCTGGCTAAAATCCCTGTGTTCTGGCTAAAATCCCTGTGTTCTGGCTCCCTGTCCCTGTGTTCTGGCTCCCTGTCTCTGTGTTCTGGCTCCCTGTCCCTGTGTTCTGGCTGCTGCATTTCACACCCTAGGCTTATACTCGGGTCAATAAGTTTTCCCATATTTTTTGGGCAAAAGTAGGGGGGTTGACTTATACACAAGTATATACGGTAATTCTTTTTTTCCTTCTCTTTTTTGTGTTTTCTTTTTGGTTTTAATATTATTGATGTTATTCTCTATCTATTCATCTATCTAGATAGAGAATTTCTTGTTAACAATGAGAAAAAATAGATATTTACAAGTAGAGAATGAAAGCTCTTGCGCAGCTAGGGGGGGAGATATTTCCCTCCCCCTGTTTGCTTGCGTTTTGGGTGTGCGCGCGCCTCCCTTCCACACGGCGCTTCCTCTTTTTGGACATGCGCCGTGTGGTTGGAGCGCACATCACGTCGCGTGATGACGTCATTGCCAATGACGGTCTCAGATGCGCCGCTGTTGTTTAGCGGAGCGCACACACGACGTGATGGGGGGCACCATGTAAGGTGGACGCTGCTGTCAATGGCATTTCCAGCTATGGCGGCATGAGCATCGGAGAGGAGACATAACAGAATTCAAAGGTATAGGCTTCTCTATTCCTATCATCATTGGGCTGGCATCCGGTATGGGTGTTTACCACTATTGTTTTTTTGTTTTTTTCTCTGTCTCGCAGGGGCATCCGTCGTACTTGGTGACGGTCAGTGTGTTGAACGCTCATAGGTCATAAATACATGACCCGCTCATCAGTGTTGCCAACCTCCCGCAGCATTTTTTACTGGAAAAACATGGAAAATTTACTGGCGGAGCACATTTTTTACTGGCAACCTGAAAAATAACAGAACTTCTATTAAAAACGAAGACAATTGATATTTAAACACAACATGGAAACACTGACAATACCCATATCAAGTAGTTTGCCCTGTTTACACTTAAAAAGTCTGCACAGCATGACAAATTATCAGACGCTGATATTTATAGACAGTTTTAAAAATCACTGATTTTTACAAACTGTCAGTAAATTTACTGGCGGTTGGCAACACTGCCGCTCATACTGAGATGTTTAGTCCATGATGGCAATACTACAGGTATTGAACTATATAAACTAACTAAATTAGATACAACTTCCGCTCTCATTATGCTCTTTTATGGGGAAGGAGATATATTATATTCTCCCCTGTTAATACAGATCATAAATCAGATTCTTCATACAGTTCTGACTATATGACACCTGTGGACCATTTTGTTCCCTCATTTTTGGAAAAGGGGTTATATTATATTTCAAGGTAAGCACTGAACTAGATTATACATATGCAGATGTATGTTATGTTTGGTCTATTGATAGTACACATCTATCTTTTACCTTCTTGTTAGGCGTTAACCTCAAGCTCTATCTAGCCATTGAGGTAGACAGTCCAAATACTTGATGAGTCCCCCCTGCCTATGCAAACGTAAGATGTTTATCTCTAACTAAAAAGATGCATTCATACACATGGGATGTATTTATAACAAGTTACCTTCTACCTAGGTCATATATGATCTTTCTTGTATACCACGTCTGTCCGTATGTTCTTGCTCCCTGTGTTCGACCCCTGAGCATTGTCCACGCCCTCACATGGTCTAATGTAAGCATGTATTTACAGCAGCATAATATGTTTTGTGATAATGTATGCTATATAGGCACAAAGTATGGTATCAATATATGGTACTTATAATATTATTTTCTTTTCTTGTTTAAGTTACTGTATAATCAAACCCATGCTGTGAGAGGTCCTGATGAAGCTCCTGAAGCGAAACACGTAGACCTACTCCCTTGTGCTCAGTATGGTGGTTTGGTATTCTGTATCATTTGAACAAATTTTAGACCATTTTTGTCATCTGTATATCCTATTGGACATTGTGTCCATATTTTAACCTATGTATATTTTGTATCAATAAACTTTGTTAATTTGAATGTGGTGTTGTCTCGTGACGTGCCTTCAAAGTCCCTATTACAGGGGGTTATCCTCCAAATTTTGTACTGTCCTTACATATTTACAAATTAACAAAAAAGTTTTTTTTTGTGTAGACTAACTGTGAATGGATACCATGCTAATTATAGTAATATAAGGAATCTTTTGCTTTATGAACAATAGGATCGCCTAAAGAAGTCAGCTTGGCCTCTAACAACACTAGATGTTGCCATGACCTCCTGCACCATCTTGGTTTGGGCCTCTTAGACGACATACCAATACTTAACATTTCTGCGTCGTATCCAATTTTAGTTTTTATGTATTGTATATTCACAACATGTCTTTTGTCCATATTTCCTATTTTTAATGTATTCTAATAAATATGGATTTTAATACAAACTAAACTTAGTGCATTCCTGTTTGGGAAATCAGTGACAACCTTTAAAGTCCTACTTTCTACTTTTTTTCCTTTTTTTTTTTTTGCCTACTTGAATGTGAAAACAAGAATTGCCGGAAAAAAAAAATTGGGAAAAAAACTATGTGGGGTCCCCCCGCAAATCCATACCAGGCCCATATCTGAGCAGGCAGCCTGGAAGTTCAGGAAAGGGAGGAGACGAGTGAGTGCCCCCCTCCCTCCTGAGCCATACCAAGCCACATGCCCTCAACATGGGGGGTGCTTTGGGCCACCTATTCCCCATGTTGATGGGGAAAAGGGCATCTTCCCCCCAACCCTGGGCTGTGCTTGTCGGGTTCTGCGGTCAGGGTGGGGGCTTATCGGAATCTGGAGGCCGCCTTTAACAAGGGGCCCCCCAGATCCCGGTCGCCCCCCTTTGTGAATGAGTATCCTACCCATTCACCAAAAAAGTGTAAAAGTGATTAGAGACAGTACACAAGTTTTGACAAGTCCTTTATTAAAAAATAAAAAAAGCAATATGCCCCGATGCAGTGCCACTGACAGCTGACAGCTGATGACTCATCAGTTGTTAAGGACGCGGCGACCGGCTTCCCAGCCTGCTCCTTCGCAACCAGCTACATTGAGCCTGAAAGACACATCAGCTACATATATGTGAACCTAAACTTAACATAAAGCGAGTTAGTAGAAGAGGTTCTTGGCGGGCCGGCAGTAAAAACAGAAAGTTGAGCCATGGTTTTACCACCCCTTGACTGCCCTGTTCATGGTGCGCCAAAATTATTATAGCACAATACTGACAGCAAACATGACCCATTCAAGTGAATAAGGATATGCCTCAACCCCTTCGCAACATTGCACGCGGGCTGCCTGCAGAGGGGCTCCATTCACTTGTATGTGACAGGAGGTACATTTCCTGCCTTGACCATGAAGCTAAGCATCATGGCCATGGCATGTGTACCCCCCCCCCCCCCCACCGCTGCCTCTGCAGCTAAAGTGGGAATGGTGATGGTGGGGGGTAAAAACGAGGCTAACCAGTGGGGGGGTTTTACTGCCCCTCAACCGCTAGTGTGAATGAGCCCCAAAATACACGAAACCTCTTGAAAAAAAAGATCAGCATTTTGCCACTATTCTAACCAGGAACAGTCTGTGGCATGCAAACGCAGTAACAGAATCCACTCTTTAACTACAGAATTCATCTTATATCAATCTAGAATACTATAACATGAAAATGATCAGGGCGGCCGCTATCAACAAAATGTTCAGGAGTGTCGATTTCAGGAAAAGATGTTCTGCTTTGTGTAGATTTGGCACAATAAAGGAAATTATAGTCAATCAATTCACCTTATTACCCGATATGCCTGGTGTATTGCTGTAATGCTGCCAGATGTTATAAGCACATTTTCAAATAGCTGATTTTCCTAAAAAAAAATATATATATATATTTTTTCAGAGTATTCTATATAATCCCTAAGCATGCACCATCGCCTTAATAATTCTAAATCATATATCCAAAAACAAGTACAGTGCCTTTGAAAAAGCACGCAGACCAGGTCATTAAGAAGTCAAGTCTACTCAGCTGGTATTAGGCAGGTCCCTGACAATAAAGGGGTTAAAGCCATAAATCGAATAGCAGTTACATGTCTTTTATATTTATATAAAATACAATTTTTTAAATGATGCATATTTTAAATTGAAATAACAATTTTAATTAAAAAAAAAAAATATATATATATATATATATATATATATATATATATATTTAAGAAAAAATATAAAAAATAATATTATATTTATTTAAAAAATCATGATGGTAAAGGTGTTTAACCATAAATTGAACAATTGTTATAAACTTGCATCTTACATTTTATATATATATATATATATTAAAAAAATATATATATACAGTATCTCACAAAAGTGAGTACACCCCTCACATTTTTGTAAATAGTTTACTATATCTTTTCGTGTGACAACACTGAAGAAATGACACTTTGCTACAATGTAAAGTAGTGAGTGTACAGCTTGTATAGCAGTGTAAATTTGCTGTCCCCTCAAAATAACTCAACACACAGCCATTAATGTCTAAACTGCTGGCAACAAAAGTGAGTACACCCCTAAGTGAAAATGTCCAAATTGGGTCCAATTAGCCTTTTTCCCTCCTCGGTGTCATGTGACCCGTAAGCGTTACATGGTCTCAGGTGTGAATGGGGAACAGGTGTGTTCAATTTGGTGTTATCGCTCTCACTCTCTTCTACTGGTCACTGGAAGTTCAAAATGGCACCTCATGGCAAAGAACTCTCTGAGGATCTGAAAAAAAGAATTGTTGCTCTACATAAAGATGGCCTAGGCTATAAGAAGATTGGCAAGACCCTGAAACTGAGCTGCAGCACGGTAGCCAAAACCATAGAGCAGTTTGACTGCAGGTTCCCCTCAGGACAGGCTTCGCCATGGTCGACCAAAGAAGTTGAGTGCACGTGCTCAGCGTCATATCCAGAGGTTGTCTTTGGGAAATAGATGTATGAGTGCTGCCAGCATTGCTGCAGAGGTTGAAGGGGTGGGGGGGGTCAGCCTGTCAGTGCTCAGACCATACACCGCACACTGCATCAAATTGGTCTGCATGGCTGTCGTCCCAGAAGGAAGCCTCTTCTAAAGATGATGCACATGAAAGCCCACAGTTTGCTGAAGACAAGCAGACTAAGGACATGGATTACTGGAACCATGTCCTGTGGTCTGATGAGACCAAGATAAACTTATTTGGTCTATATGGTGTCAAGCATTTGTGGCTGCAACCAGGTGGGAAGTACAAAGACAAGTGTGTGTTGCCTACAGTCAAGAGTTGTGGTGGGAGTGTCATGGTCTGGGGCTGCACGAGTGCTGCCGGCACTGGGGAGCTACAGTTCATTGAGGGAACCATGAATGCCAACATGTACTGTGACATACTGAAGCAGAGCATGAACCCCTCCCTTTGGAGACTGGGCTGCAGGGCAGTATTCCAACATGATAATGACCATAAACACACCTCCAAGACGACCACTGCCTTGGTAAAGAAGCTGAGGGTAAAGCTGATGGACTGGCCAAGCATGTCTCCAGACCTAAACCCTATTGAGCATCTGTGGGGCATCCTAAAATGGAAGGTGGAGGAGCGCAAGGTCTCTAACATCTACCAGCTCCGTGATGTCGTCATGGAGGAGTGGAAGAAAAATAAGTGGCAACCTGTGAAGTTCTGGGGAACTCCATGCCCAAGGCAGTGCTGGAAAATAATGGTGGCCACAAAAAATATTGACACTTTGGGCCCAATTTGGACATTTTCACTTAGGGGTGTACTCACTTTTGTTGCCAGCGGTTTAGACATAAATGGCTGTGTGTTGAGTTATTTTGAGGGAACAGCAAATTTACACTGTTATACAAGCTGTACACTCATTACTTTACATTGTAGCAAAGTGCCATTTCTTCAGTGTTGTCACATGAAAAGATAGAATAAAATATTTACAAACATGTGAGGGGTGTACTCACTTTTGTTAGATACTGTGTGTATATATATATATATATATATATATATATATATATATATATACACACACTAGTAGTCTAGTAGTGTTGGTTGGTGTTTTCTTTATATATTATTATATTAATATAACACACTGACCTTGTGACATGAAACAATTGTATAGCGTCTAAAATTGTTGTTCAGGAAAAAAAAAATACATACAATATGGCAAAAAATAATGTTACAAACCTGACCTAACTACCATAACTTCCCATATCCTCTATAAAACCATAAATTCAATCCTATCTGCAGTTTTGGGGATGCGAAGTTAATCTGCAGCACAATGATCTGTTTTGCATTAGTAATTTCCATGATAATTCCATTGTCTTGTGTTCTTTAAATGGTCCCATTAATCCATTCTATTGGGTGATTCCTGTGTTTCGATGACGGAAAAATTATTTCCAGGTGACTTCTCAGCACTAGCCAGAAAGGCCCCTCAACCAGATAGGCTGTTACTCCTCCAAGGCCTTAAAAGCTTCCAATGACACCAATCCCGAGGATGTATTAAACTCAAGTTTTTTTTTCCTATGAATGCAAACTGCTCTTTTATTGTATGCACTTATGCCAGCTTCTCTGGTTTCATGCCCTGGTGCGCTAAACTTATTTTTGGTGTAGAAATGTATCTAAAATAAAATCTGATCTGGGAGGAAAAGCACAAGAACGGATATAAATAAATTATGTGTTATTGAACAAACACCACGCCACTGTTGAACAGTCACTCAATGAAGAGGGCAGGAAGAAGCAATGGACCATGGTAATGTCTAATCTTACTACTCAATGGGCTGTGTGCCGCACAAAGCTTCCCAATGCAGGAAGTGTCAAAGAGATAAATAGCAGAGTGTCCTCTTCAAAAATATGATTAATACCCTCCTCGGTCCACTGCTGAAGATGTAGTGGTTACAGCTGGCTTGGACAGCAGTTGCATTGAGAGAAAATCCAGGACGATCTCAGCAGAGCAGAGAGGGCAAAGAGGAGGACAAGTAAGCAACTGAAAGGGAGACTAGAACTAGGCCACCGATGGCCAAAAGGGACCCATTCAGCTGCTTTTTAAGCAATGTTTAGAAAACTTTCAAGCATGGGAAGCAGGGCCACAAGTGCAAGGTCCTTTTCGGTGGAAACAAAAGAAAAGTCTTTACAGTTCATTGTGCGTTAGAGTCTTTTAATACCTCCCAAGAGAAGACTTTGACGCTCCAAATATCTTCGTTTACAGTACTCAGTGTGGATCCTACCTTCCTTCTAACCTATTCTTTTTTGGCAATACGTTCATTCATTTAGCTTAGTTAGACATAAACTTTTTTACTTTTTTTTTTTTTTTTTAGAATTCTTTATTATGCTCAAATATTACATATTAGTACAAGTCACATACAGCAATGTTATGTTCCTAGATTGTAAGCTCTAACGAGCAGGGCCCTCCGATTCCTCCTGTATTGAATTGTATTGTATTGTACTGTCTGCCCTAATATTGTAAAGCGCTGCGCAAACTGTCGGCGCTATATAAATACTGTATAATAATAACTATAACTGGGTACTAACATCTTTAGGTAAAGTTGATCCAGGGTGAATCCGATTGCCTCTCAGGGAATCAGGAAGGAATTTTTTCCCCCGTTATAGCAAATTGGATCATGGCTTTGCTGGGGTTTTTTGCCTTCCTCTGGATCAACTGTGGGTGAAGGATTGTATATGGGATTATTTGGGTTGTAGGTGTATGTTTATGTATATGTGTATGTATGTGTATGTATATATATATATATATATATATATATATATATATATATATATATATGCCCGCGCGGAGGCCGCCGCGCGCGCGCGAGTGTCACGCGCAATAGCGTCGGCGGCAGCATACTGCCGCAAAACGCTATTGCTTGGTGAAACAGCGGCAGTCTACGGCTAGCCGCCAGCCGTTCACCAATTCCCGTTGTGATAAATATAAAACAAACTAGGAACGCAGTACAAGGTATACATAACTACTGTAATAATATGTCAATAAATCAATGTATCAATGTATCAATGTATCAATCAGTCCAACTTTTTTCTGTGTTCAGGTAGGTCAAGTTGGTTTTTTTTTTTTTTTGTATATATATATATATATATATATATATATATAT
>BLSH010254207.1:105367-120878 GCA_018402905.1 Glandirana rugosa | reverse complement strand
AGGTAATAACTCAGTTGATTAAATTAAACTTTCGGGAAATTTTACAGTACGGTACGACGATAGACTTACATTAGGGTATGGTCACCCTGTTGGATACTAAAGTAACAAAAAAAAACTCGTCCGTAGGAAATTTTAAGACGTGTTAGAACTGAGGGAGGGGAGAGGAGAGGAGAAAGGAGAGGAGAGGGGAGGGGAGGGGAAGGGAGGGGAGAGGGGAGGGGAGGGGAGGGCTGAGGAGAGGAGAAAGGAGAGGAGAGACCACCCTCAATGTTGGGTGTCCTGTGCGTGTCAATATGGCTGCATTGTATAAAACTATCACCTTAGTTTTTCACGTTTGGAATGGGGTGAGTCAAGATTGTGCAGAATTTTAAAGGATGCCTGCTCAAAAAAAAACAATGAAATCATAGGTTGTCCCACTGGTATGGGATTACATTCAGATAGCAGCATGGCATGACATTTTAAAGGGCTTTCAAATTAAATTAGTTGACTCAATAATGGAAAGAAAGAAATGTTCTCATGAATGTTTTTTCAACGAACGCTTGCGTGTAGTCTCCAGTTTGGAGTGGATTGATACTGTAATGCATGACCTGTTTTGGTAAATAAGAGAGTAGATTTAAATGGTAACTCTACTTGCATGGACAAAAAAATCAAACATTTTAATAAAATAATATATCTTATACAATTGTGACACAGGTCATATTGTAATTGAATGTTATTAAAAGAAAGACCTTTCCTTTTCAATCTGCAGTGCTGTCATTTTCTGTAAAATGCAATGCAATATGGCAACCTGGAGGCCTTTTGTAGACAGATGGTGTACAGATTGCTTCCTAAAAATGTCATTTCCTGCTTGTCTGATTGGCTTACTCATTTTCCCAGAAGTCTGCACAAAGATCCGAATTAGATTTTTGGCATCCCCTGCAACAAAAATTTAATTTTGGTGAGATACTCCCAAGAGGAAATCACGTCTCAGGCTTCATGTACAGCTCCTAAACTCAACTCCATAAAAACCTATGTGTCCATGTACACATAAGCTTTTTACATCGTTTAGGAGGTGCTGCAGTTAAGGGAGGTTCAACCCCTGTGACCGCTGGCTGTGGGAAGCCACAAAACGTGGCAAAACCGTGGCAAAATCATGGTGCAATTATACCACAATTTTGCCACGTTTTGTGTTTTCCCGAGCCAGCAGTACATCACCGCCAAGTGTACATGAAGCGTAAAGGAATGCAGACCCTGCCACTTTCCTCAGTGGAACCCTGCAGGTGCATCAGCTGATTGATAATTAAAATAAGGGCCCCTCCAGGGACCTTTGATTTCTTCCATAATGTCCAGGTAGATCTCATTATCTGTACGTTTGCCACCCTTGCTCTATGCACACTACAATTCCCAAAGCCCACAGTCCATAGTCCACCTCAGTGTAGCCACCCTGTCAGCAGAGGTCCCTAATACATTTAGCTTTCCCAGTTAGTAATTTACACAGGTCAATTTGTAGTTTTCCTCACTTGGTTTCTTCTGTAGGTTGAGGGTTGCTGCTGTTCCCTGGTGCTGTCACTGGGTGTCACTGGCACGCAAGACAATAGTTATGAGAGAGGTGACAATCTTGTGCTATGAGCATTTATGTCTCCTCTGGCAACCAGTAGGTGGTTCATGGCCAGTGGTGCATGTTGGGAGAGGATATAAAGCTTGGGGAGTGGCCTGTGAGCTATCTTCCCTCTGGGGCGGTGGCCTAGGGAAGTGTGTGTGCAGTGGCTTGGGTTGAGTAGCCCAGAGTCTGGTTGAGGTCTAGCTAAGAATCCCCAAGCTGCCCTGCCTGGTTGAGGACCCAAGGGGGTAGGTCCAGAGAATTGAAGTCCTGCTGGAGTGGGATTGGTGTTCACCCTCCAAAAATCCTGGCACTCCCTTGGAAGGAGGAGATCCTTGATGTTGAAAAAGATAGCCTTGATGTTGAAGGAGATATATTGTCATGGTCAGGGGATAGGCTCTGAGACCAGTAGCTATAGCTGTAATGAGGCTCCCACCGACCAGTTGGATACGTGTACAAGCAGGTCACCCTGGTGGATGAACAGACTCACCCGAGGTGAAGGGTTTAAGCACTAATTGGTATTCACCAGAGCTCCTGATGGTAAAGATATGCTTTGCTGCATGTTAGTGCCAGGTTGGGGTTCTCAGGATTGTCCCACCAGTAGATGAGTGAGCCAGGGTCCAGTAGCAGATATAGCAGGTATGGATGAAGCAGAAGCGTAATCAGTGACAAGTCAGAGGTCAGTAACAAGTGGTTACAGTTTGGGACCAAGTGGAAGCCTAGTCGAGGAACAAGCCAAAGGTCAGTAACAAGTGGTAGTGGAATTAAGGACTGCTACAGTTACGCAAAGGAGCAAGATATCGGCTGGAGAGAGCAAAAAAATCTGGCAAACAGGAAGTGTGGGAACATGGCTTAAATAGAACTTCATGGGAGAAGCAAGGAGTTCAAGGTTCACAAGGAACAAGGTACAAGTCAAGATTCTCCAAAAGTTCAGACAGGATACTGTCCAGCATCTCAGATGTACTCTGCCGGCAGAGGACCCGGGTTCAGATCCTGGCCCTGACACGTATACCCTCATCCTCTCTCCCTGTGAGTTGGTGCAATAAACTAGAAAAATAAGTGACTGGCCCCCAACATTGTCATGGCTATCTCTATTGTGGCTATAGCTCCACCCTGGGGTAATGTCAGCCCTCTCTGTACGCTGGAGGCAGGTTCTCTTCTACTACGGCCTGAGGGGTGCTACATCAGGAACAAGCAAGATGGCTACATTCCTACATACAGTGGGATCATAGAGAATGAATTTAGCCACCCTCTAACAGGAAGTCAGATCACAGCAGCAAGAAAAAATATTTTGGAGATTTGGAGGAGAATGAGAGCAATAGAAGGGACTTTGCTGAGCTAAGAATACGAGACAGGGCTGGCTGTGTTATCCAGGGTTCCATTCCCTGTAGGGCACATGGCAACCAGGCACAACGTAGTTCACAGTCTCTCAACTCAGGAAACAGGCAATACATGCCTTTTTGCAGTTTATCTGCTGGTTTAACTTGGGTAGAGTGCGGGTGAGCCTTGGGATGCTCTCAACTAGCAGAAATACAATGAAGGACATCTCTAAATGTTTTGTTTCTTCAGGTGCAACCACCCTCTTGTATTAAGCATTTGGTGAACTATATGTCATAGGATCCTTTTGAGAAGGTATAGCCTGAGTCAGCAAACTGTAGTGAGACCTTCCAAAGTTGACAAAGACAGTCCCTAGGATCTTTAATAAAATGAAGAAAGGCAGCACATCCAGGAATTTTCCAATGCTTTATTCAAGTCATCACAGTGGCACTACGGGCACCAGCATGCAATTACGTATGTAGATGGGTTTCACACATCTCTCATGTGCTTAATCAGTAACAATAATAATGTAATGATTAAGCACATGAGAGATGTGTGAAACGTGTCTACGTATGTGATTGCATGCTGATGCCTGTAGTGCCACTGTGGTGACTTGAATAAAGTATTGGAAAATTCCTGGATGTTCTGCCTTTATTTATTTTCTTCAAGTATTGCGGGGATGAGCCATGGCAGGCACTCAAAGGCTAGTTCTGTGTGAGCTATCATAGACACCTGGTGCAGCGGGTTCTTTTTTCCCGGACTAGGATCTTTAATGCTTGTATTCACTGTGCCCTGGATACCTTAATGCTCCCTTGTAGTACCAGCCTGCCTCTGTACAGAATGCCATATACCAAAGGCAAAAAAAGAAAACAAACTGCTCCTCAATTATCTAGTCAACTGTATATTTATTACAAATTTGTTTCATGACAATAGATTCTTACCCCCTTGTGGTGTCTAGACCCGCATCCTCCCACCCTCCCTCTCCCTTTTCCCTTGAAACTATTGTGCCCCTCAGGTAACCCCCCACCAGAATGCCTCCAGGTCGGATCCTCTGTGGACTTCCTGCACTGTTTTTGGGGACTCTAGATGTGGATCCCCTAGCTCGAGCTTGGGCTGGGACCCAGGTGGCTTATTTTAAGCTGCAGCAATCAGCCAACAGGGCCTCAGCCCTCAGGCTGGATCTACTCCCATAGAAATAAGATATGGTAATCCTAGAAATGCTGTTCTAGGCCCCAACCGATTTATGTACGCCTCACCCCCCTGCTGGTCACTCTCTTGACCAGGGATTGGCTGATGCTGCATGAACTTTCAGCCCAGGGTCTACTTCTCCCACCCATTATATTCCAGAACTTACTGGAATACAGGGGGAAGTAGTTGAAACTGCACCAGCAGAACTTATAACAGCCAAAATTAATTGAACACTGCTCCTATTAGGAGGGTGCTACAAATACATACTTGAATACATTTTTCTATTTTTAAACCAGAGTTTAGTGTCACTTTAACACTGACTATATATGAATAAAAATGTATTTGCCATCCTTTTGGATAAAATCCCAGCCTTTGAACGGACCTGGGAACCTTGGATGACATTCTCCCACTTTCCCTCGGGTTTGGGAGCCAGTGATCCTCAAGGGAATACACTCGGATGACTGGGGAACACACTCTCTTTCTGCTATCTTCTCGTCCTCTTACTTGCCTTCTCTTTCTTTCTTTCACATCTTTTTTTCCTTTTTTCTCTACCTCCAGCCTCTCCCATGTGTCCCTTGTGGCAGGGGATAAGGGGGAGAGCCATTGATTGCTAGGTTATATTATATGTTTTTAGAAGATTGTATAGCAGCTCTCTATGGGGTCCACCTTTGTGGAGGACAGGGGCCTACAATAGGCCTTACCTCCCTAGACTGGGAGGACCTGGGGCGGAGATTGGGTCCACAGCAGGATCCCTTTAGGGGTGGCCCTAGTTCTCCTTCCCCTAGGTCCTCGGTTGGCGAAATATATGAGCTGAGGGTTGTCGGACCTACACCAAACTTTGTCCATGCTGATGGTAAGGACCTAGGCTCCCTCTGTACGAGGGCACAAATACACCTTATGCTATACATATGCGACTACACCTGTTTAATGTGTTTAGACCGTGTGGTTCTCAGCTTAACATGGTTATGTACCTTTTCTGCATTTACCTGTACTGATTGTATTGAATGTAATCTTCAATAAAAATTATTGAAATAAAATTTCACTGCCAAAAAAAATAAAATAAAAATGTATTTGCCAAGATACCCAATGCATGTATATATGGCAAAATAAATGGTAAAAAAATGACCATACATTGAGCACACTGGGGAGTCGGGCAGATCTTCTGTGGATTAGTCACAATACAGGCTGTCATCATAAACTAAATACCAGCTTTTGGACACTTTTAGGAATTAAGCTTTGTTGTGCTTTGCAACGAGCAAATGTGTCAGGAGGTGGGTGAGTTATTCATGGTTCAGGACACTATTCCCATTTTCAAAACGAACATTACTTAAACCCTAATGAAATGATGGATAATCTGGAAGTATGTGCCTTAAGAAGATATTAATCATTTGCCGTTGTATTGTTAATCATGCATTCCTTCATCTCCAGATGCGTGGTATCACCTTCCAGTTACACAGAGGGCACTGAAACCACAATACACAACCCAGCCAACAGCTCTGCGAACATCCCACACCCCCTGGCCTGAGAAACAAAGGAGTATGAATGGTAGCATAAAATGCAGAACACAAGCTCCATATATTGGCTAGGATAATATTTGTTAAATAATTACTCACTAAAAAGACATATATAGTATCAGATTTATATGTAATAAATAATATCTTATTGAAGAGATCAATGTAGTGTAAAATTATATGCAATGGACATACCAAGTAACTTGGCTTGTGTTTGAGTGTTGGGTCTTTAGGATGTCCAAGCTTCTGTCTCAGTGTATTGTTGACCTTGAAAGATCTTGGGATGCAATGTTTGCTAACCACTTCAGCTCTGGAAGGGTTTACCCAGTGGCAGCTCGTGGGTTTTTTGGAAGAGGGGTCGGAATTCTGCCAATACTGCCAGCATGCCAGCATCACTCAGAAGTGAAGCAGGAGAGTAGCTGAGATCTACATGGAAAGAGACTCTTTAAAGAATCCACCAAAAAGTCTGTGAGTGGCAGCCCCTGGGAGTTGGATGAGAAGGCTGAGACAGACTGGGAGGAGAGCAAGCAGTCTGTAGAGGCCGGGAGGAGCCAACCAAGGGGAAGGAGAGCCATTTGACCGCAGGACAGGCCGGATGGGTCTGGAAGATTGATGGGCTGGGAGTTGTATTTCATCCAAGGCCCAGCTAGCACCAACATACTTTGCTACACAAGGAGGGTCCATGGTTTCGCGGATGGAAACCTGCGACTCTTACCCACAAAGGGTGGTCCCGAGGCCTTGCTGGCAGCTGTAGCAGGCCTTACCATGTGCTAGCTGTGGTGAAGAAGAAGTGTAATGGGGGTCTGATAAATTTCCTATCGGACCAGGGAGAAAACAGTGTAAAGGTCAGCAAGAGTGTGCTAGAGAGAGGAAAGGAGAAGAGTAACGGTCAGCAAGTAGTGTGCTGGAGGAGAAGGAGTGTATATACCAGAGGTGTATATAGTAAGGTCCCATGTTCAATTACTGGGCATCCCACAGTCATCCCTATCCAAGTTTACCCCTAAATAAAACAACAAAACGAAGTACCGGCCTGTTCAGTGACTCCGGGTGTGTGGAAATTGTGTGATTGAGGGTAGCGGGCAGGTGGACCACAACTATCAGCCACTCTTGAGAGAGCACATGGCTACATATATAAACACTTTACCACTTTAAGACTCACCCGCGATCATTCCCATGCAGTAACAGAAAAGAGGTCTGCCTGTGTAAACAAGGCAGATCTCTGTTCTGACAGTGGAGATCACACAAATCTTGTCTTTCTGCTATGCAGAAATGAAGACGGATCTGTGAGTTGTCCCAGTGAGCCCTTCCTACAGTGAAGCCTCGTACACACGGTGCAGCTAAACGTCCAACTTTGGACCAAGTTGGATATTGGTTGTTGTGTTTCGCGTACTGACGTGCACTAAGCGATCGTACAACCAAGCCTAACGTACTGACGTGTACTAAGCGATCGTACAACCAAGCCTAACGTACTGACGTGCACTAAGCGATCGTACAACCAAGCCTAACGTAGTGACGTGTTACGAGCGTATAAAGAGGAAGTTCAGGTGAATGTGATTTGTGAATTAGGAACGTAGGTTTCCCAGAATGGACACTTCTGGGCGTTCCTGATTTCTGAGCATGCGTGTTTTGCACGTACAACTTTGTTGGACCAACTTCTCTGTACACACAGTACAACAGTCGTACGACCGCTTGTTGTACAACAAAAGTTTTCTAGTTTGCTCATCCAACTTCTGTTGTACAACCGTTGTACGATGACTGTTGTAATCACGCGTACTAACAGTCAGATGATCGTACAACAAGCTTGTTGTACGACCGCTGTTGTACAACCATTGTACCGTGTGTACGGGGCTTTATAAAACACAGTGAGGGAACACATTTACCCCCTTGATCATCCCTAGTGTTAACCCCTTCCCTGCCAGTGCCATTAGTATAATAGCAGTGCATATTTTTAGCACTGATCACTGTAATAATGTCACTGGTTTCCAAAAAAGTGTCAAAAATGTCCGTTAGGTGTCCGATCTGTCCGCCGCAATGTCGCAGTCCCGCTAAAAATCACTGACCGACGCCATTATTACTAAAATAAAAATAAAATAATAAAAATTCAATAAATCTATCCCCTATTTTATAGACACTATAACTTTTGCGCAAACCAATCGTTCTACACTTCTTGCGATTTTTTTTTACAAAAAATATGTAGAAGAAAATTTATCGGCCTAAACTGATGAAGAAATTTGTTTTTTTACTTTTTTTTTTTTGGATATTTAAAAAATATATATATTTTTTTCAAAATGGTCGCTCTTTTTTTGTTTATAGCGCAAAAAATAAAAACAGCAGAGGTGATCGAATACCACCAAAAGAAAGCTCTATTTGAACGAAAAAAAAGTACATAAATTTTGTTTGGGTACAACGTCGCACGAATTGTCGGTTAAAGTGACGCAGTGCCAAAAAATGGCCTGGTCATGAAGGGGGAAATTCTTCCGGTCCTTAAGTGGTTAATGATACACGGTTGCACGTTTGCTTAGGTTGCACTTATTGATGCACAAGCACTTTATTATACTTAGTTGTTCATGAGATTTTTGTATCTATTGTCCGACACATTTTATATGATTATTTGCACTTTTTATTGAGGATCTTTCGGTGCTCTTAACACTTCATATTGTTTGTTTATTGTCATTCACAATAATCAGAGTAGCAGCTGCCCAGTAGGGCACACATATCTGTGGTGCTGTTACATTTTGATACATTATTTACCCCCTTCATGAGCTGACAATTTTTTGCTATTCGGCACTGTGCTACTTTAACCGATTGCCGACCATATACTGTATATACACAGCGGCGAGGCAGCTCTCCTGGGCAGGATCACGTATGTACCTGTATGTAATCCTGCATTTCCGGGTCTGAGGCGCGCATGCGCGCCGCAGCCAACCTGCTCCCACCGTGATTGGACACAGAGCCAATCAGTGGGTCCGGCGGATGCATTGTCTACCGGGACTCACCGATCATTCAGGACACAGGCAGAACAGCGGGTCTGCCTATATAAACAAGGCAGATCGCCGTTCTGTGAGAAGGGAAGGTTGTGATCTCTGCCTTCCCATAGTGAATGCACCTCTCACAGTTTACACAAGCACAGATTAGTTACACATTTCACTCTTTGATCGCCCCTGATGTTAACCCCTTAACCCCTCCAGCCAGTGTCATTAGTACAGTGACAGTGCATATTTTTAGCACTGATCACTGTATTAGTGTCCCTGGTTCCCAAAAAGTGTCACTTAATGTCTGAGTTGTCCACCACAATGTCGCAGTCCCGCTATAAGTCGCTGCGGCCAATACTAGTAAAAAATAAATAAATTAATAAATAAAATTTTCATAAATCTATCCATAGTTTGTAGATGCTATAACAAAATTGTCTGTCTTTTTTTGTTTATAACGTAAAAAATAAAAAATGCAGAGGTGATCAAATACCAAAAGAAAGCTCTATTCGTGGGGAAAAAAAGGACACATGTTTTATTTGGGTGCAACGTCGCATGACCGCGCAATTGTCAGTTAAAATAACCCAGTGCTAAAAATGGCCTGGTCATGAAGAGGGGTAAACCTTCCAGGGCTGAAGTGTTAAAGTGGTTCCAAAGGCAGAAGGTTTTTTAACTTAATGCATTCTATGCATTAAGATAAAAAAAACCCTTCTGTGTGCAGTAGCCCACCTAATACTTACTTGAGCCCCATCTCGATGCAGCGATGTTGCACAAGAGCCTCGGCTGTCCGCAACTCTCCCTCCCCTTTGGCTGAGACAGCAGCGGGCCCAATTGGCTCCCGCTGCTGTTAATTTAAAGTCAGTGAGCCAATGAGGAGAGAGAGAGAAGGCCGGGCCGAGCCGCAGCTCCATGTCTGAATGCACACCCAAAACAGCAGCTCGGTTCAGGTGCCCCCCATAGAAAGCTGTTTGGTGTGGGGGCACTTGGCAGCAGGGAGGGGCCAGGGGTGCAGCTGAGGGACCCAAGAAGAGGAAGATCTGTGCAAAACCATTAATGTACAACATGTTTGTTATTTTTAAACAAAAAAAATCAAAACTTTATTATCACTTTAAAAAGGAAGTAAACCCTGATGGGTTTTACTTCCTCTTTAGTTCTCTGCAAAGTAAAAGCATAATGGGCTAGTATGCATCGCATACTGGCCCATTATGTGACACTTACCTGCAAACGAAGCCCGCGCTGTCCCCTGTGGAGGCAGCGTCCATGCTCGCCCCTTTTACTTCCGGGGCCACAGACCCCCGGCTCTGTGACTGGCCGGAGACGCGTGACGTCACTCCCGCGCACGCACGCGGGACCTGCCAGTCACAGCACTCGCTAGTGAAGAAACGGCACAGAGGCGCAATCATATACAGTGAATATCCCATAAACTGTGCATGTTTAGGCGATATTCACGGTACCTACAGGTAAGCCTTATTATAGGCTCGTCTGTAGATAAAAGTGGTAGTACAGAGTTTAACTGGTAATTGTGTGGTTATGCAACACTGCACCCAAAGAAAATTTAGATACATTTTTCACACAAACAAAGCATTCTTTTGGTGGTATTGGAACGCTACTGGATTTTTTATTTTTTTGCGATATAAACGAAAAAAGACTGAAAATTTTTTAAAAAATTTAAAAAATATTTTTTAATGTGTTACTGGTGATGTCAGTGGCAGCTAGTTAGTTCCCCCTAGCATCAGTTAGTGTCAGATTGGCCACCACACTATTGCAGTCTTATTATAAGTCGTTGATCACCGCCATTAGTAGTATAAAAAAAAAGATAAATAGAAATTCCAGTATATATCCCATAGTTTGCAGACTTTATAACTTTCACGCAAACCAATCAATATACGCTTATTGGGATTTATTCTTTGCAAATACATTTTGGCCAGAACTTATGAAGAAATTCGATTTTTTACATTTTGTTTATTGGATATGTTTTTATAGCAGAAAGTAAAATATATATATATATTTTTTAAACTTTTTGACTTTTTTTGTTTGTCATGTTACAGCTAAAAACGTAAATGTATTTTATTGGGATTTTATTTGATAGACCAACACAAAGTGGCTCATAATTGTGAAATGGAAGGAAAATGATAAATGGTTTTCAGAAATTTTTTACAAATAAATACAGTGCAACCTTCGTTCACGATTAACGCGGTTACCGAGCATTTTGAAAGACGAGCGTTTTTAAAAAAAAAAAAATCGGACTCGGTTTGGGAGCGTTGTCTCGCGAAACAAGCAGAAATAAGCCCCTATGCATGCAATAGCGCATGTGGCCAGAGGTGCGTGGGCGCTGGTGAGCCTCGGAGACCCTCGGAAGCCATCGGAAATACTGAAAGTGTAAACATTTCCAGAGCATTTCCGAATGTTTCAGGCTGCCACCAGCGCCACCACACTTCTGGCCACATACGGTATTGCATACACCAGCGTGCTCAGACGTCTGGCCACATACAGTACTGCATTGACAAGCAGTGACTGTGGAACAAATTAACTGAGTTTTCATTGTTTTCTATGGGGAAACTTGCTTTGATATACAAGTGACTTGGATTAAAAGCATTCTCCTGGAACGGATTATGCTCCTAATCCGAGGTTCCACTGTATGTGAGAAGTGTGGTGTGCATTTGTATTTAGCCCCCTGGAGTCAATATTTTGTAGAACCGCCTTTCCCTGCAATTACAGCTGCAAGTTTTTTTGGGGAAGTCTCTACCAGCTTTGCACATCTAGAGAGGACATTTTTCCCTATTCTTCTTTGCAAAATAGTTCAAGCTCTGTCAGATTGGATGGGAAGCGTCAGTGAACAGCAAAAAGTCTTGCCACAGATTCTCAATTGGATTTAGGTCTGGTCTTTGACTGGGCCATTCTAACACATAAATATGCTTTGATCTAAACTATTCCATTGTAGCTCTGGCTGTATGTTTAGGGTCGTTGTCCTGCTGGAAGGTGAACCTCCGCCCCAGTCTCAAGTCTTTTGCAGACTCTAGCAGATTTTCTTCTAAGACTGCCCTGTATTTGGCTCTATTCACCTTCCCATCAACTCTGACCAGCTTCCCTGTCCCTGCTGAAGAAAAGCATCCCCACAACATAATGCTTCCACCACCATGTCTCACAGTGGGGATGGTGTGTTCAGGGTGACGTGCAGTGTTAGTTTTCCACCACACATAGCGTTTTGCTTTTAGGCCAAAAAGTTCCATTTTGGTCTCATCTGACCAGAGCACCTTTTTCCGCATGTTTGCTGTGTCCCCCACATGGCTTCTCACAAACCACAAATGGAACTTCTTATGGCTTTCCTTCCACTTCACAATTCTGTGCCACTTTGTGTTGGTCTATCACATAAAATCCCAATAAAATACATTTACGTTTTGGCTGTAACATGACAAAATGTGGAACATTTCAAGGGGTATGAATACTTTTTCAGGGCACTGTAGTACACAGTTTTCTTTGGAAAGGAATAGATCACGTTTGTAAAACAATGGCATTGTGGCAATACATAGGGTCCCTTTGTTAAAATGTTAACCCCTCTGTATTTTGTCTGTCAATTACAGTTTTTGTTTTAGAATACTTTATTTACAGCGTTCAATAAATCCAACCCTTATGAAAGTTTTATTATGCAACCTTTTGTTTCTAAATCATCATCTCTACACAATTGCTTCCAGAGATTCTTTAGAAAGGACTAGGCAACTTCAGACTGATATACTTCTGTGGGATAATTTGTTATGCTAGAGAGCATAACCTAACATTAATTATATAGTATTACAGATAACACACAATTTATACCCTCAGAACATTTTCTATTTAAAGCATTTACTTGTTCCTGTAGTTATATTCATTTTTTTCGCTTCGATTATATTAAAGCGGTATTAAACCTAAAACCAAAAAAATGAATATGTTACAGCTTACCAATCATTACATGTGGTGGCTGCATTTGGTTTCTTTTTTAGACCCCCCCCCCCCTCTGTTTTCACTGGGCAATCTGGCCAATAACACACCTTCAATATTAGAGTGCTCCCACTCTGGATGAAGGAGCACAGAGGGCACCTTTGGAAAGCCCCATTGTCAGTCTGGAGGGCAGGGCCGCTTATAAGGCAGTACAACTGGTCCGGTTGTACTGGGCCCAGGCCTCATCTGCTAAACAGGGGGGCCAGGGGAACTTTATTGTTCATTTCTTCCTAAATGAATACATTGATTTTACTACTCCCCCTCTCCTACTTGCTTACAAGGGTTTAAATTTCATTTCCGTGGGCTCCATCGCGTCAACAAAGGGGCCCAGGAGGTGGGAGCAGAGGAGGGTTTTTTTTCATTATCGGGGACTAGGGGGATAAAGACAGTGCCTCTATTCTGCTGCACCTGGGGGGAGGTGGGGGGCCCCATCAGGAAGGCTGTATAACAGGCTCTAACAACAGCCCTGGAGTCTTCTTGGGCATTTTTTTCTAATAGCTACCTCCAATGAGGAGGGCACTGCCCTTGAAATGCGTAAACTACACCCTTGCAGATGGGTACCATTGGAGGACTAGATTGATTTTTTGCAGTTGCTTGCTTTTGTGAGTATTGATGTTCTATTATTTTACAATAAAATAGACTTATGATAATGCACTAGGCTGGTGCGCCCACTCTTGTCTTTGTTTCAGCCTTTGGTCTAAGGATCTCTTCTATCTGAAGTGGGTAGCAAGGTCTATACATTTCAGAGTTCCTCAAGGTCCATTTTTTATTGCATCTGATGAGATTGAAAGAGGAGCACTACTTAAAGGAAAAGTTTGATATCTATCTATCTATCTATCTATCTATCTATCTATCTATCTATCTATCTATCTATCTATCTATCTATCTATCTATCTATCTATCTATCTATCTATCTCCTGTTACCTCTACAATGAGAACTAAGCAAGGGGCTGGCTCAGGCTCTCATTGGTCTGATGAGAGGCTGAGCCAGTTGCAGGTCCTTACATTGGGTGGATCCCGGCATTAAAGTTGGGACCTCTCCAGACCCTGGACCGGCTGAGTGATATCAGCCAACAGTGGGCTTAAACCCGCTGTCGGCTGAATCTGGTCACACAGGAATGTACTTTGGCCCTACTTACCCTTTAATACCGTTTCTATAGACTCATAGACTTGAGGTTACCACGCACTTGTAGCGCTGATGTTTTTTTCCTTTCTAACCTATGCCTCTTCCATATTCTGCTTTTTAGAAAAAGATGCACAGCTAACATTTTGCAACATGCATTAACATTTACCCTGGTTACCCTAAGGAAATGGTATGGTGTGACGTAACGCGTATGACGTGGCCGGATCACACAGTATACTGGAAGTGAAGTGATGGGCGGAGATCACCATTGTTTTTATCATTATTGCTAATTTTTCTTGTTATTGATATAAGCAGCCACTTTTACCTAATAAAGTAGAGATTTTAGTATGGTTTTACACTATGGGAGCCCTATGGTTTATTTGCTTTCATATATCTGACGAGTGTGAGCGGCAATAAATGGTACAGTCCAGTGGAGGTCCCATAGATGTTGATGAAGACGGCAAGGAGACACTTTTAAAGAGAAAGGCACTCCAATTTGCTGGGTGGATATTATTAAGGTGTATAATACTAATATCAAGGTGAGAGTTCTGAGAGCACGAGTGTTGGTGGCACCAGCGGAGAAGCCTCTTTGGCGTTGTATGGAGACCACCAGACTGGCTCCGTCCACATATTTTGAGCACTTTACTGAAGATCTTTTTTTACTTTGGAGCACCTAGTCACTTTATTAATTGATGAACTGGGACTACTATTCACAGAAGGAATTAATATATGAACTTTACTAGTACATTATTATATATTTTTTGCACTTTAGTTACTTTAATTGTTGAAGCATTCACATTGCTTATATAGTGAATTCATGAATTGATATAAATATATTTATTTTTATTTATGTTGCACTTATAGCACCTTGTGCAATATCACCTACACCCCACTATTTCATTGATTAATGTTGCCAATTGTTTTGGTACATAACGTTTCAATAATTTGTCTACCAAACATTAAGCAATTACAACATTTTTTTTGCCTTCCTCTGGATTAGCTGTGGGGGAACGTGGTGCTGGCACCTTCAGCACAAAATGTATGTACTAACAAAGGGGGGTTGGTTGTGCTGGATGGCCTATTAATGCTGACTTATGGGGATCTATTGTAACTGGGAGTTGTAGTGTTGCTGGGGGGGTGTATCTATTGTTTGTGGAGGGATGTCAAGAAACCAATCCTCCTGCGCTTGGGTCCATCAAACCAAGAGTCATGCAATAATGGCAAAATAAATATTCTTAATAGGTGTGAGTAACCTTCCACATTCAAAGGTCTTGCAGCCCTCCTCAGGACCATGGGCAACCAAAAGCACTAAACAATAAAAAAAAAGGGAGAGGGGCGCACCGACCTAGTGCAGTACCGTTTGAAAGGTTTATTCAGAAATATTTTCGAATAAAAATATACTCACAAACAGAGCAATATGAAAGACACAACAAGATGAATAGTGGACGCAGTGCCCCCAAGGTACCTTCAGATCTCCATCTCAGCAGGGGGACCAGGCGGTGTCCGTGTAGCCAGGCTGACGCGTTTCCAGGCCTCTGGCTCTGAGGAAGAGGGTTCACCCTTGAAACGTGCCAGCCTGGCTCCACGGACACCGTCCGGTCCCCCTGCTGAGGTGGAGATCTGAAGGTACCTTGGAGGCACTGCGTCCACTATTCATCTTGTTGTGTCTTTCATTGCTCTGTTTGTGAGTATATTTTTATTCGAAAATATATCTGAATAAATCTTTTAAATGGTATTGCACTAGGTCGGTGCGCCCCTCTCTTGTTTTTTTATTCTGGAGGGATCTACCATTGTGGGTGATCCGCTGTTGAGGGGGGGGGGGTCTATTGATGCTGGCTACAGGGGAATC
>BLSH010254207.1:88794-105357 GCA_018402905.1 Glandirana rugosa | reverse complement strand
GGCTTTTTTGCTCTGGGGTTCTTATGTTGTTGGGGGGGGGGGATCCACTGTTGAGGGAGGAGGGTCAATTGCCAAGGATAACTGGCCACAAATTTGTGGCAGTGTTGAATTGTAAATCTGTTAACTTGCTGCACATTTTCACTGGCAGGTTGTACACTTGCAGAGCACTTGAAGCACAAGTTCTAGTTGACACTTTTCCAATTTGCAGCAAGTTTGTGTGGCAAGTCTCTAGCAAGGGCAAAGTTGCAGTGGTGAGTCTACAGCAAGAGCTCTGTGAGTCTATAGCATGACAATTCAGCCACAGTGCCCCCTGCAGCAGAATGTTTGCAAAGAAAGTTGATCTGGAGTTATGCAATGCAGGCTTTCTACAATTGTGCAACAAACTTGTAAAGCCTGGCAAGTCTAGCAATAGCTCAGCTAGTCATTTTCAAACATGCTGCACAATTACTTGCTATCTGGGTTCTGCTGGTTGGGTGGATCTATAGTTGCTGGTGGGTGATATTTTGTATTGGTGTTCTTATGTTGTTGGGGGAGATGCACTGTTGAGGGGGGAGGGTTTAATAATGCTGGCTGCTGGGGGATCGTTTGTTGCTGGGGCAGATCTATTGTTGCTTGTAAAGGTTCTTTATTGTTTCTGGGGGAGGTTCTATTGTTGCTAGGGGGTCTGTTGTTACTGAGAATGATCTATTGTTACTGGAGGGGATATTATCATTAACAATTCTATACAAATTACTTTCCAGATAGCAAGGCTAAGTTGCCACAAATTGCTGGCAGTGTTGAATTGTAAGTATGTTAACTTGCTGCACATTTTCACCATTGAGTTGTACATTTGCAGAGCACTAGAAGCACAAGTTCTAGTTGACACTTTTCCAATTTGTAGCAATCTTGCGTGGCAAGTCTCTAGCATGAGCAAAGTTGCAGTGTTGAGTCTACAGCAAGAGCTCTGCAAGTCTATAGCATGAAAATTCAGCCACAGTGCCCCCCTGTGGTGGGATGACTGTGGTTGCACAACATAACTGAACCAGAACTTGCAGCAGACTTGCAGAAAGTTTGCAAAGAATGTTGATCTGGAGTCATGCAATGCAGACTTGCTGCAAATAGCCCAGCAAGTCTAGCAATAGCTTAGCAAGTCATTTTCAAACTTGCAGCACAAATGCTTGCTATCTGGGTTAACACCACAAATAATGCTTGGCTCTATATTCTCTTACATGAGTGGTACTAGGAGGTGGATTTGGGGGGTAGGCAAGGGATGGTGCTCAGAGGTAGGTCAGGGTGGAGAGACTACAGCCAGGGTGCAGAGTCCTGGCTGTGGGTATAGGAATGTGTTGTGTATATGGAGGTTTTCCATTTGCTTATTTTCTTCAATTATTGAATTTGATGGTCTTGTGTCTTTGTTCAACTTAATTACGTAACTATGTAGCAATCGTTGTCTGAATGTCTTGTGCTGCTTGAGAAAACCACCGGAATCGGCCAGAATTATTATGATATCCCGATTGTGTTGTAGTTGGTAAAAGGATTCCATTTTTCTCATTCCACGAATACACATGGCTGGCTTCCAGTCCATCAAACAGAGAAAGCAGGTATCTGTTTCTTGATAAGAATACTGCAGGAAAGCACACAGTATTTATAGCAGAGGTTACAGTCTGATCTGTCAACGGATTGAAAATGCAGAAATATTCCTTTGTGCGAATGTCTTCTACTTTTCTCGGTGTTATAAAGGTTTGAAGAGTTTTTTTGTGTTTAAGAAGTGAACAGTAAAGCTGTCAGTTCTCTGCTCTTGCTGTGCTCTACAATGCAGTAAATATAAAGGAGACGAGCTTTCAAGTCATTGTGTATGAGATTTTTGTGTTAGCGGTTTCCTGTGTGCATCCACTGTTCTAGGTAACAAGTGACCTTCACCCTCCCTATAAAGTAATGATCGACGAGTGCTTCTTGCCACCGCATTCTCTAAGAATGGTAAAATATAGTTCGGTTGCAAGGAGTGCAAGTGGCAAAAAACATGGATACACCATATACAACCAGTATCTTATTAGGCAGCTGCTGAAATATCACGCTAGAACCCCAAAAAAATGGAGATTGCAGCTATGTGCATACTAGTAATTGGATTTTTTATACATACTTACCTGTAAAATCCATTTCTTTCGAAGGACATCACAGGACACAGAGCAGGCTATATATTCTATACATACTGGGTTATGCACCCCCTATAGGTGAATGGACAATGGTAATCAAATAGAAAACAAACAGGAAGCCCCCCCTCCATCTAACCCCTCCCACACTGGGAGCACTTCAGTTTTGTAGCAAACAATGATCTCCCCAAAGACAGAGAGGGGAGGGACCTCTGTGTCCCGCGATGTCCTTGCAAAGAAATGGATTTTACAGGTAAGTATGTATAAAAAATCCAATTTTCTTTCTCGGATATCATGGGACACAGAGCATGCTATATATTCTATACATACTGGGAAGTCCCAGAGCAATGCCTGAGGGGAGGGAGACAAAATTCCAATTAAACCACAGCCCTTAATATGCTGTGGCCAAAAAGGAGAATCCTCCGCTGTTCTAACATCCAACTGATAGAATCTTGTGAATGTATGTACAGAGGACCATGTAGCGGCTTCACAGTCTGCACCACCGACTCTGGTGGCAGAAGCCCAGGTGGTCTCTATCTCCTCCCGAATTTTGCGCAAGGGATGCGGTAGCAGAGAGATTGGGGGAAAGGCATAAATCCAAGGAGAAGTGGGCTCATGGAATCACCAGAACCCCTACTCCTTTAGCCCAAGGATCCCCTGCTCGGGACACAAACTGTTGTTGAATCGAGATGCCAGTAGATCAACCTCTGGCATCCCCCAGTGTAGGCAAATTTCCCGAAACACTTCAGGCTGCAGTGACCACTCTCCCGAGTGTATCTGTTGGCGGCTGAGAAAGTCTGCCTTCCAATTTTCCCACGCCTGGGATGTGAACTGCAGGGAGTCTCGCAAACTTGCCACTACCATGGTCTTGTCGGCCTTTACCCTTACCAGGTAGTCCTGCAACCTGGATGTCCAATACCTCAGAGCTAGCCAAATAGCTCATAGCTCTAGGAGGTTTATGGGCAATCTCTGCTCCACCAAGGACCATCTCCCCTGGAGCCTACAAGACTGGCATCTGTGGTCACAATCTTCCAAGACACTGAAAGAAAAGACCTGCCTTGAGACAGATTCTGGTGTACCACCAGGCGAGATTCCATCAAGCCTTGGGAGATAAGGATATTTAGGAATCCGAAGTCTGCAATTGTCTGTTCCACTCTGTCAGGGTGTTGTGCTATAGCGCCCTGGAGTGAAACTGCATAGGGAATTGCCTCGAAAGAGGCTACCATCTTCCCTAGCAGCCTCACACAGAGGTAAACTGAAGAGTGTCTCATCGCCCTCAACTGGCTAACCAGAGCCTTGAGGTCGCTGATTTTCTCAGCGGTGAGAGTATCCTTGCCTGGACTGTATCTAGCTATAGACCTAGATATTCCAGAGACTGAACTGGGTCTACTAAGGAATACCCTACATACATGACCCAACCCCTGCTTTCTAGGATTGTTAGGGTCACATTCTTCTAGAGCCTGCACTGAGACTGATCTCTGGGAAAGAGGTTGTCCAGGAATCCCATTATTAGGACCCCTCGTGACCCTAGAAGGCCCAGCACTGGAGCCAGAATCTTTATGAAGATTCACAGAGCTATTGCGATCCTGAATGGCAGAGCCAGAACTGGTAGCGTCGTTCTTCTAAAGCAAAATGCAAAAACCTTTGATGAGGCAGCAAAATTGGCACAGGCAAATATGCATCCTTAATGTCTATTGATGGCAAAAAATCTCATTTCTGGAGCGAGGCAACCATTGAGCGGATTGACTCAATGCAGAACGGCCATACTGCAAGAAATTGGTTTAGGACCTTGAGATGTAGAATAGGCCTTACCTCCCCGTTTTGCTTCGGGACCGTAATAAGTTTGAGTAGTAAGCAAGCAGGCATGTGTTTATGCAAAACGTGCCTATGTAAGTAATTAGGCATCTGTTTGTGCACAGGTGTCTCTGCATCATGTGTGGTATGCATCATGCGACCTATGCAGACACCTTCCTATGCAGACACCTTCCTATGCAGACACACGCCCATGCAGACACAAGTCTCAATGCGACACAGGCCCATGCGACATGCATCTCTATGTGACCCACGTCTCTATACATCCTGAATCCATGTGACCTGGGCCCATGCAACACAAGTCTCTATGCTACACAAGTCACTATGCGACAGAAGTTTATGCAACACAAGTCTGTATGCGACCCGAGTCTGCGACATGCGTTGCTTTGCAACCCTGCGTTTTAACAACCATGTTTTAAGCAAACACGTGCTCCAGCAAACATTCATTTAGGCAAACGTGATTTTTTAGCAACCATGCATTTAAGCCATTTTGCAAGCATGCCCTTGTTCAACTGCACCCGAGCCCAAGAAGGATGAGCCAAGCACATATGCATCCAATGCGGCCTCTATGCTGCTTCAGAACAGTAAAAATAAATAAGCTCCGATGCCCAGCCAAGGAAAAAGAAGCCTTTAATAAGGACTCCAACATTTTATCTGAAGGGTCCTTAACACCTGGGCATTATCAACAGGGCAGGTCAGGGATTTACTTAGGGATGTGACTGCTGCATGGACAGCTGGTACTCCCCCCCCCCCCCCACCCCCTTCAAAAAGCTTTCCTGCATAGGATATATTAGAGGGAACAAACAATCTGTCAGGGTGCACCCAGTCAGCATATATCACCCTCTCTAGGAGAGGGTGCAAATCGAATCCCTGCACATCTTGTGGTAATTTAGTGACCCAAGGGAGGAATACACATCCACAGGACTCTCACCCATCACAGCGGGCTTTGTCCAAAGGACCTTCAAGGACCGGGTACCCATTCTGAGGGTCCACTCCCTTGGACCTCTATAGCACCCTGCATAGGGTTACCACCTGTCCGGAATTCACCTGGACAGTTTGGGTTTGAAATCATGTGTCCGGGTTTCAGACTGCCTAAAACCCGAACACATTATTCAGACCGGACTATGACTTCCCAGCAGGGTTTCTGGCTGCAGTTGTCTAAGCCAAGAGTGTCTGCTACACACTCTTTCACACTGCCCAAAGCCAGCACTAACCATTCCCCCCTTCCCCACACAGGCGGGCTCGATTTGCTCCTCTTCCTCTCGCCCCTACCCCTTTTTGCCCACACTGCAATCCCCCGGTGAAAAGCAAAATGGGGGGGGTGGTAAATTTGAAGCCCAGCAGCCTCAGATACATCTGGATGAGAGGTGCTGACTGCCAAGGGGTGTGTGAGCTCACCATCCATCCCTGTCTGTGAATGAAATCTCCCCCTTCTCTATCCTGCCTCTGAGTGAGTACACTAAGGTACATGAGGATTCTCAGAGCACCCCTTACATCAGAGTTCCCCTTTACACCAGAGGCCACAGTGTTCCCCCTTACATCAGAGTCCTCTCCGTACATCAGAGCTCTCAGTGTTCCCCCTGAAATCAGGGGTCCCAGAGCATACCTTATGTTAGAGTCCCCAGTGTTCTCCCTTACATCAGTCTGCAGAGTCCCCCCCTTACAGTATAAGGGAACTCTGTGAGTTCAGATGTAAAAGGGGAACTCTGTGGATTCAGATGTAAAAAGGGAACTCTGTGAGTTCAGATGTAAGAGGGGAAATCTGTGAGTTCAGATGTAAAAAGGGAACTCTGTGGACTCTGATGTAAAGGGGGACTCGTGTGATTAACTTCATATGATTAGAAATGTTATTTAATTGCAATATATATATATATATATATATATATATATATATATATATATATATTTATTTATTTATAGTTTATACTATAAAAAAATGTGTTGTGCGCTGCTAAAGTGTTCGGGTTTGACTGGAAGAAAAGGTGGCAACCCACACCCTGCAGGCGTACCTTGGTTCAGTGTTCCAAGTTTACCTACATGCAGGGTCCAGTGCCATATATGGTCTCTTACAGGCAAAACCTTGCAGTTTCTTCTGTCTTCTTAGCGAGGCACGGGTACCATTTATCTTAGCTTAATGCCGTTTGAAATGGATCCGGTATGAAGGCTGTCTGTGATTCTAAAAGAACCTGTGTGGGAACCAGCATAGAAGCTCCACAGAGCTGTAGAAGTGACCATCCACCTTCAAGACACTGGCGAAAAAACTGAAGTGCTCCCAGTGTGGGAGGGGTTATATAGGAGGGGGAACTTCCTGATTGTTTTTTATTTGATTACCAGTGTCCATTCACCTATAGGTGGCGCATAACCCAGTATGTATAGAATATATAGCCTGCTCTGTGTCCCGTGATGTCCGAGAAAGAAATTTACACTCACCGGCCACTTTATTGGGTACACCTGTTCAATTGCTTGGTAACACAATTTGCTAATCAGCCAATCACATGGCAGCAACTCAATGTATTTAAGCATCTAGACGTGGTGAAGACGATTTGCTGATGTTCAAACCGAGCATCAGAATGGGGAAGAAATTGGTGCTAGATTAGAGTATTTCAAAAACTGCTGATCAACTGGGATTTTCACTCACAGCCATCTCTCGGGTTTACAGAGAATGGTCTGCAAAAGAGAAAATATCCAGTGAGCATAAGTTGTGTGGAGGAAAATGCCTTGTTGATGTCAGAGGTCAGAGGAGAATGGGCAGACTGGTTGGAGATGATAGAAAGGCAACAGTAACTCAAATAAATACTCGTTACACCCAAGGTATGCAGAATACCATCTCTGAATGCACAACACATGGAACCTTTAAGCAGATGGGCTACAACAGCAAAAGACCACATTGGGCGCCACTCATGTTAGCTACAAACAGAAAACTGAAGCTACAATTTGCATAGGCTCACCAAAATTGGACAACAGGAAATACCTCACATTACATGAACCCATAAAAGGATAATAGGCATCTCATCCGTATATTGGTTGTAGAGAGGGAATGCGGGCAAATGTCGGTCCCCAACCGACAGACCCCACAAAAGAACAGAGGACTATTACGGTACCAGACAATTGTATAATAAAGATTAACAGATAGTCATACAAAAGGATATATAAAATTACAAAGCTTTAGTTATCTTAAAAAATGAGACTACATTTTCCCAGACATGTATCCAGATAACAATTCACATATGCTCCATACACCCCCTGTTGGTTGGGGGGGGGGGGCGGGGAGCAGGAAAACATTAATGTGTGATACCACAGATGTTGATGTTGTAATACTTTACATGTTTCGCATATTTTCAGTCGCTTCCTCAGGAAAACATCTGGGGTAATCAATGTATCAAAAAGAAGAATAAATACATACATGTGCATATTGTAATTCAATAAACAGGTAATACATAATAAATCAAAGTGGGGGGGGGGGGGGGGGGGTGAAGATTCCAATGAATAAAGAGGTTTATATTGAGTTCCACTTGCAGCTCTACTTACCAACAATCACAGCCACACCTAGGGCAAAACTCCTGGCTAGTTCCTGATTGGCGGAAGGGGGTGCATGAAATAGTCTAAAATAGAATCATAATAGGACAATATAGATGGTTATAGATGGTAATAGATGGTTGTACATTCCAAAAAGTCCAAAGCGGGAAAGGGAGAGGGGAGAGAAAGGGGAAGGGTGGGGGGAATGGGGGAGGGGGAAGAAAGGGAAAGAAAGGGGGGAAAATTGGGCAATAGAAGACTGGGTTTCAGCTGTGACATTCAGATGGTAGGGTCAGAACATGGCGTAAACAATATGAAAGCATGGATCCATCCTGCCTTGTATCAAGGGTTCAGACTGGTAGTGGTGGTGTAATGATGTGGGGCATATTTGCTTGGCACAATTTGGACCCCTTTAATACCAATTGAGCTTCGTTTAAACCCCACGGCCTACCTGAGTATTGTTGCTGACCATGTCCATCCCTTTATGACTACAGTCTCCCCATCTTCTGATGGCTCCTTCCAGCAGGATAATGCACCATGTCACAAAGCTCCAATCATCTCACCACTGGACAATGAGGTCACTGCACTCCAATGGCTTCAGCAGTCACCAGATCTCATCCAATAGAATATCTTTGGGATGTGGTGGAATGTGAGATTCAAATCATGGATGTGCAGGCGACAAATTTGCAGCAACTGTGTGAAGCTATCATGTGACTATGGACCAAAATCTCTGAGAAATGTTTCCAACATCTTGTTGAATCTATGCCACAAATAATTAAGGCAGTTCTGAAGGCAATAAGGGGCACAACCTGGTACTATCAAGGTGCCTACTAAAATGGCGTTGAGTGTATATTAATGGATGGAGTTTTTCTGATATTTTCAGAACAGTAACTTCAGGGGTGCAACTAATTTTCCATAGACCCATAGCAACAAAATTGTTAGAGCAATCATTCTCAACTAGGGTTCCATGGAAGGTTCCTCCAGAGGTTGTTAGAGGTTCCTTGAGCAATGAGCAGACCTCTTCCTCTGAGATGAGTAACAATTGACACCAATGTTTTTTTTAGCTGTCTGTATGGGGGTATTCTTCCCAATGACTACAAACAGGGCTGCCATTAGAAATTTTGCCACCCCCCCTCCATACAGCCTGCCTGGCAGTGCATGGTGGGGAGCAAAGGCATCTGACACTCCTGGAAGTGTCAAATGCTGAGGAGTTCTATGCATTCACCCACGCTGGGGAGGTAGGAGGCATGGGGTGCCAGACAGGTGTGTATTAGTGCTCTTTAATGGGTGGTGCCCTTGCTCATCAACTTTTTTAGAGACTGGGTCTCTACAGGCAGTAGATTTTTTTTTTCTATTCGGTTTATGGATTAAAGTGGTTCTAAAGGATGAAAGTTTTTTTACCTTCATGCATTCTATGCATGAAGATGAAAAACCTTCTGTGTGCAGAGCCCCCACAACCCTTATCTGAGCTTCCTCCAGTCCAGGAATGTTCACGATAGTCTCGGCTGTACAGGACTCTCCCACTCCATTGGCTCCCGCTGCTGTCAATCACAGCCAGTGAGCCAATGAGAGAGTGGGGGGGGGGCTTATGTGTGCTATGGATGCATAGAGCAGTGGCTCGGGAGCAAGCATGAAGTGGTGTTCCCAGGGCAAGTGGCTTTCTCTGGGGCTATTGCTCAAAAAGAAGGAGTCAGGAGTGCCAACGGGGGACCCGAAAAGAAGAGGATCGGAACTGCTCTGCGCAAAACCACTGCACAGAGCAAGTAAATATAGCAGGTTTGTTATTTTAGAAAAAAAAGAAGCTTTAATACAACTTTAACAAATTATTGATTTTTGTTTTGTTGCTAAAAAAACAAACCTTTCAGACAGAGGCATAACTAGAACCTTCAGGTCCCCAGTGCAAGAAACCATGGGGTTCCCCCTTTCTATTAGTCTTGGGGCTCCTTTCCTCTGGTCCTGGAGCCCATATTGCTGGGCCTCAACTCAGTTTTGAACCCTACGGACTAAGACTGGGATGCCATTAAAGTTCATGTGCGTGTACCATTCTTCCAGAAGTGCATTTGTGAGGTCAGGCACTGATGTGGACAAGAATGCCTGATTCACAGTTTCTGCTCAAATTCATCCCAAAGGTCTTCTATCAGGTTGCAAGCCAGTCAAGTTCCTTCATCCCAAACTCGCTCATCCATGTCTTTATGGACCTTACTTTGTGCACTGGTGCAGTCATGTTGGAACAGGAAGGGGCCATCCCCAAACTCTTCCCACAAAATTGGGAGCATGAAATCGTCCAAAATGTCTTGGCATGCTGACGCCTTCACTGGAACTAAGGAGCCAAGCCCAACCACTGAAAAACACCATAATCCCCCCTCCACCAAATGATTTAGACCAGTGCACAAAGCAAGGCCCATAAAGACATGGATGAGCGAGTTTGGGGTGGAGGAACTTGAATGGCATGCACATAGTCCTGACCTCAACCCAATAGAACACCTTTGGGATGAATTAGAGTGGAGACTGTGAGCCAGGCCTTCTTGTCCAACATCAGTGCCTGACCTCACAAATGCGCTTCTGGAAGAATGGTCAAACATTCCCATAGACACACTCCTAAACCTTGTGGACAGCCTTCCCAGAAGAGTGGAAGCTGTTATAGTTGCAAAAGGTGGGCCCATTCAATATTGAACCCTTCGGGCTAAGACAGGGATACCATTAAAGTTCATGATGTAAAGGCAAGTGTCCCCAGGGCTTGCCCAAGACATCGTGCTGCCTGGCTCCAAGAATGAAATGCTGCCCCCTCCCAAAAAAAAAAAAAAAAAAAATCACGTCCACCAAAAGGCCCCCACATCGATTATTTTATCCGGTATCATGATAATTAACACTAAAATTAAATTTATCAGGAGGTAAGATTACATGCAACAGCATCCTGTCTAGATGCAAAATTATATGACATACCATTATGTTCAATTCCAAGGGGTGGGCTAGGGCAGTATAGGGGCAGGCTAGGGCAGTGTAGGGGCAGGTTAGGGTAGTATAGAGGCAGGCTAGAGTAGTATAGGGGCAGGCTAGGGTAGTATAAGGGCAGGCTAGAGTAGTATAGGGCAGGCTAGGGTAGTATAGGGGCAGGCTAGAGTAGTATAGGGGCAGGCTAGGGTAGTATAGAGGCAGGCTAGAGTAGTATAGGGGCAGGCTAGGGTAGTATAGGGGCAGGCTAGAGTAGTATAGGGGCAGGCTAGGGTAGTATAGGACAGACTAGGGTAGTATAGGGGTAGGCTAGAGTAGTATAGGGGAAGGCTAGAGTAGTATAGGGGCAGGCTAGGGCCGTACATAAACAGGCTAGGGTAGTATAGGGGCAGGCTAGAGTAGTATAGGGGCAGGCTAGAGTAGTACAGGGGCAGGCTAGGGTAGTATAGGGACAGGCTAGAGTAGTATAGGCGCAGGCTAGAGTAGTATAGGGGGCGGCTAGAGTAGTATAGGGGGAGGCTATAGTAGTATAGGGGCAGGCTAGAGTAGTATATGGACAGGCTAGGGTAGTATAGGGGCAGGCTAGGGTAGTATATGGACAGGCTAGGGTAGTATAGGGGCAGGCTAGGGTAGTATATGGACAGGCTAGGGTAGTATATGGACAGACTAGGGTAGTATAAGGGCAGGCTAGAGTAGTATAGGGGCAGGCTAGAGTAGTATAGGGGGAGGCTAGGGTAGTATAGGGGGAGGCTACAGTAGCATAGGGGCAAGCTAGAGTAGTATAGGGGCAAGCTAGGGTAGTAAATGGGCAGGCTAGGGTAGTAGATGGACAGGCTAGGGTAGAAGATGGACAGGCTAGGGTAATATCGGGACAGGTTATGGCAGTATAGGGGCAGGCTGGGATAGTATATACACAGGCTAGGGCAGTATAGGGGCACACCGGGATAGTATATAGACAGGTTAGGGCAGTATATGGGTGTGCTAGAGTACTATAGGGGCAGGCGGAGCAGCAGTTGTCATCATGACACACAAAACTGCTTGAAAAAAAAATCTTGGTCTTCAATTTGCTGGGTAAATAGAAGAGAAGGAGAGGAGGCCGTGGTTCAATTTTCTGCTCTTCTCAAAGTGCTGCCTGGGTCCAATGGACCCACTGGGACCCATGGTAGGGCCGGCCCTGGGAGTCCCAATACTTTTGGTAATATAGTGTATATTGTAATTTGCAATGTCGGATATCATGGCATAGAGCATAGCAGCCATTTGTATATTTTAGGCTGGGTTCACACTTATACAAATTGGATGTAGGTTTCCCCACATCCAATTCACATGACAGGAGACTGTGACTGGCTCTTAATGGAGCACACAGCTCCGGGGCGTCCGCAGCCTGCACTGGAAAAGGGTCTTTGGCTCTGTTTCAGTTCTGAATTCAGGCAAAAATTTGGACCTGATTCACACCTGAAACAGAAAACAAGGACGCACCGGACGCCACGGCTAGTGTGTACCCGGCCTTATACTTTGCACCTTTTAGCTCAGATTTACTTTGCTTATCTATTATTCATGCATCCATCCATCTAACCAAGGAACTGCTGACTTTAAAGATTTCATTTTTGTTTGAACAAGAGATCCAGTCAATATATTGTATGGTTTGCCCTTTCACAACCCTTTGAAACAGTCAACGCACAACTATTTCTGGTGATCAATGGACAGCACATGGTAAGGTCAACTGACCAGTAATATGGGTTAAAGGTCAAGAAAAGTCAGCAGGACACAGGCCTAGACAAGGTGATGAGAGATAGATTTGAGTTTGGGATGATTAGAGATGGATGATCTATCAGCAGCGCAGAAAGCTGCCGCCCGGTCTTCACTCCGACCATTCTCTGCCGCCTTCCCATGATCAAAAATACTAGCTTGAGTCATCTGCTTTGCATGACCCGAGATATAGGCGATGGTTTCATTTATATTCTCCTCTTCATGAAAGAAGACAATAAAGCCGCTTATTGGCCCTCATTATCTGCACCCCAGTGTGCCTTGCATACCTGCTCCACTGCACCGGTTCAAGTCAATTAATCCTAATATCCGTCTATCCAAGGGTAATTTCTCATCTTGGCAGGCCGCCTTTTGTAATGACTAAATGGGAGTAGGCCAAGTCTTCCAAGGCTGGACCCCTGCCAAATGTTTCCCCTTTCTCCCCAATATTTCCTGGGTGATTTATGCAAGCTCTTTAACCCTTTCATTGCCGGGGCCCAAGCCAACATGCCTGAACGTCCCCCCCCCCCCCCAACTGGATAATACTCATCTCACCCTCGAATGACATTTCAGGAAATTGACATTGCCAGACTCTGCTTCTTATGTGTTTGCATTTATCCTTCTTTATCCTTTCTGACATATACAGTAAACAGATTACACAAGCTCCCTTCCCAAGCGATCACCTATGATAATTATTCTCTCCAGGTTGGGGGATTATATTAGCAGCTGTGGCTAAGAGACTTATGGAATTCTGCCTTCGTGTCTGACTCAGCTGGAAATATACATGTTCATAGACTTTTACCGAAATAAAAATGAGCTGGAAAGACACTCACGGGCTGTGCTGTTATTCTATAAGATGCAAAGTTGTTCAAGTGTTTAACCACTTCAGCCCCGGAAGGATTTCCCACTGTAGGACCAGGGCACTTTTTGCGATTCGGCACTGCGCTGCTTTAACTGACAATTGCGCGGTCGTGCGACGTTGTACCCAAACGAAATTTGCGTCCTTTTTTCCCCACAAATAGAGCTTTCTTTTGGTGGTATTTGACCACCTCTGCGTCATTTCTGATCACCGCTATAAACAAAAGAAGAGAGACAATTTTGCAAAAAAAAAAAAAAAACAGTATTTATTGTTTTTTGCCAAAATACAAATCCAAAAAAAACAAATATAAAAAAACAAATTTATTCATCGGTTTTGGCCGATTTATATTCTTCCTCATATTTTTGGTTAAAAAAATCGCAATCGATGTATATTGATTGGTTTGCACAAAAGTTGCCGCGTTTACGAACGATGAGAATTAATTTATGCATTTTTTATTTATTTATTATTATTATTTCAGGTACTTATATAGCGCTGTCAATTTACTCAGCACTTTTCATATATATATATATTGTACATTCACATCAGTCCCTACCCTTAAGGAGCTTACAATCTAAGGTCCCTAACTCACATTCATACCCATACTAGGGTCAATTTAGACAGGATCTAATTTACCTACCAGCATGTCTTTGGAGCGTGGGAGGAAACCGGAGTACCCGGAGGAAACCCGCGCAGGCACAGAGAGAACATGCAAACTCCAGGCAGGTAGTTTATTTATTTTTTACTAGTAATGGCGGCGATCTGCGATTTTTAGCGGTACTACGACATTGCAGCGGCCATATCAGACACTTTTTTGGGACCATTGACATTTATACAGCGATCAGTGCTATAAAAATGCACTGATTACTGTATAAATGTCACTGGCAGGGAAGGGATTAACACTAGGGGGCTATCAAATGGTTAACTGTGTTCCCTGGGAGATGGTATTAACTGTATGGGGGCTGGGTTGAGGGGGGGAGGAGAGTGATCGCGGCTCTCATATACAGGGAACCTACAATCACTCTCCTTCTCCCCTGTCACAATGGAGATCCGTTGTTTACACTAACGGTCGGATCCCCGTTCTGTCACTGTGGTGGAGCAATCGCGGGTAGACGGCGGACATCAAGTTCACCCTACCCGCTCCCTGGCTCCCCCTCTGCACAGTGAGCGTGCGTGTGCCCACGAGCCGCGATCTCGCAGCTGCCGTCAGGCGACGGCGATTTGCGATATTGAGCCAAGTTGCTGCCGTCAATCCACGGCGGGTGGTCAGCGACTGGTTAAAGCCGAGCCCCGGGATAGGCAAATATTGTCTAAATACAAGAGCTATACCACATGCAGGAACCGGCGTACAATGACAGCGGTTCGCGCTATCCGACCACCTTGCCGCAGTATAACTGCAGCGGGTGGTTGGGAAGTGGTTAAAGAGGAAGTAAACTTCCATCGATTGTTTGTACCTATAGGTAAGCCTAAACTATAGGTCTGTAAATATCTCAGTTTTGGAGATATTTACTGTATATGCAGCCAATGATGCCACCCGTGCCATTTCCTCAGAGCCCTGTGCCGTCACCGGTGACTCCTGCACACATGCGCAGGAGTGACGTCACGTGGCTCTGGCCACTCACAGAGCCGGAGTCCGTGGACCCAGAAGGAAGACGGGCGAAGGTGGATATCACAGTAAAACAGTGGCGGCCCGTGCATTAGGGCCGCACGGGCAGCATTCCCCATCCATGCATCCGGCTCCCTGATCTACATACAGGACGCTGGATGCATGGATTCCAATGGGGGGTGTATTTTTGAAGCATGTGATTAGAACCAGAGGCTCTAATAGGCTTCGAAAAAGGGGGGGCTTGGGGCACAGAGCACTTTACTAAGGGGCCCAAAGTGTGCCAAGAAAATATTCCTCCCACCATTACACCACCAGCCTGAACTGGTGATACAAGGCAGGATGGATGCATGCTTTTATATTGTTTACACCAAATTCTGACCCCACCATCTGAATGTTGTTTACACCAAATTCGGACCCAACCATCTGAATGTTGCAGCTGAAATCGAGACTCATCAGACCAGGCAACGTTTTTCCAATCTTCTATTGTCCAATTTTGGTCAATTGTAGCCTCAGTTTCCTGTTCTTAGCTCACAGGAGTGACACCCGGTGTGGTCTTCTGCTGCTGTAGCCCATATGCTTCAAGGTTCAGTGGTAGTCTACATACCTTGGTTGTAACAAGTGATTATTTGAGTTACAGTCACAGCATCAGGTGTCACCACTGGAAGATTTCCACTCTATTTTTTTTCCAGTGACAACTCATAGAATTGGATTTTCTATTATTTTTTGTCCCAGTGACAATCTCCCTAGCGGTAGAGGTTTTAAAGCAGTAGTAAACTTTACAACCTATTTTTTTTAATGGTCCCCCTGTAGTGTTATGCACCCCATACTAGCACATTATGGCAGAATTACCTTTAAAATGGAGCCCTCCAGTGCTGTATTGTCACCGCTGCTGGTGCTCCCATCTGAGCCTGGTCTCCCTTCCAGGTTCATGCTCTCCAGCCACTTGAATGGAAAACGCATAGCCACTCCCCCAATGGATGTGCTTGCGTCATTGCTGACAAGTGCCGGAGCATCCCCAGGAAAGCCAATCCTACCGATGCCAGCCATGCTACCAGAAAGCTGCCCAGCCATCCATCTGAGGAGCTTGCGTTTCAGCCCACCAGCTGAGCAGCGGTTCTCTCCAGCAGCTTCCAAGCACAGCTCTGCAGTTTTTCCAGTCGCTTTCCTGCCGATCTTTGCAGCAGGTGGTGGCTTCACAGAGGGCTTCTCTTAGAGTTTGATTTGCTCAAATTCTTCATGCTATTTTGGCCCTACTTCTCCTGTAGGTCACATGAGTGCACTTAGTTCTGCAGTAGGCTGACTTCACCCAACTGGTCGAGGCTCAGGAAAGATTCCAACCATATGGTCGGGATCCACCCATATGCCTAGACCATCCCTATCAACTCTTTGAGATCGGAGCAGGGGACACCTATAAGCAAAAGTATGTAGGCTGTTAGGAAAAGACTGTGCTAAGGGTTAATGCATTTGGTTATGCTTTCCTCTATTTCCTGGAGCAGCAGCTATATTTAAACTTCCTGCTTCCTGTAGCAAATGCTGTCCGTTCTATAGCGTGTGAGTGTTCCTGAGTAGTCTGTATCCTGATTTTCTGTTCCTGTGACCCGGCTTGTTTCTGACGTTGATTGATCTCCACCTGCACCGACCCCCAGCTTGCCCACGACCATTCTCCTGCCTGATCCTTGTGTACTTCACCTGCCTGCCTGTTGACGACCTTGCCTGCATCTGACGACCCCTCTGCCTACTCCACCTGTACCGCTTTGCCAGCCCGTTGATGACCTCAGCTTGCACCACCACTCTACTACTGCACGAGCCGCAACTGGACCCTTCACACCATCACCAGTGATCCTGTCCGACCCTCGTGCCCCCCTGTGCTCCCGAACCTCCTGTCTGCTCTACCAGGGGTTCCCAAACCAGGGCCGTAAGAGTGGTTGCTCCCTGCACAAGACAGACTC
>BLSH010254207.1:49005-60284 GCA_018402905.1 Glandirana rugosa | reverse complement strand
ATCACGTTTTACCGAAAGTGAACACCCTAAGGTATGAAAGTTTATGTGTTTTATTCATTATAAGGTTTTTGTCATACACGTTTTTTCGTCTTTTTTTCCACGTTTCACAGGTGAGGCATTTCCCACCGATATATCTAGTTTAGTTCAAGGTTGTCATTGATCCCTTACCTTCGTCTCTTTTCCAACGCCAGTATCGAGGGTTCACAGGGACTAAACCTTGTTAAGGGGGACAGGGAGAAAGGAGGTAGTAACACCAGACTAGATATCTCGACATATATTTTACGTGAAAAATAGGAAATTGGTGAATTCCTGGCCTTCCTAAAGGTCGAAATCCTGGCCTCGGGAAAAACTCTAAGCCGCGACGCAGCGAAATTGACTGTTAACGCGCCAGCACGCTGCAACATGGGTTTGCTTTAAACGCAGGAAAAAAAGGGTGTTTGTCGGTACAACGTCGCACGACCGCGCAATTGTCAGTTAAAGCGACGCAGCGCCGAATCTCAAAAAGGGCTCCGGTCCTAAAGCTGGAAATCCTTCCGGTCCTTAAGTGGTTAAAGGATAAAAAGTGCATTTTATATACAGCTCTATAGATCAGACCACAATGATGGAGGAAAGAGGGACAGGGGGAATTGTTCCAAATCAGGGACACTTGGGAGCTATGACCGCAACCTTTTCTCTGCTTCCATTCCCTAGTTACTGTTGGAACTTGATTTGATCTATATAGCCACCCTTTACGGAGTGGACACTTTGCACCTTTTTTTCTGCTTTTTTGCACATACTGTTTTTGGAATATTACTTATTTTGTGTATTTGAAAGTATGGAATCCCACAAGTGAAAGCCATTTTGCACTAATTTGCACTGCACTTTATATGTGTAATTATTTTCTTATTATTTGATGATTTTAAATAGCACAGCCTGTTTTGCATATATTTGATTCTATCTGGGAGATATCCCTAGTTGGGTTGCAGCTATTTCTCACATAAACTGTTTATCACACACTATATCCAATCCCTCATAGACACTATAGCGCGGTATTTACTTAAATATTATTGAACAAAGAAAACAAAAAAAAAGCACCGTTTTGCGTTTTAGGCTAGATTCACATCTATGCATTTTTTGTGCTTTTTGCATTTTGCAGATTTGCACTGCAGTCCATTTATCATGGTCTCCTATGGAAAAATTTCTGCAGTGCAAATCTGCAAAATGCATAAAGCACTAAAAATGCATAGGTGTGAATCCAGCCTAATAAAGTCCCTGACTGAAAAAAAAGGCACAAAAATGCATTAATGTGAACGTGTTCCATAGGAACCCATGTTAAAAAAATTGTCCCACGTTTCAGCAAAAAGCAAAAAAGCATGAAAAAACGCATTGGTGTGAATGGAGCCTTAGAGGAAGGTACAAGTGGTAGTACAGAGTTTACTACCACTTTAACCGGTTCCACACCGCGTGCAGTATATTTACTATGGCAGTGTGGACGGCTACCGCAAATCGCTGTAAAAAGGCGTGTGCCCACGGCTCAGGCGGACCCGATCTCCGTCGGCGAGCCGCGATGGGCGGTCACAGCCAAAGAGCGGGGAACCGCCGGCGGTTCCATGCTCTGTCAGTGCGGGCATAGGAGATCTACTGATCCCTGTCACTGGGATCAGTTAGATCTCATATGCCCATGTTAGCCCAGCCCCCCCAAATTTCCGATCGCTGTATAAATGTCATTGGTCCCAAAAAAGTGTCAAAAATATCCAACATGTCCACCCCAATATCGCAGTACCGCTAAAAATCGCAGATCGCCGCCATTACTAGTAAAAAATTAAAAAAAATAAAAACCCCAGAAATGAATTCTCATCATCCGTAAACGCGGCAACTTTTGCGCAAACCAATCAATAAATGCCGATTGTGATTTTTTTTTTATCACAAATATGAGGAAGAATCTAAATCGGCCAAAACCGATGAAAAAAAAATGTTTTTTTTATATTTTTTTTTTTGGATTTGTATTTTAGCAAAAAGTAAGAAATATTGTTTTTTTTTTGCAAAATTGTCGCATTTTTTTGTTTATAGCGGCGATCAGAAATGACGCAGAGGTGATCAAATACCACCAAAAGAAAGCTCTATTTGTGGGAAAAAAAGAACACAAATTTTGTTTGGGTACAACATCACACGACCGCGCAATTGTCAGTTAAAGCGACGCAGTGCCGAATCGCAAAAACTGCTCTGGTCAGGAAGGGGGTAAAACTTTCCAGGGCTGAAGTGGTTAATAAAGTTATTCCCGCTTTTACATTACTTTTGGTACAGCCTTTGTATTTAGTCTTATAAGTTACTGTACTTTTAATGACAAACCCATATTAGTTGACACCAGCAATGTCTCATTTAGAGGAAGGTACAAGTGGCAAGTAGGTACCTGTAGTAGGGTAGGTACCAGTGGTAGTACAGAGTTTACTACAACTTTAAAAAAGTTATTCCCGCTTTTACATTACTTTTGGTACAGCCTTTGTATTTAGTCTTATAAGTTACTGTACTTTTAATGACAAAACAATATTAGTTGACACCAGCAACGTCTCATTTAGAGGAAGGTACAAGTGGTAGGTAGGTACCTGTGGTAGGTAGGTACAAGTGATAGTACAGAGTCTACTACCTCTTTAATAAAAAAAAGTCATGCCCGCTTTTACATTACTTTTATAGAAACATAGAAACATAGAAACATAGAAAAGTGATGGCAGAAAAAGACTAAGTAGTCCATCGAGTCTGCCCTTTTTTTTTTTTTACATTAACCTTGTTGTCTGACTATGGATTTATGTTTATCCCAAGCATGTTTGAAGCCATTTACTGTTGACTGTCTCACAACCTCTGTTGGTAGTTTATTCCAATCATCAACCACCCTTTCAGTAAAATAATACTTTCTAAGATTAGTTTTGAACTTCCCCCCAGTTAGTTTGAGGTCCCCGTGTTCTTGATTTTGGTTTCATATTGAAAAGACTGCCCTCCTGAACCTTATTCACCCCCTTAATGTATTTAAAGGTTTCAATCATGTCTCCCCTCTCCCTTCTTTCCTCCAGACTGTACATATTAAGTTCCTGAAGTCGCTCTTGATATGTTTTATCCCCCAGACCTTTCACCATTTTTGTTACCCGTCTCTGAACTCGTTCTATCTTATCAATATCTTTTTGTAAGTGAGGTCTCCAGAACTGGACACCGTATTCTAAGTGAGGTCTCACTAAAGATCTATATAGAGGAATCAGAACCTCCTTCCTCCTGCTGGTGATCCCTCTACTGATACATCGCAGAATTCTATTTGCTTTTCCCACTGCCTGGTTACATTGTTTGCTCATTTTGCAATCATCTGAAATAAGCACCCCCAAATCTTTTTCTTCTGTAGTGCTGGCTAACACTGTGCCCCCAATGCTGTACTCTCTAAGGGGATTCTTTTTCCCTAGATGCATTATTTTACATTTAGAAATATTGAACTGCAGTCTCCACTGCTTTGATCAATCTTCCAGCAATGCCAAATCATGTTCCATGTTACAGACCCCTCCAGGGATATCAACCCTATTACACACCTTTGTATCATCAGCAAAGAGACATACATTGCCCAGCAAACCTTTAGTTATATCACTTACATATAGGTTGAATAGAACAGGACCCAGTACAGAGCCTTGTGGTACCCCACTAGTGACTGGTCTTTATTATTATTACAGCCTTTGTATTTAGTCTTATAAGTTACTGTACTTTTAATGACAAAACCATATTAGTTGACACCAGCAAAGTCTCATTTAGAGGAAGGTACAAGTGGTAGGTAGGTACCTGTAGTAGGTAGGTACCAGTGGTAGTACAGAGTTTACTACCACTTTAATAAAGTTATACCCGTTTTTACATTACTTTTGGTACAGTCTTCGTATTTAGTGTTATAAGTAACTGTACTTTTAATGACAAAACCATATTAGTTGACACCAGCAATGTCTCATTTAGAGGAAGTTACAAGTGGTAGGTAGGTACCTGTGGTAGGTAGGTACAAGTGATAGTACAGAGTCTACTACCTCTTTAATAAAAAAAAGTCATGCCCGCTTTTACCTTACTTTTATTACAGCCTTCGTATTTAGTGTTATAAGTTACTGAACTTTTAATGCCAAAACCATATTAGTTGACACCAGCAATGTCTCATTTAGGGGAAGGTACAAGTGGTAGGTAGGTACCTGTGGTAGGTAGGTACAAGTGATAGTATAGAGTTTACTACCACTTTAATAAAAAAAAGTCATGCCTGCTTTTACATTATTATTATTACAGCCTTCGTAGTTAGTGTTATAAGTAACTGTACTTTTAATGACAAAACCGTATTAGTTGACACCAGCAAAGTCTCATTTAGAGGAAGGTGCAAGTGGTAGGTAGGTACCTGTGGTAGGTAGGTACCAGTGGTAGTACAGAGTTTAGTACCACTTTAATAAAGTTATACCCGTTTTTACATTACTTTTGGTGCAGTCTTCGTATTTAGTGTTATAAGTTACTGAACTTTTAATGCCAAAACCATATTAGTTGACACCAGCAATGTCTCATTTAGGGGAAGGTACAGGTGGTAGGTAGGTACCTGTGGTAGGTAGGTACAAGTGATAGTATAGAGTTTACTACCACTTTAATAAAAAAAAAACATGCCCGCTTTTACATTACTTTTATTACAGCCTTCGTAGTTAGTGTTATAAGTTACTGTACTTTTAATGACAAAACCATATTAGTTGACACCAGCAACGTCTCATTTAGAGGAAGTTACAAGTGTTAGGTAGGTACCTGTGGTAGGTAGGTACAAGTGATAGTACAGAGTTTACTACCACTGTAATAAAAAAAAAGTCATGCCCGCTTTTACGTTACTTTTATTACAGCCTTCGTAGTTAGTGTTATAAGTTATTGACAAACCCATATTAGATGACAGAAGCCACCTCTCATTTAGAGGAAAAATGCTAATGAACTCTCTATTAATAATTGTGAAATTACTGTGAGACTTGCATAGAGCCAAAATCATGCCATCTGCTGCCAGTCACCTATTCAGCACTCTGCCCGGGGTTGACACATACACTTGGGTGCAGCAGAGCTTGCACACTCGTACTGTTGGATCATGGAACATCGTAGATCCAGATGCTACAGTGTGGCACATCTTTGACTTGGCAGCCGTAACCATTGCAGGAAATATCGGCTAAGTCTAATTTCTGCTATTCATTGCTCGTGAATGATGGACTAAAGATCCATTTACAGATAGTGCCAGCAATTGTCTATTTGAAACTAAAAGGATAAAGGCCTCTATGATTTCAATCTCATGAGAAAACAGCAACGAGCGTTGTGTTTCTTATTGTCTTCTAAGGAAAGCTTTATGTGTCCTGGAAAGTGAGGTTTTGCAGGTGCAGAACTCATCTGCTCAGGATCAGAATCTTCCCGAGATGATGTGAGTATTGCGGTGATCACAGCTCACAGATACTAACTCTGCATGTGTCTGACACATTCTAGCAGTTTTCAAATGATCCTTCCTTCTCACCAAACAGTTTTATTCTATTTAAATGGTGATGATAGATTTACTGTCAAGAAAAAAAAAAAAAAAAAAGCGGGTCTCCATTTTCAATCTGTGTCATACAAAAGCTTTGTCGTATTTAACGTTACTCACATCTGTTAGCAAAACCACAAGTAGTAATTTCTGTGAACTTACTAAAGCACCACTATTTTAACTCTTTCAGGTGTTAAGGAAGTGCACTGTTTTCTCACGCCATTTTTCTTTTTATTGAGAATTTCTTGGCACGCCTTTTTTGCAAATTTTCCAGAGGGCTTTCCAGTTTCATTTCCAGGATATCTTACATATAATGAGATGGTGTTCATAACAATGTATGCAGGGGAGGGCTGGGCCAGGGGGCAGGGTGGCAATTGCCCCCCAGGCCACCCTAACTTACATTCAAAATGGCCAACGGCCACTGCCCACTCACACTTTTTTCTTCTTGTGGAGGAAGGAAGCAGGGGCCAGGGGAGCAGCCACCAACTAACTGCAGGCAAAGGGGGGAGGGGGCACCCAGGGCCGGCTGTGCTGATGGGCACTGAAGAGCCTGCATTGATGGGCACTGATCAGGCTGCATTTGATAGGCACTGGTGAGGCTGCATTGATGGGCACTGGTGTGTCTGCATTGATGGGCACTGGTGTGGCTGCATTGATGGGCATTGGTGAGGCTGCATTGATGGGCACTGATGAGGCTGCATTGGTGGGCATTGATGAGCTGCATTGATGCATTATTTTTGTTAAACCTCCTTTGTTGCTATTGACATTAAATTATGTTACCACATTGTATCATATTTGTCTTGCTTCATAACATCAATATCTGCTCTAAAACCAGATGGGCATAGATGGTGAGCTGATTTGGTGGTTCAATGGGCCACTTGACTGGACTTGCCCCCCAGACCTAAGGCTGCCAGCCCTCCCCTGAATGTATGGCAAGGTTCATGGCGCTTGAAGCATGGGGTGTCTTTAGCCTGGGTTGCCCTCAAGGGAGTTGAGAAGGGGGCCCAGACTTTATCAGTAAATAGTAGATAGACCTGGTGCTTTGGTTTGATTTTGGTGCAGAAAAGAAGTTGATTTACTACATATTGGGGTTGATTTGTTAAAACTGGAGAGTGCATCTGCTGCAGCTCTGCTTAGAAACCAAACAGCTTACAGGTTTTTTTTGTCAAAGCTTAATTGAACAAGCTGAAGTTAGAACCTAATTGGCTACCATGCACAGCTGCACCAGATTTTGCTTTCTCCAGTTTTAGTTAAATAACCTAATTGCCTCCGTATGATATAATAAGTAGTAAGAAGTATCAGATAATGAATAGTTACATCCAATGTACAAAGTGCAATTCTCTATAGCAGAGTATAGGTCTCCAAACTTCAGTCCTGATGACCAGCCCACAGCTGATGTGCAATGTTCTTCTCCCTTTCCTCCAAAGGTTGATGTGGACAGACTCTGGCTCTTCCACTCCCCCTACAGTAAAGTGATGTAATTGGCACTCTGATGGGGGACATTGGTGTATGAGGGAGACTCTAATTGGGACCTTGAACATAGGGAGGGACTCGGATGGGGACTCTAATTTAAGGGAGAACACTGATGGGGACAAGAAAGGACTCTAATGGGGACCCTAATGAAAGGGTGGACTTTGATGGGACCCTGATGTAAGGAGGGACTCTGGTGGGGGGCTCTAGTGTAAGGGGGGCCCTTATGGGGATTCCATTTGTGTTGTTATGCCTATTTTAGTAATCTATATAGCATAAATATAAGAATGATGCATTTTAGTTACATGTACTGTTTTTAGAAGATAGGTTTTCCCTATGCATATGCTAATGAACTCGTTGGACTGGTTCATGAGCTCATGAAAGAAACTGATGCTACACGGAAGTAAGGAAAGGAAAAAGAACTTTTAAAAGATGCAAAGCAAAACAACTAGGGATTCGCTTTCATCTGAGCGTTTCCTTATGACCAGGAGCTCAATAGGCTTTCGTCTGGAATTTTCCTTCCATCTGTGTTACACAGACTACCAAGGGCATTGCTAACCCTGCTAAAGGAACATTGCAGTTTGTCCAGGCACAAGGTCTGATCACCCAGAACATACAGGATTTTTCCTCCCATTTAAAGTATGGGGGGGTTATTTCACCCTTTTCTAGAAAGTTTATAAAGCTGCTGAAAATTGCAAAGTTTCCAATTTTTCTTATATTATGCTATAAAAATCAAGAGGATGAATGTGTTGCTATGGCTATTTCAGTGATTTTTATAGCATAAATATAAGAAGTAGGGGGGAAGCTTTAAAAGATGCAAAGCAAAATACGGATGTAAGGGGGAGACACTGAAGAAAACACTCAATCAAGGGGGAACTCTGATAGAGACCCAATAAAAGAACAAACTCTGAGGGGGGCCCTAATGTAAGTTGGAACTCCAATGGGGACCTTGTTGTACTGTAGGTGGGATGAGAAAGGTGCAGACTGAATTTATTTTTGTATGATTTTTAATGGCTTGAGTTTATTTGGAATGTCTTCACTTTATTTTACTGAATTTCTTTCCTTATTGTTCTGTATCATATCCAGCTAATTAAAAAAGTATTCATTCATTTAAATGTTGTTATTTTATTTATCAATCAAATGTTTTTTTTGGTCCGTGGATTTTTTTTAAATATATGATGTGTTACAAGTGAATATAAGTGTGAACCCATTCCTAAATAAGTATGGGGCAGTGTCCATATCCCATTGAGTAAAGCAGTATTTAAAAAGAACCGTTAGGCAAACTGCTAGGGCCTGCAGTTCTGACTTAGGGATTTTTGAGGACACCCTCCATACAATGAGCGATCAAGTAGACATAATAAAACATACAAAATTTATTCATCACATCGTATAAAAAACGACAGCTTGCCATTGGAAAGATACATAAAAAACATGAACTTGAACATGAAGCGTGGGGCCAAAAGCCGATGTTTCGCAGATTCCGGCTTCTTCAGGGGTAGCCCCGTAAACTTCAGGTTCTAATGTAAATAACAATCATCATTAATCTCATAATGTATTTCATAGATTTAATCCATACAGTTCAACACCATAAAATGTACATGCATCTGATAATCATTATGATATGGTGAGCGAGTTATCATATACCTGTACATTTTATGGTGTTGAACTGTACGGATTAAATCTGTGAAATACAATATGAGAATAATGATGATTGTTATTTACATTAGATTAATATTATTATTTACATTAGAACCTAAAGTTTACGGGCTACCCCTGAAGAAGCCGGAATCTGCGAAACGTCGGCTTTTGGCCCCACGCTTCATGTTCAAGTTCATGTTTTTTATGTATCGTTCCAATGGCAAGCTGTCGATTTTTATACGATGTGATAAATACATTTTGCATGCTTTAATATAAGTCTACTTGATCGCTCATTGTATGGATGGTGTCTTCAAAAATCCCTAAGTCATAACTGCAAGCCCTAGCAGTTTGCCTAACGGTTCTTTTTAAATACTGCTAAATATATGATGTGGTCCTGGTGCACAGACGTTTGGAGACCCTTGCTCTATAGTAACCAATCAGCAATGAAGTTTCTTTGCTTTCTCTAAACTGTTATAGGGTGAATGTAATTGACTGATATAGGCTAGTGAACTTTGCTTCATGATCAATGTATTTGTAGCACGTCTTTGGTGTGCGTAAGGAAACCCATGCAGGCACAGGGAGAACATGCACACTCCAGGCAGGTAGTGCCACGCTTGGAATTTGAACCAATAACCTCAGTGCTGCTAGGCAGAAGTGCTAACCACTTGGCCACTGTGCTGCCCATATTGAAATTGAATTGGTTGTTATAGGGCAGTGATGGTGAACCTTGGCACCCCAGATGTTTTGGAACTACATTTCTCCATGATGCTCCTGCACTCTGCAGTGTAGTTGGGCATGGGAAATGTAGTTCCAAAACATCTGGGGTGCCAAGGTTCTCCATCACTGTACTTCATTATGGCTCTTTGCATTGGTTGTTGAATAGGCTTAAAGTGGTAGTAAACCCCTACAGCACATTTTAAATGTTCTGATCAGTGCCTTTATGAATATAACATTCCCCCTTTTGGCGGTCTCCTTACCTCCTTGCTTTCTGTATAAAATCGTCTATTTATCCGTATGACGTAGCAAGCCTCCGGCTGCCGGAAATATTCAGCGTATATGCCGGGGCTGCGTCATCTCGTGTCAGCCCCGATTTCCCGCGAAAGTTAGAAGAAGACACTTCATTTCCTGTCGCCCCTGTGACTCCAAACGTCACAGGGGTTGTGTGGAGTAGGGCGGAGCAGCAATGAGATTCTCCTATTCACTGAATAGGGGTTGTCATGGGAATCGGGAACGAAAATGAGGCTTGGATAATTAACGGAATGCGCATGCGCGAGATTCTGTGCCTCTACGTACAATGAGGGCGGAAATAGAGGAAGGGATAAACGTGGAAGAGGATGATCAAAATGGCGCAGCCTTACACAGCTCGGGACCGCTGGAAAAATGATCGTTTTTATACAGTAAGACATGTATTTGATATTAAGTGTCTGGTTTGTTGTTATCTATGTGTAAAGTGGACTCCATATATATGTGGCATTATAATTGTTTGGCAGGGTTTACTACCGCTTTAAATAAATGCCATATCCTGCTGGTAGTGCTTGCCACAAATTTTGATTCCATGCCTATTATATCACATAGGCAGCAAGAGTTTTTTAGGCAGCAGAAAAATATTCTAAAGTGGAATGCAAGGAGAAATAATTTAAAGCGGTAGTAAACCCATGCATTTAACAGGTTAAAAACCAGTCACATTTCTGGCATGTGCCGGAAATGTAACACTCCCATTGGTTGTGCTCTAAACCAAACTGTCAAACCATCCAATGGCTGGTGTCATAGCTGATCACATGTGCAGCATCATGGCAGTTGTAGATTAAACAGAGGCCAAGATGGCAGCTTCCTTGGCTGAAAATGATAGGAGGGTTTACTACCACTTTAAAAAAGGAAACACGTTTTTAAACAACTAAGATAAAAATGTATCATACCAAAAAAAAAATGATTTTAAGCCCTTCAACTACACAACAGCCAAATGTTTAGAAATGCTCAACTTTGTTGTGTTCTAGCCGAATTCCAGGAGAGTCACCTTTGCACATACATAACTCTTCTGTCTCTCCCTGTCATTGATAAGAAGCCATATTAATCAAGCTCATACCTCCTAAGTGTTACAATCTGTCATAGTGACCTGACCAATGCTTCATCCATTGCCATGCGAACATTCACCCTCACATTTCTTGGTTTGTCCTAGCACTTTGGCCTGCCAGATGAATGGTGACATCAAATATCTTCACTCAGCTGGCTCTACAGCTTCACTTGCACTTCTCCTAAGACAGGGACAAGAGGAGACTGATTAACCGAGGGGCACTTCTGGATAGACTGGGCCATTAACAAATAAAAACTGCGGAGCTTTGCTGGCACTTACTACTATATGTTTTCTTCGTCTTTCACAATAAAACATTCTAAGGTGATGAATCGGTGCATAGCTATACAGCATTTAATCCTTCCTTTTCTTTTCTCTTTTACTTCCATCCTTTTATTTTTTATTCTTTTTCCTCCTGGACCACTTTGTTAGGTGGATTTAGCACAGCCTTTCTAGAGATGTGAGCACTGGGTAAATTAAAGTCAATTTTATGGTGCTGTACTCACTTCTCGTTTACAATGAACTTAATATTTTGAAGGCTGCTTTCAGCATGCATGTGCGCTCCTCTAATGCGAGTGTAGAGAACTTTCCGAC
>BLSH010254207.1:30956-46073 GCA_018402905.1 Glandirana rugosa | reverse complement strand
CGTCACGTCGAATTTTTATTGTGCAGGATACGAGATGACTGTGGTAGATGATAGGATGACCGTAGGAGCAGCATCGGTCACCTAAAGTAAGGCCACTGATCGTCGCCCCCGTCTCCCGAGCAGGGAGGTTGTGGTCTACCAATCACTGCTGTTTGTCTCCCCCGGGGGGGGGGGCAGTTTTGTTTGCCCCCCAATATATGTAGAGCACCAACCACCACTGCTAGCAGGCTACTTTACACTAGGGTGCTGAAATTAATTTTGGAGTTTTTTTTGGAAATCTACTTGTGGGATTGGTTAGTGGTGGTGGGCAGTGGGTGTGCGCAGCCTTTTGCATTAGGATGAGTACCCCAAAGCTCAAACACACATGTGAGCATTTATATATACAGTATACACACGCACACTCTTATTCTCAAATATAATAAAACATGGACAGTGCCAGTAGGATAGTAGATGGTGTCAGTAGAGCATAGGACGTGTTATTTTTAAGCTGCACTGCACAGTGATTAGGGTGTGCCCAGGAACACCTGGCACACCCTGTGCGCACACCTATGGGGGTGGGCATGATAAATAGATGCTTCTATGTCTTTTGACATGTTTTTTCTTTTACTTCTTGAAACGTCTTTGAGACTGGTTATCATGTACTGTAAAATTATTTTTCTTCTGTGTTTTATTTTACATTAAATCAGTAGCAATCAATGCCATCATCATTGTCTGTTCTGTGTTGACTGATAATTTTGACATTTGTAAGGAATTCTACACAGACAGGCAATATCTTTGAATTTCTAGCTGCAGCTGCCTCTTGGATAAAAATTCAATGGAAAAAAAAAACCAAACCATGCAGGTGAACCTAAATTATCAGCGCTGCAATGGTCATGCTAGGTGGACTAAATAAGTCACCTACGTCTGGCGTGATTTGCAAGCTGTGCAAAAATATTTATAAAGATTAAGTGATGCTGACGCACCTCTGTATGTGCACCTGATTAGCAAGAGGTCACTTGCAATTTGCTAAGGGCATTTTCTCTACACTGCGGTTTAGTCACAGCCAAAGAGAAAATGTATAGGAGGTGATGCTTTTATTTTCCAAAGGCAAAGACACATATACAGATATTGTAGGATGTTACAATATAAATAGGCTGTGCTATGCATTGTGATAATAATAATATGAATGAATCAGGAGTGGAGAGGCAAACATAGAAAAGTTGTATAGACCCCTCCATTGAGGGTGAGGGGGTGTCTTCCTAAATGGTCCCAGTTTAGACATTAGTCCTCTACATTTCCACAATGTGGGGCGGGTTGGGGTTGTAAGGAGCTGGGAGGGCTGATCCCCCTAAAAGAGGAAGTTCCGCTCTTCCTTCCCCTCTACCCCCATTTGACACTTTTTTTGGGTGGGGGCGTGTACATGATTATGACGAGTACCTGCTCCCCCCACTGTGCCGTGGCGATCTAAGAGGAAGTTCGCCCCCCACCTCCTTCCCCCCACAGCCTTCTGGGACACATCCCAGGTTCAAGAAGATTGTGAGTCCAATCACAAAGAGCAGCATATGAACTGTAATGGCATCCCAGTCTTAGTCCGCAGGGTTCAATATGGAGTTGGCCCACCCTTTGCAGCTATAACAGATTCAACTCTTCTGGGAAGGCTGCCCACAAGGTTTAGGAGTGTCTATGGGAATGTTTGACCAATCTTCCAGAAGCGCATTTGTTAGGTCAGGCACTGATGTTGGATGAGAAGGCCTGGCTCACAGTCTGCGCTCTTATTCATTCCAAAGATGTTCTATCAGGTTGAGGTCAGGATTCTGTGCAGGCCAGTAAAGTGCCTCAACCCCAAACTCGTTCATCCATGTCTTTATGGACCTTGCTTGGTGCACTGTTCCAAATCATTTGGTGGAGGGGGGATTATGGTGTGGGTTTTTTTTTTCAGGTATTGGACTTGGCCCCTTAGTTCCAGTGAAGGGAACTCTTAAGGCAGTGGTTCTCAACTCCTGTCCTCGGGACCCACCAACAGGCCAGACTTTAAGCATTACCTTGGAGAGAGGCAGACTAGAACACTGCAATCACTGAGCAGCAAATTATATCACCAGTGATGTATTTCAGTTATCCTGCAAACCTGACCTGTTGCGGGGTCCCGAGTTGAGAACCACTGTCTTAAGGCGTCAACATACCAAGACATTTGAGATATTTCATGCTCCCAACTTTGTGAGAACAGTTTGGGGATGGCCTCTTTCTGTTCCAACATGACTGCGTGCCAGTACACAAAGCAAGGTCCATAAAGACATGGATGATTGAGTTTGCCGTGGAGGAACTTGGCTGGCCTGCAGAGAGTCCTGACCTCAACCCCATAGAACACCTTTGGGATGAATTAGAGCATAGACTATGAGCCAGGCCTTCTCATCCAACATCAGTGCCTAACCTCACAAATGTGCTTCTGGAAGAATGGTCAAACATTCCCATAGACACTCCTAAAACTTGTGGACAGCCTTCCCGGAAGAGCTAAAGCTGTTATAGCTGCAAAGGGTGGGCCAACTCAATATTGAACCCTACAGACTAAGACTGGGGTGCTATTAAAGTTCATGTGCGTGTAAAGGCAGGCGTTCCTATACTGTTGACAGTATACTGGATGTAATATTTTGTTATATAATTATATCAGCGGCGGAACTACCAGGGTTGCAAAGGTCGCATTTGCAACTGTGCGTCCGGGGCAGTGTTAACAGATGCTTTTCTTCTGTCCATGTGCAAAGTGGTAAGCGTTGGCAGTGCTAGGGTGGTGGGTTCAAATGCCAACCATGGAGTTTGCATGTTCTCCCTGTGCCTGCATGGGTTTCCTCCCACATTCCAAAGAAATGCTGGTAGGTTATTTGGATCCTGTCTAAATTGGCCCAGTATGTGTGTAAGAATGTGCGTTAGGGACCCTAGGCTGTAAGCTCCTCCGCAGGGACTGATGTGAATGTACAATATATATACTGTACAGTAGATACAGTATATTATTTAAAACGCTGCGTAAATTGACAGTGCTATATAAGTACCTGTAATAAATAAATAATATATATGATATAGAAAAATAATGAAATAATGAACCTTCTTACTCTATTCCAGGGTTTTTCAACCAGGGTTCCTCCAGAGGTTGTTGGGGGTTCCTTGAGCAAAGAGCAATTTCTGCCCCTTAGATAAGTTCCCACTGACACCATTGATCTTTTTATCAGTAAGGGGTAGTGGCGGCTCGTACATATAGAGCACACAGGCCGCCACCCCTCCCCTCCCTTCCATGCGTCCTGCCCCCTGATCTACATACAGGGACACCGGACTATGGATTCCAATGGGGAAAGTTGTAGTCCTAGTCATTTTTAATAGGGGTTTCCTAAGACCAGAATGTTAATTCAAGGGTTCCTCTGTGTTGAAAAGGTTGAGAAAGGCTGCTCTATTCTATTAAAAAAAAAAGAATAATAAAAAAGAAATGAATTAAAAAAAAGAAAGTATGGTTTATAATACTTGATGGTCAGTTTATTTTCAAATATTACTTAGCAGAGTTCTTCTGCAAGTAACTTATGTAGAATTAGAGTTGCCTTTTTTTTTATAGCCTCAGATAAAGAAATTCCCTTCGGGTTAATTTAGAGCCAGGGGCTTTAATAGTCTTCAAAAAAGGGTGGGCTTGGGGCGCAGAGCACTGCGCCCAAAGCCTACCCAGTTGTGTGACAACAGCGAATGAATATTCGCAATTCTCACACTAATCCTCCTCCTGGCCAATCAGGAAGTGGGTTATGAGACCTATTTCCCGCTTGGCCAAAACGCCAGGTGATCCTATTGGACGCCAAGGAGGAGGGAGGAGAGAGGAGAGTACGGCCGGAGGAGAAGATCCTCCGACCCACCACCTACCACTGACATTGGCTCACCCACAGTGGCACTCCCCGGCTCGGACAGGGGAGAGCATGGCCAGAGGAGAAGATCTTTCAACCCAGCAGCCATCACCGACATTGGCTCACCCACAGCGGCACTCCCCGGCTCGGACAGGGAAGATTGGAGTGAGGCGGTAAGGAGGCTGGCCGGCCGTCCGTCTTGCATGGGGGGCGCCGCATTCCCCACATTCATTTCCCCAGAGAGGGGGGGTGGACCGACTTGTCTCCCCCCCCCCCCCCCCCCAAATTATCGAGCACCAGCCGCCACTGGTAAGGGGGTAATTCTGCCCAATAAACAAAAGTGTATGGAGCATTCTTCCCACTGACCATCAGACTAATGTATTATGAGTTGGAGATATAATAATCTTAGTAGGGGTTCTCTGAGACCAGAAAGTTAATTCAAGGGTTCCACTGTGTTAAAAAGGTTGAGGAGGGCTGCTCTATTCTATTTAAAAAAAAAAAGAATAATAAAAAGGAAAAGAATTAAAAAAAAGAAAGTATGGTTAATGTTCTGTTTCCACTACTGCGAGTTGTGCGACTTGACACACGTGAAGTGGCATGACAAGTCAAAACCCATGTATTTCAATGGTCCCCATTCTAATTGGTGCGACTCCAAAAAATATTCTTGCCCTAATTTCTTCCAACTTTTGATGCAACTTTGATCCAGAGAGTGTAACGTTGGATCAAAGCCGCACTCTAAATCACGCGACTTTGGGGTCGCAATAGTGGAAACCTAGGCTTATAATACTCGATGGTCAGTTTATTTTCAAATATTACTTAGCGGAGTTCTTCTGCAAGTAACTTATGTAGAATTAGAGTTGCCTTTTTTTTTATAGCCTCAGATAAAGAAATTCCTTTTGGGTTAATTCAGTCCATTCTTTAGCGCTGATCTTTAGAAGTCAGCCCACTGCCATCCCAAATTAAGAGGAAATTCCCTTTAATGCAGTGATCTCCTCCATGTTTTTTGATGAGTTTTGTCCAAGTACTTTGCCTCCATCATAAGGCTTCATTTACACTGCTGCTGGTAAACGAAAGTTTTGAGGCATTTGGGTGTTTTTTTCAGCCGCCCCTGAATTCTCCTCTGTTATCTTATCAGTCCATGTACACAGGGTCGTTTAAGGTCGTTTCCAGGCAGTTGAGTTTAAAGCCTTTTTTTGGAACTCAAAAAAATCGGTTCAGGAGCCAGTTCAGAGGCATTCGAAACGCCAAACAGCTTGTAAACGCCGCTAAACGCACCTAAACTCAGTAAATTGCGTCTAGGTCCATTTCGTTTACAGGCATTTCCATTTAAAAAAAAAAATAATGATTTAAAAACGCCCCTAGACGCAAACGCTGCTAAACGCCGCATTCAAAATGTGTCAAAGCGGCCGTTTTAGACGCGGGCTTCTAGCGCTCAAAATAAATCGTTCCGGGAAGGTTAACATAGCGTCTCGTGTAAATGGAACCTAAGGCTCCATGCACACTGGATGCCATCTGGGCTCTCTCAGCGTCGGGCAGGAGACGCTGCTTAGAAAGCGTTCTTTTGCAACGTTTTGTAAGCAGCGTTTACCGGCGTTTATCGGCTTCAGCGTTTTTGGGGTTTTTTTTTCCCTTCATTAGCTTTCATTGACTGCAAAAAACGCCGGACGCCGATAAACAGCCGTTTACCGGCGTTTATGAGCGTTTAGCGTTTTTTGTGGTCAAAAGAACGACTTTTGAACGCCAATTCAGGGCGTTCAGGTAGCAGCCCAAAAACGCCACTGCTGATAAACTACAATTAACATCCATGTGTGCATGGACACATAGGATAACAAAGTGGCGTTTTTGGGCTGTTAAAAAAAACGCCCAAACGACCAAAAACGGTCGTTTATCAGATACAGTGTGCATGGAGCCTTATAGTCTTTAACCGCTTGCCGACCGCTGATCGGCATTTGACGGCGACAGAGTGGCTCTGTAAGGCAAAACGGCGTCATACGACGGCGGCTGCCAGATCGCGCACAGCCGGCTACCCGCGATGCCCCCCCCCAGGAGTGAAAGAACGGAGGTCCGTGTAAGTAAACACGGACCTCCGTTCTGTGAGGGGGGAAGGACTGTGATCACAGCCTTCCTTTACATGGAAGCTGTGATCACTTCCCTTCCCCTGTCAGGGCAGCCCCCATACAGTTAGAACACGCCCAGGGAACACAGTTAACCCTTAGAGCGCCCCCTGGAGGTTAACCCCTTCACTGCCAATGGCATTTACACAGTAATCAGTGCATTTTTATAGCACTGATCGCTGTATAAATGCCAATGGTCCCAAAAAAGTGTCAAAATGTTCCGACATGTCCGCCCTAATATCGCAGTACTGCTAAAAATCGCAGATCGCCGCCATTACTAGTAAAAAATAAAAAAAAAATAAAAACCCCAGAAATTAATTCTCATCATCCGTAAACGCGACCACTTTTGCGCAAACCAATCAATAAACGCCAATTGCGATTTTTATAATCACAAATATGAGGAAGAATATAAATCGGCCAAAACCGATGAAAAAAAATTTTTTTCATATTTTTTTTTTGGATTTGTATTTTAGCAAAAAGTAAGAAATTTGGGTTTTTTTGCAAAATTATCGCTCTTTTGTTTATAGCGGTGATCAGTAATGACGCAGCGGTGATCAAATACCACCAAAAGAAAGCTCTATTTGTGGGAAAAAAAAGGACGCAAATTTCGTTTGGGTACAACGTCGCACGACCGCGCAATTGTCAGTTAAAGCAACGCAGCGCCGAATCGCAAAAAGGGCTCTGGTCCTAAAGTGTGAAATCCTTCCGGGGCTGAAGTGGTTAACATCCAAAAGCTAAACAAGTTATATAATAAATGTTTTAATAGAAAGGAAAAAAGCGTGCCGCTCTCTGGAGAAATGTGACCTCAACATTCTCACGGTAATTTATTTCTCATTGTGGTTACAAGTTTTTATACAGTAATACAGTGACAGTCCCGGTTAGGTTTTAGCACTCCTAAATGAAACAATTAAAGGAGCGTATGCACATTTTATACAATGGCCTCCAATTATAAATAACCTACTCTAAAGATCCATCAGTTTCAGGTATGTTTTATTAAAGTAGGGCAGACCTTACAATCTTAGCACGTTAATGCAGTCTGGTTGATTTACTACAACGTGATATGCTGGGAAATTGTTTTTTTTTCATGGGACTGCGAAGTTTGATTGAGTAATGCAGTTTGGCAGATCACTTATTTTGTGAGGAAGGAAAATCAAACTGGTATTTTGCGGCCAATCAAGATCTATTCAATGTCAAAAAATTATTTAAAAGCAAAGTGCACATTTTACCAAAATAATACATTGACACATATATATATATATATTTTTTTTTTTCAGGAAAAATAATGCGCATTTATTATTTTTTCAATTTTTTTACTATTCAAACTAGTTACTCCGTATCAAACCGAAATCACCTAAAGCATGTGAAGTAAATAGCAGCGTTACAAATTCGGAAGTATCTGAATTAACGAAAATTAGTTTACCAAAATTTTCTGAATAATCGTAAATTCGAAAATTTGAGAATTTGGAAATTCATAACTTCAAATAATCATAAATTAGAAAATTCGAGAAATTAGGAAATTTGGAAAATCGAAAATCCAAAAAATTTGAAAATCCGAAATAATAACTAACTATAATAACTTAAAGAGGAGGTCCGTCCAATACTAAAAAAAATAAAAACTTTTAGTGCCCGTTCATACCGGGGTGAATTGACAAGTGAAATCCCATTGAAATGAATGGGAGCCGTCTTAATGTACACTACTGAGGTCTCTCCGACTTCAGAAAAGGTTCCTGTACTACTTCAAGGTGACTTATATCCGACTTGTGCCCATAGGATTGAATAGAAGTCACCCCCAAGTCGGATCCCCCATCTGAATGCAAGCGACTATGTGGTGAAAAAAAATAGAATTTATTTGGGGCAGTCCCCTCCCTCCCTTCTCTGATTGGCCACAGGCAAAGTCGCCTGGCATAAGTCGTGTTGTAAATCGCCTGAAGTCGCCCCTGAAGTCGCGCTGAAATCACCTAGCAAAGTCACCCTGAAGTCGGGTCGCCCCTGTGTGAATGCAGCCTTAATAATAGGACTCTTACCTGTCCTGGAGTCCAGTGATGTCGGCACCCGCTGGCGATCTTCAGATGGGGGGTTGGGTGCAGCCGCGTCCATTGCGGGTAAGGGAACCCAGACCTGTAGCATTACAGCCTCACGCCGGGCACCTTACTGTGCATGCGCGAGGCTCTGCTGCGCTCTGCTATTGGCCAGGCGGCCAGTAGCAGAGTGAGGAGGGAGCCGGGCGGCTGACGTCAGCAGCCACGGCCGCCGGCGTCAGCAGCCACGGCCGCCGGCCCGAGCTCCCGGATGTGTGGAAAAGGACACCTATCTAAAGACAAGTGTTCTCTTCCCCCTCCCCCCCCCCAAGAGGTGCCAAATGTGTCACCTAAGGGGGGGGGGGGGAGGAATCCAACCAGCGGAAGTTCCACTTACTAACTATTAAATTATAGGTATTGTAATTTCCTTTCAAATTTGGCTGTTAGTGAACGTAACAAATACAAATTTATCCGAGGTTACGAATTATCCGAATTAACGAATGCCATATCTAAATGGATGGAGCATAACAAATTATTAATAATGATAAATAATAATAATAATAAAAACTTTTTATGATTATTTATTATTCATTTGTTCCGTTCCATTTGTTTAGATGCGGCATTCGTTATTTCGGATAATTCGTAACTTCGGATAAATTTGTATTCATTATGTTCACTAACAGCCAAATTTGAAAGGAAATCCCAATACCTATCATTTAAGGCCCCATACACACGGGCGTATTAAAAAAATAAGCTGTAACGTTGGGACCGACATCAGGCAAAAATCGGTGTCAAAAACGCGATTTCGTCTGCGTTTTGCATCGCCATTAATGCGCGTTAGTGAGCGTCGGCATTAATTTGCGTTTTGTTTAAAACAACATTTTTCTGCTGTTTTTTAACCTGAAAACACTGACGTTAAAAACGCTGGTTAACGTCGCTACGGCGTGAATGCGCGTTAGTGAGCGTTTTGCCGGCTCAGCGTCAAAAAACGCTTTTACGCTGCAGCATCAGAACGCGCTGGCCCTGGGTTCTGCTTTCAGCTCACTAACGCCGACACCATCTACAGCTCAAAAACGTCAGCGTTTGTATGGGGCCATTGAATAACATGGAGAGCTGCAAAAACGCTCAAAAACGCGGCGGCAAAAAGCGTCCGTGTGTATGAGGCCTAATAGTTATTATTAGTTAGTTATTATTGTTGGATTTTCAAATTTACGAATTTACTAATCTTTGAATTTACGAATCGCGGTCATAACGAATAACCTGAAAAATTAAAAAAAATAAATAAAAAAACCGAAAACAAACAAATTTTTCAGCAGTGCACAAGTCTAATCCTCACCTAAACATAAACGGAACACACAAACAAAAATTCTGATCATGGGACTTTAAATGAGGCATATCACAACATAAAATTACAAAAATAGAAAATATATTATAAGGTTTATTCAAAAATTCACCGTAGAAGCACATTTCATGTTTAGCAAAATACATGGTACAGAATAAAAATTAATTGATGACCATAATTAAGAGCTGACATACGGCACATGATTATTATAATGAATTCATAAAAAATCAATGCATGGTACAATAGAATAGATAAATGCAGGATAGATATAAAAAGTAAGGATCAGACTGCCTTGAGGTATAGTAGCTCTACGCGTTTCGTGGCTCATGTCCACTCATCAGGAGTATGTTGCCAAAATTATCTGTGAATATAAGAAATGATTAAAAGATATGTTGGAGTAATTGAATTGCGGGCCGCATTAGCATTTTGATTGCCCCCAAAAGGGCCGGTAGTATCTGTAAGACTAGATGTCCAGAGCATCCCCTACCCTTACATCAGACATCAAGAGCCCCCCCACAATCAGAAGTCAGATCCCCCATCCTCCTTTACATCACAGTGCACTAGGGTTGCCACCTGTCCAGGATTCACCCGGACAGTCCGGGTTTTGAATCATGTGTCCGGGTTTCAGTCCCCCTGAAACCCGGACACATTATTTTAGACAGGAATGGGGCTGAGAACAGGGCCTGACAGGAGGGTGAGGGGGCACTATGCGCACAGCATTAGTACTCTCTTTGGAGCGCCCAAAGGTGTCCCAGGTCAGTTCTCCTATAGTGTATACAAAAAAAAAAATTGCTGTGCGCCGCTAAAGTGTTCGGGTTTGGCTTGAAGAAAAAGTGGCAACCCTACAGTGCACCCCTTACCTTGTGCTACTGCTGGGAAGAAGCTGGAGGCATTGCTGGAAAGCAGAAAGTACAGGTTCTGGAGGAGGACCAGAGAAGGGCTGGAGCTCTGCTGCAGCTGAAGGAGAGGTGCAAGGGCCACATGAAATGGCCTGGAAGACTGGATTTGGGCCGCAGGCCTTGTGTTTCACAAATGGGGCTTAGAAGGTCCAGGGGGGACCCCAAAACTGGACAGCGAGGTCATGGGGAAATCCTCTCCACTCGCGCTATTTGTCACACACTATGGAGTAACTGGAAAATGTCAGGATCTGTGATCTAAACCTCATATATCACTCATGCTACCATTGTGCCACAGGAAATGGTCTGGAATCCGAATTGAATTCAAACTTAAATGAGCTGCTGCCGCTTTAAATAAAACGTGTATTGGACTGAAATCACCTAAAACATGGGGGGTAAATAGGCGTTACAAAGTGAAAGTGAAAGAGCGATCTCACCTAAACATAAACAGAACACAATAAACAAATATAATATATTCTCAAAATAAATGAAAAGTAGACTGAAATCAAGGTTCAAAGAGGAGTCCACATAATTGCAATAGTCATAAAGATGTTGTAAACTGACGATCCATAACATTCAGTGGATGTGTCTTTAGAATATCTCCACACCACCCCATGTGAGACTGTGCAACCACTTCCCCATTCCGTTTAACCACTTGCTTACTGGGCAGTTATACCTAGGGTTGCCACCTGTCCGGGATTCACCCGGACAGTTCGGGTTTGGAATCATGCGTCCGGGTTTCAGACAAGCTCAAACCCGGACACATTGTTCAGACCAGACTATTTCTTCCCAGCAGGGTTCCTGGCTGCAGTTGTGTAAGCCAAGAGTGTCTGCTACATTCTCTTTCACACTGCCCAAAGCCAGCCAAGGTGAGTGAGCTCACCATCCATGCACCCCTGTCTGTGACTGAAGTTCCCCCTTCTCTCTTCTGCCTCTGAGTGAGTACACTAAGGCAAATCAGGGTTCTCAGAGCACCCCTTGCATCAGAGTTCCCCTTTACACCAGAGACCACAGTGTTCCCCCATACATCAGAGTCCTCTCCGTACATTAGAGCTTTCAGTGTTCCCCCTTAAATCAGAGTTCCCAGAGCACCACTTATGTCAGAATCCCTAGAGTTCTCCCTTACATCAGAGTCTGCAGAGTTCCCTCTTACAGTGTAAGGGAACTCTGCGAGTCCAAATGTAAAAGGGGAACTCTGCAGATTCAGATGTAAAATGGGAACTATGTGGACTCTAAAGGGGACTCTTGTGATTAACTTAATAAGAAATGTTATTTAATTGCAAAATATATTTATAGTTTATACATAAATTTGCTGTACGCCGCTAAAGTGTTCAGGTTTGGCTTGAAGAAAAGGTGGCAACCCTAGTTATACCCCCTTCCTGCCCAGGCCAATTTCCAGCTTTCAGCACTCTCACACTTTGAATGACAATTGTGTGGTCATGCAACACTGTACCCATATGACATTTTTATCATTTTTTTTCACACAAATAGAGCTTTCTTTTGGTGGTATTTAATCACCACTGGGGTTTTTATTTTTTGCTAAACAAACAAAAAAAAAGACCAACATTTTTGAAAAGAAATAAAACGTTTTTCATATTTTGTTATAATATTTTGCAAACAGGTAATTTTTCTCCCTCACTGATGGGCACTGATGAGGCTGCACTGATGGGCACTGATGAGGCTGCACTGATGGGCACTGATGAGGCTGCACTGATGAGGCAGCATGATGGGCACTGATGAGCACTGATGGGCACTGATGAGCACTGATGAGGCTGCACTGATGGGCACTGATGAGCAGTGATGGGCAATGATGAGCACTGATCAGGCTGCACTGATGAGCACTGATGAGGCTGCACTGATGAGCACTGATGATTACTGATGAGGCAGCACTGATGAGCACTGATCAGGCTGCACCGATGAGCACTGATGAGGCTGCACTGATGAGCACTGATGATTACTGATGAGGCAGCACTGATGGGCACTGGTAAGGCTTCGCTGATGGGCACTGATAGGCGGCACTGATGGGCACTGATGAGGCAGCACTGATGAGCACTGATAGGCTGCACTTATGGGCACTGATGAGGCGGCACTGATGAGCACTGATAGGTGGCACTGGTGGTCACTGCTTAGCAGTACTGAGGGGCACTGGTAGGTGGCACTGGTAGGTGGCACTGGTGGGCACTGATTAGCAGTACTGAGGGGCACTGGTAGGTGGCGCTGGTGGGCACTGGTAGGTGGCACTGGTGGGCACTGATTAGCAGTACTGAGGGGCACTGGTAGGTGGCGCTGGTGGGCACTGGTAGGTGGCAGTGGTGGGCACTATTTAGCAGCAGTGGCTGCTGTTGTGTGCGACCGATGTCCCTTTTACATGAGCCAGTAATCAGCTTGTTTTTTCTCCCCACGCTAACAGCTAAAAGAAAAAGCTTATTACCAGCTTCTGTTTACATCATGTGATGAGCTATCATTGGCTGACAATTGATCAGGTGGTAAAGGGCCATGATCGGCCCTTTACTCCCATCTGTGATCAGCCCAGTCTCAGTGATCACAGAGGGCGCTGCACGCAGCAGCGTGAGCACGTCTATGGACGCCCTCCTGGCAATTTAAGTCCGCGCTGTAGCCCTCTTTCAGGCTTCAAATGGTTAAACATGTTTCGTATTTTTTTTTTTTTATGTTTTGTTTCTGTTAACTTTTTTGTCTGACTATAGATCTATGTTTGTCCCAAGCATGTTTGAAACCATTTACTATTGACTGTCTTACTACCTCTGCTGGAAGTTTATTATAAGCATCGTCTACACAATTTAAGATACGTTTTGAACTTTCCTCCATGTGAAATGTGCATGTAGGGTGTGGTTAGCATTGCAGTGACCCCCCCGCTGCAGATTGCAAGGGCAATGCATTTTTAAATGTGGCGCCAAAAACCTTTCCCGAAACGCGTTGTGCTGCGACCGGGCCCCTAGAATAAAATAGCAACTCAGTGATTTGCATTCTAAAGTAACTTTCCAGCAGGCGGGAAGATTCCCGAAATAAGAGACTTCCAGCAGCTCTATCTTGTCCATTACCCCTTGATAAAGTTCAGCAATAACATTTCACTGATAATGGACTTCAAATATTATCTAAAGTGAAGAAAATGTTCTAAAAAGACGTGCAATGGCAGTTTTGTATTTAATTCTGCTTGTCCCTGTGACCTTGTGAGGATGGAGACATCAGGGAAAACTTGGGTAGAGTGTCTGGAGAAGAGCCTCTATAAATCACCCTCCGCTTCTTACTAACCCATATTTCCAAGGTCAAGTACAAGAAGACCACAGCTCACCTCTAATGAAATCAGTTAGGCTCCAAGTGCTGTGACATTTCAGATATATTGAACGATCGGAGTATGTTTAGGCCCATATGAGAAAGGTCAGTCTCAGGGTCCAAAACATAAATTATTAACAGGAGCCCACCCCACCCCATTCTCAGCTCTTCTATTTTACAAATGACTTACTGCTTCCATGAAAAGCTAATTCCATATATTTTTTCCCGAGGAGCACTTTTTAATATCAAAATATTTAATTAAAACCGTGCAAAGGTTGTGCGTTTGTATTACATTATTATTTATTATTATGCGTTCACCTCTACAAACCTCTATCATAAAACAAACTCCCTTTTTACAGTCTTTATTAAACCCTTTCAGAAACAGAGTACCTATAAATAAAGTCTATTAGTGTGATTGAAAAATATCCACTCGCACGCCTATCTGCCGCGATACGCGTTGCCGGCGTCAGGGTCACTGGCTAGGAAATGGCCGCGCTTGAGGCTCTTAGTTACTAAGCTGTAAGTTTAGCGTTCTTTTATTCTATCATTGTGACATCCACCCCGAGTAAGGGCGCGGGAAACATAGCCATGCTAACTTACTTTTAAATGTTTGCAGATTTATAGACTTTTTTTTATATAAATAACTTAAAGCGGAACCAAACTGTAGCACCACAAATTGAAAACCCTATGTAATCGCTTGCCAATCATATAGCATGTACACTATGTTGTCAAAAGTATTGGGACACCGGTCTTTACAGGCGCATGAACTTTAATGGCATCCCAGTCTTAGTCCATTGGGTTCAATATTGAGTTGGCCCTCCCTTTGCAGCTATAACAGCTTCAACTCTTCTGGGAAGGCTGTCCACAAGGTTTAGGAGTGTCTATGGGAATGTTTGACCATTCTTCCAGAAGCGCATTTGTGAGGTCAGGCATTGATGAAGGCCTGGCTCACGGTCTCTGCTCTAATTCATCCCAAGGTATTCTGTCAGGTTGAGGTGCAGGCCAGTCAAGTTCCTCCACCCAAAACTCGCTCATTCGTGTCTTTATAGACCTTGCTTTGTGCACTGGTCCAAATCATTTGGTGCAGGGGGATTATGGTGTGGGGTTGGTTTTCGGGGGTTGGGCTTGGCCCCTTAGTTCCAGTGAAGGCCCAGTCTTTGTGGGAAGAGTTTGGGGATGGCCCCTTCCTGTTCCAACATGGCTGCGCACCAGTGCACAATGCAAGGTCCATAAAGACATGGATGAGCGAGTTTGGAGTGGAGGAGCTTGACTGGCCTGCACAGAGTCCTGACCTCAACCCGATAGAACACCTTTGGGATGAATTAGAGTGGAGACTGTGAGACAGGCCTTCTCATCCAACATCAGTGCCCGACCTCACAAATGCGCTTCTGAAAGAATGGTCAAACATTCCCATAGACACTCCTAAACCTTGTGGACAGCCTTCCCAGAAGAGTTGAAGCTGTTATAGCTGCAAAGGGTGGCCCAATTCTATATTGAATACTAGACTAAGACTGGAATGCCCTTAAAGTTCATGTGTATGTAAAGGCAGGCGTCACAATACTTTTGTTAATATAGTGTATATTATTTTATGATTTTTTTTTTTTTTTT
>BLSH010254207.1:15757-30946 GCA_018402905.1 Glandirana rugosa | reverse complement strand
AATATGGCAATTTACGTACTCAAATGATGGCGAAGTTCCCTGTATTAATTAAAATAGGGGACGAGACACCCCTTTCTTTTAGATAATGAATGGGTGACTGTCCTGTCTCGAGACAGAACAAACGTATCCGTTTCGGGACAGGATACATTTAAGTACTTCTAGAGGCCGATGGCCACCGTTAGATAACCGGTCGTGGGTGACTAGTTGTAGACGACACAAATGAGTGTCGTACCACCCCAACGGTCACCGCGCGATCGTGGGGGATGTGTTTTCACATGGATCGTGTACTACATCGCGTCGGCTCGACGAAGCGGTAGTATACGTGATATAACAGTTTGCATAACCGTTGAAGCTGTTATAGCTGCAAAGGGTGGCCCAACTCAATATTGAACCCTATGGACTAAGACTGGGATGCCATTAAAGTTCATGTGCGTGTAAAGGCAGGTGTCCCAATACGTTTGACAATATAGTGCATATGATGGCGAAGCAGCTCGGCTGCGCTACATCATGTGCTAGGTACACTTTTGTGTAGGGGGTGCTAGCGCGCCACTGGCAACCCCACCATGCTGTGAGTAAACACAGCAGATGTTGATCAGTGGGTGCTGGCCAATAGATTGCCACCGGTAGCCGGAGATCTTCATGAATTTACATAGGACAGGGCTTTGCCTATGCAAACAAGACAGAGCTCTGTCCTGTCAGTGGGTAAGTAATAGATTTTCTTTCCCCACAGAGCAGGGGATAAAATTAATTATGTCCCTTGAAGCGGTAGTAAACTCATGCATTTAACGGTATAAAAACCAGTGCCAGAAATGTGACACTCCCATTGGTTGTGCTCTAAACCAAACTGTGAAACCATCCAATGACTGGTGTCATAGCTGATCACATGTGCAGCACCATGGCAGTTGCAGATTAAACAGAGGCCAAGATGGCAACTTCTTGGCAGTACACCTAAACACTGGCTAGGCACACATTTAACCCTTTGATTGCCCTAGATGTTTAACTCCTTCCCAGCCAGTGTCATTAGTACAGTGACAGTGTATATTTTTAGCACTGATCACTGTATTAGTGTCACTGGTCCCCAAAAAGTGTCAAAAGTGTCAGTTAATGTCCGAATGTCCACCGCAAAATATATATTAATACATAAAAATTCAAGTATATATCCCATAGTTTGTAGATGCTATAATTTTGCGCAAACCAATCAATATATGCTTAATGGGATTTTCTTGTCAAAAAAACATGTAGCAGAATACATATTGACCTACATTTATGAAGAAATTAGGTTGTATGTCCTCATCCAACTACACTAGAGGCTTACCTTGAAGAGGTTAACTACTACTAGAGAGTGCCCTCTGTTAAAGTTTGCACCCGTTGCACCTGGAGTTATCCAAATTTTTCAAACAGGAAATCCTAAAAAGGCCCTATAGTTAACTGCCTGGATATGGCATGGAGAGACTGAGAAATTGCTGCGTGCCTGGCTGCTGTGCACCCAGCAGGGAACAGAACCTGGGACAAACAGCGATACCGGCTTGAGGTCTGACCCACATCAGGGCACTGTGTAAATATGTGGGTTTGATATCTGGGCAACTTTTGGATGGACAAAAGGAAGAATGTGGGTTGGAGAAGCATAGTTCTCTTATGGAAAGAGATAGGGCCGAAGTAACCACTTTGCATGCACAGGTACACGTCCGATGTAGAGAAAAGAGAAAGTACAGCCCGGAGCGCAAAAAAAAAATTGTGAAGGGCTAGCATGACAAGGGGGGCAGTGTTATCAGGCATGGACAGGGTTAAGGTATCTAAGTACCAGAAGGGAGGGGTTTCTGCCAGGCAGGAAGGTGGGTAAGCAGGCTTCCTCTTCCGGAAAGGAGACTCGTGGAGGAAGAAAGTTGTTGTATATGGAAGCCGCGATCACTCCCCTCCCCCTGTCAGCCCAGCCCCCAAACAGTTAGAACACACTGAGGGAACTCAGTTAACCCTTAGAGCGCCCCCTCCAGGTTAACCCCTTCACTGCCATTGGCATTTACACAGTAATCAGTGCATTTTTATAGCACTGATCGCTGTATAAATGCCAATGGTCCCAAAAAAGTGTCAAAATGGTCCGACATGTCCTCCGCAATATCACAGTACCGCTAAAAATCGCAGATCGCCGCCATTACTAGTAAAAAAAACAAAAAAAAACAAATTAATTCTCATCATCCGTAAACGCGTCAACTTTTGCGCAAACCAATCAATAAATGCCGATTGCGATTTTTTTTTTTTACCAAAAATATAAGGAAGAATATAAATCAGCCAAAACCGATGAAAACTTTTTTTTTATATATATTTTTTTGGATTTGTATTTTAGCAAAAAGTGAGAAAAATTGTTTTTTTTGCAAAATTGTCGCTCTTTTTTGTTTATAGCGGCGGTTAGAAATGACGCAGAGGTGATCAAATACCACCACAAGAAAGCTCTATTTGTGGGGAAAAAAGGACGCAAATTACTTTTGGGTACAACGTCGCACGACCGCGCAATTGTCAATTAAAGCAACGCAGTGCCGAATCGCAAAAAGTGCTCTGGTCCTAATGTGGGAAATCCTTCCGGGGTTGAAGTGGTTGAGGAATGTTTGTTATTTGGTTATTTATATAATAAATGGCCGCTACAGCCGATTTTCTCCAAGCAGTGTCATGGTGGTTATTGCTTTAATTGGGGAAAGGGATCGGGGTAGGTAGTGGTCTTTAGTTATTTATTTATGGGGGCTGTTACATCCGGTATGCCTTGGTCATGTGATTGTTGAATCTGATGACATAGTATTGCCAGTCCTGCCATGTTTATTGTAGTGATACAAAGGATGCCAAGGCAGTCTTTTGCAGAACAGAGGGATGGTACCCATTACTCCTTTACTTGTTGGCTAATGTCCTCGTTCAGCATGGGATAGTTTGCTGGGACATGTTGTGTCGCTTTGAGCAAACTGATCCAAATGTGGAGAAGCACAGAAGCCTAGCTTTCAGCTCTCAAGTCGAGAGAAAGAGAAAAAAGATTGACTATGAAAATGGAAAGGTGTACAATGCGGATCTTACCATAGCATTAGTGTAGTAGAAATGGTCAAAAGACAGCTCCTTGTATCCAGCAAGTTTTGGGGATACAAGTACGTCACCTTAACACCAAGGCCCACGTGATGCAGAATTTTTTTCTAGCCTAACGTGCTAACAGACATAGCCAACTTTTATAGGTCCTTTGTTACCTTTCAGCAGGTAGGCAAGGAAGGAGATGTTCACAAGACCAATGCCTACAGTTTGTGTCTGTCTGACCTGATGCAAGCTAGGCCTTACCAGTTACCAGGGACGTTGCTAGGGGGTGGCTATTGGGGCTACAGCCCCGAGTCTGGGGCCTATAGCCCCGAGTCTCTTACTGGGTAAGTGCAGTTCTGCAATTTGCAGGTATGTCTCGGTCCGGAATGCAGGAGGCAGGGGCAGACTGAGCCGTGGTAGCACGGGCTCTGGCTTGGCCCTCGCCTCCATCTGATGTATGGGGAGGCTCTCTGGGTACCCTGATGTATGGGGAGAAACTCTGGGGACCCTGATATATGGGGAGGTTCTCTGGGGACCCTGATGTATAGGGGTGTTCTCTGGGGACCCTGATGTAAGGTGGGGCTCTCTGTGGACCCTGATGTAAGGAAGGGGCTCTCTGGGGACTCTGATGTAAAGGCGCGGCTCTCTGGAGACCCTGATGTAAGGAAGGGCCTCTCTGGGGACCCTGATGTAAGAAAGGGCCTCTCTGGGGACCCTGTTGTAAGGAAGGGACTCTCTGGGGACCCAGATGTAAGGAATGGCCTCTCTGGGGACCCTGTAGTAAGGAAGGGGCTCTCTGGGGACACTGATGTAAATGGGGGGGCTCTCTGGGGACCCTGATGTAAGGGGGATCCGCACTGTAACGATGTAACGATGTGTGTATATATATATATATATATACACACACATGCAAACATGTATATTATATACATTTGTATGCCCGCTCAAGTGTATGACTCTACTGTGCTGCTATGGGCTCTAGCCCCAGATCTTTTGTAGACCTAGCAATGCCCCTGCCAGTTACCACCTACGAACAAACAACCTGTGCAAGTAATTTAATGGAATTTCCTAAAACAAAATTCTAAGGATGTTTGTGGATTCTCAGGGAAGCGACTGAGATCAATATTTCCATCACCTGCTGTTTGCCTACAAAGAGGTGCCTCCATAATCCACAGGCCTTTCACCATTTGAACTCTGATACAGAAGGCAAGGGAGAGGATCTAATCTGAGAGACTTCAGAGGGCATATTTTCAAAGCTGTACCCCCGAAAAGGGCCACTGATTGATCATGGTTCAATGTAATGCAAGCACGGTCACTGACAACAGCAATACAGATTATGAAGATGACCAGGATTCGTTTCCTGATTTTGCCAAGGCTGCCAGTACACACGCACGATAACAACCTCATGCACATTGGCCCAGTAACCAGTTTAGAGGAGGTTTTAGGCTTTAATGTTAATAAAATATGTAACCGAAAAGGAATATAGGGCATGGAATACTCTGATCAATGGTAGCTCCAATAAAGAGGACACTAAATCCTTTAAATAATTATTTTTGACCTCTGAGACTGGAAGGAAATACATTGCCTAACTCATGGGGCCATCGAATAGTTGCTCAGCTTTAGCTTCTTGTTGAATCCTAGTAAGGTATTAGTAGACTGGAACCTCAAGGGTGAAGTCTCAAGGACGTCTCTGCAGTTGCAGGCATGGGTCCCACGGCCCTGCCACAGCCAGGACTCTGATGAGTCTCAATGTAGATCAGCAGCAAGGCCTTCAGAGATGGCAGCTTTCCCAGCTGGTGAATCTCCTAAGCCAGTGTTGGGCTGTACACCTAGCACATGCTAGGGCCAAACAGGTTTCTGGGCCAAACAGCATAGATAGTCCAGCAGCAACTTCTCAGGCCCCAACCTCAGGCAAAATAACAAGCACATGCCCCCCCTAAATATTTATACCCTCCCCCATCATGCACCAGTGCCATGAACTTCCTACAACAGGGGTGTCAAACTATTTTATCGTGGGTCACATCAGCATTATGGTTGCCCTGGTATCTGTAAGATTAGATGTCCAGAGCACCCCACCTCCCCTTACATCAGATGTAAAGAGCATCCACCTTCCATGCAGAAGTTCAGGATCTGGCAGAGGAGTTTGTCCTCCTCTCTGTTACCGACTGCCTAGACAGGGTGAGGGCAGAGACAAGGGCTGTGTGAGGGCCACATGAAATGGCCTGGCGGGCCTTGTGTTTGACACATGTGTCCTATAAGGACGGCTGGGGGAAATATGAATATTCATAACAGCCTGGCAAAGGAACCTTCTACTATAGCCAATGGTGCTAGCAACACCTGCTGACAACAGTGAGAAACCACAACCTCACTGGGCTTAGGGAGAAACCAAGTACACCACTAAAAAAAAAAAACTGGGCTGACTACTACCTAGCCAAAAACAAAATTTTCCTTTCACTATCTAGGAGGGTGCTACATATTACTGGTCCAGAGGTCTCTGCGGTGGATTATGGACTGAGGATCCAGGATACAATAGAAATTGAGTTGGGGTGGGCAGGCAGGGCCGCTGATAAGGCAGTACAACCAGTCCTGTTGTAATGGGTCCAAGCCCTATCAGTTAGAGAGGGGGGCCCAGGGTGGCTTCATTGTTAATTTCTGTCTAAATGAATACATAGATTTTACTAGATCACACCCCACTTTCTTACCAGGGCTTAAATTACATGTGCCTGGACCCCATTATTTATTTATTTATTTATTTCAGGTACTTATATAGCGCCGTCAATTTACGCAGCGCTTTACATATACATTGTACATTCACATCAGTCCCTACCCTCAAGGAGCTTACAATCTAAGGTCCCTAACTCACATTCATACATATACTAGGGCCAATTTAGACAGGCTCTAATTAACCTCTCAGCATGTCTTTGGAGTGTGGGAGGAAACCGGAGTACCCGGAGGAAACCCACGCAGGCACAGGGAGAACATGCAAACTCCAGGCAGGTAGTGTCTTGGTTGGGATTCGAACCAGTGACCCTTTTACGGCTAGGCGAAAGTGCTACCCACTACACCACTGTGCTGCCCCCATTAGGCCAACAGAGGGGCCCAGCAGGTGGAAACAGAGGAGGGACTTTTTTTTTCATTATTGAGATGTAAGTGGATAAAGTCAGTCCCACTGTTCCTTTACACCCCTTTGTAGGTAGGGTTGGGGGGGCCTCATCAGGAGGCTTTACGGGGCCCTGTAATTTATAACAGCGGTCTTGTGGGCAGGAGATCAAGTCAAGCAAAATTGATTGAGACGCAATGGTTAATTATTTTAAAAAACATCACAAAATAACAATCCTAAATTATAACTTACTATCTTTTGCTCACTTCACAGTACAACTGTTGTACAATACAGATGAATAGTTTTGAATAGTTTGTCGTTTCATATAAAAATATCTTATATTTTATGGTTTCTGGTTTCTAACAATATCTTCTGAATAAATGCTGCTGTTCTCCTGAACATATTTTTATGACTGCATCATAGAATCCACAAATCTGTGTTTCTACATAAATGTGTGTGATATGTGATGGACTTGATCCATTTTAATGGATTTGCTCCTTTAGAAAATGTTCATACTCTGCCACAGTTTCACATTTCATTTGTGGTGTCTTCTGCCGGGTGTTAAGAGTGTTAAACATTTTATGAACAGCCCTATAAATCAGCTGACACCCCGGCCTCAGAGAGCCAGATGAGTCGGTATCATCTATCTGTAATAAAAATGCAACTATCATAATTCAGGGTGAGTCTGGCTTTCTGCAGTGCAGTCATGACACATGTCTCTTGGCCTGAGATGGAGAGGTAATGTCATGTAACTCTAGTGAGTGTCAGAATATGAAAACAAGTAAGGAGGGAACTGGTTATGCTTCAATAATATCTTCAAAATTGTCTTGGAAAACATGGACAAATTCTAATGATCCTGGCTCATCCTGCTATTTACAATCTGCATGGACCATGGAGAGGTGAAAGTGGAGAGGTGAAAGTGGAGAGGTGAAAGTGTGTCCTTCCATTAAGTCAACCGCTAGGTCAGCATAGGGAGCATTGTACATACTGTATTCGCCAGCACACCATGGATCTTCAAATAGCGCCCAAAGGTTTTATTCAACATGATCACAGCATAAAAGTGCAACATTTCAGGGCCCCGCAGGGACCCTTCATCAAGCTGTTCACATTCACATTAGAGCTGCACAATTAATCTTTGAAAGATCGTGATCCCGATCCCCCACACGATCTTAATCCAGCATTTCCACTATTCATGTAAAAAGTGCAGAGGAAATGCCTGCTCACAGCTGTCAAAAAAAGCAGCCTGCAATGTTTATCAACAATATTGCTCAGCGCTGAAAGAGATAGGTAAAAAGAAACATTGTATCTTCTTATCTGCTCAGCGCTAAAAGAGATAGATAAAAAGTAACATTGTATCTTCTTATCTGGCCATCTGCTCAGCACTGAAAGAGATAGGTAAAAAGAAACATTGGGGTTGATTTACTAAAGGCAAATCCCCTTTGCTCCACAAGTGCACTGCTAGGGCTCCACAAGTGCACTTGGAAGTGCAGTCGCTGTAGATCTGAGGCGGACATGCGAGGAAAATAAAAAACAGCATTCTTGCTTGTACATGATTGGATGATAAAATCAGCAGAGCTTCCCCTCATTTCAGATCTTCCCCTCAGATCTACAGCAACTGCAATTCCAATGGCACTTGTGATTTGTGTTTCTTTTTGGGTTTTTATTGGAACAGTAACTTGGATAGGGATGGGGAGCATGGGATACCCTGGAACTGAAGAAATACACAACTTGAGGACTGCTAGGCTTCTGGCTGCTCTGTACAAAAATGCAGGCTGTATTGCCAACCTATGGCGGTACTGTACTTTCTCCTGGCCATCTTGCAGAAACTTTTAGCAGTATTGCATGCTCCTGACTGTTTTACACAACTCCTGGCTGCACTGCATTTACCTAAGAGAACAAACCGCCTCACAGTCGCTTCTCCTCTGTATAGCAGGATCAATTACTCACTCAGTCTCAGATTGTTGAGCCTCCTTCACCCAACTCACTCTAGCTCTTTCAGCTTCATCTCTGTCTGTCCCTGCCCCAGGGGTCTCTTCCTGTAGGACTGGTCCCAGGAACTCTGCTCCCTGGCTGCCAGGCCTCAGAATATTTATGGGCTCTGCCGACACCTTCTGGGCACACCTCCCCAGGGATTGGCCAAAGTCTCATAAATATTCAGGCTGCCTGTCCTGCTCTCCTTTCCATTATACTTCTAGAAGTCATTATAAGAAGGGGAGAGTAGCAGAACATCAGCCTGTGAGACACTGAGCAGCCCTAAGTAATCAACCCCTGTGCCAATGTTTACAGAGGAGCTAATTAAATTTGCCTAGCAGCCTACTCTAAACTTGTAAACTTTAAACGTGTAGCACCCGCTATCCCTTAGCCTACTCCAGGAATGTGTGCAATGGAAAAATTGATATGAGAACATAGGGAGCATGTGACCAGTGGACAAGAAATACCAATGGTAGAGGGGCTGCAGCCCCTGGATAGTAGAGTACTGATGCCAGGTTTTTGAGTCACTGATTCAATTCCTATATCTCTTGGGAGCCCCAGCTTTCATATTTTTCCCCATATCCCACTCAGCCTTTACAAAGCTGTGTAAGTGTCTTGCGCCATATGCAGTAGTCTATGCAATGTAAATTAATAGGGATTTGAGCGGCTTGTATGAGACTTTCTCATAATACCTGTGTTTGTTATAGATCAGCCTTTCTCAACCTTTCTAATGGAGAGGAATCTTTGAAATAACTTTCCGTTCTCAAGGAACTCTTACTAATAATTAATAAATCTACAGCAGTACATTAGTGTGATGCTCACTGAGAGAAATACACCTTACATTTGTAGTCAATGGGAACATTTACCTCTTACAGAAAGCTGAAAAGATCATTGGTGTCAGTATTTAATTATCTGAGGGACAGAAATTGCTCATTGCTCAAGGAACCCCTAGCAACCTCCGGAGGAACCCTAGGGTTTCATGTAGAGGAGTAACTAGAACCTAGAAGCCATAAAGGGCCCCTCTGACCCCCCCGGCCCCTTTCCTTCGGTCCTGCGGCCCTTCCCACAGATCCCAGGGCCATTTACTCCCATTGCTGGGACCTTTATTAAAAACAAAACAGGAGCACAGGATCCCATTAAAAACAAACATATTTATTGGTAGAAAAAATATAGTACACATACTTCAAGTATCTTTGTATTAGCATTGATGGAAAGCTCTGCGATGCTCACACAGGCAGGTAGCCCTGTATGAAGCAGAAGCAGCTGGTGATACCGATGCCAGCATAAAGGAACCCAGTCAGTGTCCATCGCCCATCCCCATTCCACCTCATGGCCATGCTCTACACCAATTGAGGGGGTGGTAACACGTTTCGAAGGTGTTCCTTCTTTCTCAAAGCCCTTTGTGATGGCCCTGCAGTGGGACCCTTTCACATGTTCTGTAGTAAGCCCCCTTTCCAACTTCTTGCCCCCCCCCCATCACTGTGGATGAATTCCAGGGCCTGGTTGCCAGTGCGACCTTTGTGGCCCTGGTAGTTCCACCACTGGTTTCATGGAACCGAGGTTGAGAAAGGCTGTTATAGACTGCATAGATTTTGCCACCAGAGTTTTCATGAAATTTGAGAAAGAAAATACTTTATTTCAGCTACTCCACATCCGTTTAAAACTTAAATATTGATTTTAAGTTTACTGGGTACAGCTGGAGTAACAGAACTTGTAAGTTATTTTAAAGAGATTATAACGGAATGCAAGCTTCCTTGAAAATCTGGTGTTGCAAAGCAGGGCCATGATTTCATTGCATAAAGCAGAAGTGTTGGCAGACAGAAAATACAGTTCCTGAACCGTTATACATTCAATAAAAAAATCCTTATTTTTTTAAACAGTTCCTGAATCTTTCTATATATTTTCCCTGTGAAGTTTCCAGAAGGATTCAGGTCTATTAATGAAGAAGAAGCAGGGTGAGCCGGTCAATCTTTACTACATTGCACAGTGCAAAGGGAGCTGGCTCATAGGTCTGACCTGACCAGTGTCTTATTTCTCCATTATCCATTCACAGGCTTGCAGGGTTGTCAACCTGCCACAAATATGTTTACTGACGTAGCATAGAAAATTTACTGACAGAGCGAAATTTTTGCTGGCAACCTGAAAAAAGACAGAAATTTTTCTTAGAAACTAAAAGAGTCAATATTTAAACACTGTAAATAGAGAGTAAAAGAGAGAGAAAGGTAGAGATGAAGAAAGGAAGCAAAAAGGAAGGAGAGGGAGAAAGAAAATGAGATGAAGAGAGAGCTTTAGTAAAAGAAAGAGAGAGGGAAATGGGAGCGTAGGCAGAGATGAAGAGGGAGATGGGTGCAGAAAAAAATTGTGAGCCAGAAAGAGGGAAAAGAGAGAGAAGGAGGGCTACAGAGAACGGAAGCTGGGTATTTCAGGTGGCACTGGGTGTATTTAGATGCATGTAGAGCTGCCTCGAAGAAGCAGAGACGCAACTCTGCGAAACGCGTTGGTTCACTCCATGCACAATAACTCTTCAAGTTTTTATCGGATCTAAGTATCATTCATAGGCCTGCACGCAGGGTGTACCAGGTGTGCCTGGGCACACCCTAATCACCCCGTGTGGTGCAGACCCCTGATTCAGACACCTGATATTTCATCAAAGCCCCCTAATGGGGCTCCTAAAAAAATTGTAAAAAATAAAAACTACTGACACCAGCCACTTCCTTACTGACATCAATCTCTGCCCTACTGACACCAATAGTATATATACACATGCACACACATGCAACAGACTGTATAGAATGTAATAGACTGCGCACACCTATGGTATCATTATTGGTGCTATGCCATATGATGTTCACAGATATACATATCACCTCTGTTTATGATGTTTTTACTGACTTTTGTAGAAATAAAATTACATTTTAAATGAATGCGCATACCTCAGTGACAATATCATATCCATTAAAGTCCTCTTGTATTTATGGGAGATTCCTCCCCTCCCACATCTCTTAACTTGTATGTTTTCTGAGGCATGTCCACAGCCTCCAACAATTCATGCATGTCCCCAGTCCTGACCACCTCATATATCATATGTGCAGTCTTTGACCATCTCCTGTATGACATCTGCACTAGTCTTTGACCATCTCCTGTACCATGTCAGCTGTCTCTGGCCATGTATTGTATTATATCTAATGTCTCTGACCATCTCTTGTATCTTGTCTGCAGTCTCTGACCATCTCTTGTATCTTGTCTGCAGTCTCTGACCATCTCTTGTATCTTGTCTGCAGTCTCTGACCATCTCTTGTATCTTGTCTGCAGTCTCTGGCCATCTCCTGTTTTCTATCTGCTGGCGGACATCGAGTAGCAGCAGATCAGCTCCTACTGTGTGTACTGTTTTCAATAAGACAGCACAGCCAGACCTCCTGCTCAACAGGTGCTTGGGCCCCCCTTTTGAACTGATGGGGCCCGGGCCCAGTATAGGAGGGCTGGCTGTACTGCCTTATCAGCTGCCTTGCATACCAGCATAAATAGTAATAATTTCCACTCTGGTCAATAATGTGATAAATGTCATAAATGTAATTCTGCCCCAAAATGCATCCAGACAAAGCAAGATCTCATACAAGACCCGTTATGCTTCATCTGAGAGTCTGCCCTCTAATCTCAAAAAAAAAAAAAAAATATCAAGCAAGGAAGAGAAAAGCTAGCAGGTAAATTACCGAAAGAGAGAGCGAAAGTTGTTTTCAGACATCGGGGACCGAGAGAGCCGAGGTCAAATTCACAGATTAAAAAAGAAAATTTGGAACAAATGATGTTCCCAGCTATTAGAATGCGGTGTTATGAAGCACCAATGTGCATTAGTAATAAAGATCATTGTAGCCTTCTAGGGAAAATCTAGCATTCTTTTAATTAACTTACATTTTTCATCAATTCTATTGTAAACGCTCTCATCCCTTTCGCTTTCATGTGGCTGTACATTTTGTGCCAGAGGCACAGAAGAGTTTTATCTTTCGGATTCTGTGTTTCAAAATATTCCGCATAGCCGGGGTTTTCAAAAATATCACAGCAACGGGCTTGCAGCATGAAATGAGAAGGAGATATTGATTACCTTTCATGTAAGCTAGTTTTCTAAAATTTATTTAATTCAGAAAGGATTGGAAAAATACATTATCCATTTAAACCGACAATACAGCAGTGAGTAATCCTTTTAGTTGAAGGAAGGGGTAAAATCAAGGCCGCATGAAGCAGCTTATCAATGACAAACTTATAACTAAACCTCGTCATCACTTGTATAACTAAGGCTGCTTTCACACGGCTCTAGTGGTGACTCTAGGAACAATATATAGGGTGGCACATAAGATACCACAGTCAAAACTGGGCAGGGGGCACAAATAATTCTCACCACTAAGTCATACCACTGAAAAATATGAAGTGTATATAAATAACAATACAAAATATGAGTAATGCAGTACGCAATTATACCTAGGGTAGATGGGGTCCCTGCCCCTAGGGTAGATGGCAGTTCCTGTCCCTAGGGTAGATGGAGGTGCCTGTCCCTAGGTTAGATGGGGATCCATGTCCCTAGGGTAGATGGGGATCCATGTCCCTAGGGTAGATGGAGATCACTGTCCCTAGGGTAGATGGAGGTCCCTGTCCCTAGGTTAGTTGGGGATCTGTGTCCCTAGGGCAGATGGGGGTCCCTGTCCCTAGGGTAGATGGGGGTTTGTGTCTCTAGGGTAAATGGGGGTCCCTGTCCCTAGGGTAAATGGAGGTCACTGTCCCTAGGGTAAATGGGGGTCCCTGTCCCTAGGGTATATGGGGATCTCTGTCCCTAGGGTAGACCGGGGCCCCTGTCCCTAGGGTAGATGGGGGTTCCTGTCCCTAGGGTAGACGGGGATCCCTTTCCCTAGGGTAGATGGTGGTCCCTGTGCCTAGGGTAGATGGAGGTCCCTGTCCCTTGGGTAGATGGGGATCCCTGTCCCTAGGGTAGATGGGGGTCCCTGTCCCTAGGGTAGATGGAGGTCACTATCCCTAGGGTAGGTGGAGTTCCCTGTCCCTAGGGTAGTTGGGGGTTTGTGCCCCTAGGGTAGATGGAGGTCTGTGTCCCTAGGGTAAATGTGGGTCCCTGCTCCTAGGGTAAATGGAGGTCACTGTCCCTAGGATAAATGGGGGTCCCTAGGGTACATGGGGATCCCTGTCCCTAGGGTAGATGGGGGCCCCTGTCCCTAGAGTAGATGGTGGTTCCTGTCCCTAGGGTAGATAGAGGTGCCTGTCCCTAGGGTAGATGGGGGTCCCTGTCCCTAGGGTAGATGGAGGTCCCTGTCCCTAGGGTAGATGGGGGTCCTTGTTTGTAGGGTAGATGGGGGTCCCTGTCCCTAGGGTAGATGGAGGTCACTGCCCCTAGGGTAGATGGAGGTCACTGTCCCTAGAGTAGTTGGGGTTCTCTGTCCCTAGGGTAGATGGGGGTCCCTGTCCCTAGGGTAGATGGGGGTCTGTGTCCCTAGGGTAAATGGGGGTCCCTGTCCCTAGGGTAAATGGGGGTCCCTAGGGTAGATGGGGATCTCTGTTCCTAGGATAGACAGGGATCCCTGTCCCTAGGATAGATGGTGGTCCCTAGGGTAAATGGAGGTCCCTGTTCCAAGGATAGATGGTGGTCCCTGTCCATAGGGTAGATGGTGGTCCCTAGGGTAGCTGGGGATCCCTGTCCCTAGGATAGATAAGGATCCCTGTCCCTAGGGTAGATGGTGGTCCCTAGGGTAAATGGAGGTCCCTGTTCCAAGGATAGATGGTGGTCCCGGTCCCTAGGGTAGATAGAGGTTCCTGTCTCTAGGGTAGTTGGGGGTCTGTGTCCCTAGGGTAGATGGGGGTCCCTGTCCCTAAGGTAGATGGTGGTCCTTAGGGTAAATGGAGGTCCCTGTTCCTAGGGTAAATAGTCTATATAGAAGGATTTTTTTCATCTCTGTGTATCACCTGTGGCCAGCCGCTTCACTGGGTATATGTAAGGGTTTACAACCACTTTAAGGACAAACAAGGCTTTCTTTGTATGCATTGTCTTGCAGCAATGATTTTTTTTTTTTGCAATCCTTAGATAATAAAATGTAACAAAACTAAACAAAACAAACTTTTATTTTGAACAGTGTTAGTTTAAGACCCCTTTCACCCTGAAGCAGTTTTCAGGAGTTTTAGCACTAGAAATAGCGTCTGTAAAGCGCCTGAAAACTTCCTCCCTATCCTCCACAGTGTGCGTTTGCGGGACGGGAAAAAAAGTCCTGCCAGCAGCATCTTTGGGGTGGGTTGGGAGTGCTGTATACACCACTCCTAAACCACCCTGCCCATTAGAATGAATGTACCGCAGCACTGGCATTTTTAACCCCTTTTTGGGAGTTAAAAGTGCCCCGCTAGCAGCCAAAAAGCTCAGACGGCCCCATTGTGCAAAGGGTCTAAAAATAAAAGGTGTTACTCCACATGAGATGCGTCCTTTTTATTCTGTAATTTGTCCTTTAAGATGACACTAAAATTATGATTCTGGTACAAAGCATTGCAAAGTTATTTAGAAATAAAATAACACGTTTATTTCTTCAATTTTGCACGGTTTTAAAAAATGGTAATGTGTAAAAATATTAAGAAAAACAAAACAAAAAAGAAAATAATAGTTGAAAAGAGAAGGAGACCGATTAGAGTAAAGTAAGGGTTAAAAAGGGGTTAAACAGAGGAACATTTTATTCAACCAGTTCCTGTTGGCAGTACAACTATAAGCGGCGACAGCGTGGCTCTGTCCCGCTAATCGCCGATTATAGTCGCCACTTTCATGCACGGTTGCTAGGGGGCGAGCGCACGCCGCCGGTGGCGCGCTTGTGCCTGCCGCACACTCCCTGAGCGGGGACGCGGGTTGGGCAGACTCGATGTCTGTGACAGAGCCAGAACGATGTAAACACGGCGGTTCCCCGTTCTGACAGGCGGCATGGCAGTAATCTACTGATCCCTGTCACTGGGATCAGTTAGATCTCTTATGCCCCTGGCAGCCCAGCCCCCTCACAGTTAGAACACACCTAGGGAACACAGTTAAACCCTAGAGCGCCCCC
>BLSH010254207.1:0-15747 GCA_018402905.1 Glandirana rugosa | reverse complement strand
GCGCCCCCCCCCCCCCCCCCAGGTTAACCCCTTCACTGCCAATGGCATTTATACAGTAATCAGTGGATATTTAAATTTTTGATCGCTCTATAAATGCCATTGGTCCCAAAAAAATGTCAAAAATGTCCGACATGTCCGCTGCAATATCAAAGTCCCGAAAAAAATCGCAGATCACCGCCATTACCAGTAAAAAAAAAAATTGCAAAAACGCCAGAAATTAATTCTCATAGTTTGTAAACGCGGCAACTTTTGCACAAACGAATCAATATACATCAATTGCGATTTTTTTTTTAATCAAAAATATGAGGAAGAATATTAATTGGCTAAAACTGATGTTTGTTTTTTTATATATTTTTTTTTGGATTTGTATTTTATCAAAAAGTAAGAAATATTTATTTTTTTTGGAAAATTGTTGCTCTTTTTCTGTTTCTAGTGGTGATCAGAAATGATGCAGAGGTGACCAAATATTACCAAAAGCTCTATTTGTGGGGAAAAAAGGACACTAATTTTGTTTGGGTACAACGTCGCACGACCGCGCAATTGTCAGTTAAAGCGATACAGTGCCAAATCGCAAAAAGTGCTCTGGTCCTAACATGAAAATCCTTCCGGTCCTTAAGTGGTTAAAAAGAACATTTTTTTACTTGACAGGCTACTTAACCTCTTCAGCTCTGGAAGTTTTGCCCCCCGTTCATGACCAGACCATTTTTTGCAATACGGCACTGCATTACTTTAACTGACAACAGCACAGTGGTGCGACGTTGTACCCAAATAAAATGTATGTATTTTTTCCCTCAAATAGAACTTTCTTTAGGTGGCATTTGATCACCTCTGTGGTTTTTATTTTTTGTGCCATAAACAAAATATTTTCTGGTATGAAACATATCCAATAAAAATAATGTAGAAAACCAAATTTCTCCATAAATTTAGGCCAGTATATATTCTTCTATATATTTTTGGTAATAAAAAAATCCCAGTAAGTGTATGGTAATTGGTTTGCACAAAAGTTATAGCATCTACAAACTATGGGATAGATTTATGGAATTGTTTTTTTTAAATTGTTTTTACTATTAATGGGGGCGATCAGAGTTTTTTAGCGGGACAGCGACATTGCGGCGAACAAATCTGACAGTAAGTGACACTAATACAGTGATCAGTGCTAAAAAAATGCACTGGCGCTGTACTAATGACACTGGCAGGGAAGGGGTTAACAGCCGGGGCGATCTAAGGGTTAAATGTGTTCCCTGGGAGTGCTAGCTAACTGTGGGGGATGCTTTGGCTGAGGGAAGAGATAGATCCGTGTTCGTGCTTAGCAGAAACACAAGATCTCCATCTTCCCCTCTCACAGAACAGCGATTTGCCTTGTTTACATAGGCAGACCACCGTTCTGTCTGCCTCGGAAATGATCGGCGGGTCCCAGCGGACATCAGGTCCACTGGACCTGCTGATTGGCTTCTGCTGTGTCCAATCACAGTGGGTCACCGGCAGCGCGTGTGCGCTCCCCAGACCCGGCAATAGCAATCATGTACAGGTAAGTGATTTCGCATTGAAGGGCCGCCCTGCTGCAGTAAATGTATGTGGGGTGGTCCAAAATCGGTTTAACTGCAGATTAAAAGTGTTACTAAACCCAGGAGCCTGCATTCATTATATCTGGTCTCCCACAGTACATGGAGATGCAATTATTTTAGTAAATATAAACTGCTAAATACCTTTTATCATTAGCAGTATATAGCAGTGTTGTGACTTCTATCAGTGTCTGATTAAAGCTTGTAGGAGGAGTTTTCATTCTCCTATGAGGCTGCAGGACCACTGACTCTCTGTCTGGACAGTGCTGATTGGCCCATGTGCAGATTGCCCCCAAGGCTCTGTTCTATCAGCAGATGGATTGGGGGCAGTGGAAGGGGAGTATCAGAGAAGACAGGATCAAACAGCCTTTTTACACAATGCAGAGGATTAACCCCTTAGGTTCCACAGTGAATATAACAATCGTGCTTTACTGCATATACAGACTGATTTTACTGTTGATGGTTTAGTAACACTGTGGGGTTTATTTACTAAAGGCAAATCCACTTTGTTCTACAAGTGCATTGCTAGTGCTCCACAAGTGCACTTGGAAGTGCAGTCGCTGTAGATCCGAGGGGGACATGCAAGTAAAATAAAAAACAGCATGTTTGCTTGTGCATGATTGGATGATAAAATCAGCAGAGCTTCCCCTCATTTCAGATCTTCCCCTCAGATATACAGTGCACTTGTGGAGAAAAGTGGATTAGCCTTTAGTAAATCAACCCCTCTAAGTTCCTCCCTTTGATCTGCAGATAAATGAAAAGAAAGATACAAATGTAACAATATGTTACTTTGTATCTTTGTATAATCTTGTTGAGCTGCGCTGTTTATAAACACTGATTCAGACTGCTTTATTGACAGCTAGAGCTACGGACTTCTTCTCTGAGTGTACTGTAACTCTAGCTTTGATTAATCACAGCCAACAATTTTCTGGGAGGGGGTGTGTCCCAGAAGCAGGGCAGGGAGACTGGATGGGCTACACACGCCCAATGATTACTTTATTTGGGAACGTGCAGCACACCCAGAGTCTGCAACTATTTAAACCCAAAACAAAATGTAATATATTATCAACTCTTAGTTCAACTCCAAAAATGAAAATTTCCCATCTCTCCTTCCCATCCATCTACATCTTATCGGGTTAGGCAATTTTTCTGTTTTGCCTGGTGAAGTAAGATATACTGACCTCAATCTGCTGCCAGGGACCTTCAATGGTGCTGTTCCTGCTGTGATCCAGATGTGAAGGTTAAATGACCAAACGACCAGTGCACAAAGCAAGGTCCATAAAGATATGTATGGGTGAGTTTGGGGTGGAGAAACTTGACTCTCCTGCACCTCAACCCAATAGAACACCTTTGGGATGAATTAGAGCGGAGACTGAAAGCCAGGCCTTCTTGTCCAACATCAGTGCCTGACCTCACAAATGCTCTTCTGGAAGAATGGTCAAACATTCCCATAGACACTCCTAAACCTTGTGGACAGCCTTCCCAGAATAGTTGAAGCTATTATAGCTGCAAAGGGTGGGCCAACTCAATATTGAACCCTACGGACTAAGACTGGGATGCCATTAAAGTTCATGTGCGTTTTAAGGCAGGTGTCCCAATACTTTTGGTAATATAGTGTATTTCATTTTTGCTTTTGGGTTTTATAAAGCTTTGATGTTGAACTATGCTTTTATCTGGTTTCAATGCTTGGAAAAAGATTCATGGCTTATGGATAATATTCTGGTCTATAACAAGGAAACATCTGAGCACTGGTATAGATCCCCCTGACCTCAGCAACAACATCCCCCAAAGACCCTACACCTTACTATATGTAGAAACTCCAGCCAGCAACCTCCGGTAGCTAAAGGTAGTCTTTTACTTTTGTGCCTATTACAATAAAAAATAGGAAGTTGATATACAGTATATAAAGAAATGTATGTACAAATGGGGAAAAAAACTAAGCAGAGAAGAGATAGAAAAGGGTTTATTAGGATTAGTTAGGGGCAATTAGCTAAAGGTTAATCAAAGCCAAATAGGAAATCTTTATTTAAAAAAATCAATTCACCGGTTTGCTGCTGCAAAGGTTACGAGCAGATCGCAGAACAGGCCTATAATGTGCCGTAACAGACAGAAATAATACAATTCAGAGTCGTAACTAGAATCTTCAGGGCCCCAGTGCAAGAAATGGGTTAAATACTGACATTAGCAGGATGGGTGATAAATATTTTTACCCTCTTCAAGCTAGGAGTGGTCCGGTAGATACTTTTCAAAAATTGGTAGAGAAATTGTTACAGGACCTTGCAGGGGAGGGCTGGGCCAGGGGGCAGGGTGGCAATTGCCCCCCAGGCCACCCTACCTTACATTCAAAATGGCCGACAGCCACTGCCTGCTCACACTTTTTTCTTCTTGTGGAGGAAGGAAGCAAGGGCCAGAGGCGCAGGCACCAACTAACTGCAGGCAAAGGGGGGGGGGGGCACCCAGGGCTGTGCTGCTGGGCACTGGCGAGCCTGCATTTATGGGCACCGGTGAGGCTGCATTGATGGGCACTGATGCAGCTAAGCTGATAGGCACTGATGAGCTGCATTGCTGCATTATTGTTGTTAAACCTCCTTTGTTGCTATTAACATTTAATTATGTTACCACATTGTATCATAGTTTTCTTGCTTCATAACATCAATATCCGTTCTAAAACCAGGTGGGCATGGATGGTGAGCTGATTTGGGGGGTTCAATGGGCCACTTGACTGGACTTGCCCCCCAGGCCTAAGGCTGCCAGCCCTCCCCTGGGACCTTGACACTGATATCTGTAATGAATACTGGGGATCCCATGACAATCTTACATCACAGGAACGATCTGCACTAAAAATCTTGAGTGATCGTAAGGATTGTGACGAGGGAGGTGGGACTGTTGTGGTGTTGAATGCCAGCGATTATAGATCAGAGGCTCTTAGACAGTTGGGGGACACCACTACTACTTGGTCCTTCCATCCAACCCTACTGCTATTTTCACCACTCAATTAGCCAGTCTTTTGGATGATGGAATACACATGGGGGTTATTTCCAGTAGAGTTGCAGAGTATCTTTGTGTTGAGAGCCCCACTATCCCGGTCTTCCATCACCTTCCCAAATTACACAAGAATACCAGCCCGGTACAGGGTCGCCCTATAGTTGCAGGTATTGGATCTTTGTTGGAGAAACTGGGACAGTGGGTGGATCAACACTTACAGCCATTAGTGCGTAGACTGCTGGGGTACATTAAGGATACATCTGCTCTTTTATCTAGGATTCAGGATTTAGAATGGCAAGGTACTTTTCTTCGGGTTACTATGGACGTCAAATCCCTTTATTCTTGCATCCCCCATCATCTTGCTATTAAGGCATTGCAGTTTCATCTTAAATCCTATAGTTCGTATGAACCTAGATTACAGGAGTTCCTTGTCATGTGCATTACCTTTCTTTTAGAGCATAATTTTTTTATGTTCGATAACAACTTTTATTTTCAGTGCAGGGGGGCATCTATGGGAGCGAGATTTTCCCCCTCCCTTGCAAATCTATACATGGGCTGGTGGGAAGAGGAGTTCCTTTTTTCACATATCAATCCATGTGTAGATGCAATTAAGGGGTATGGCAGGTACCTTAATGACCTGATTCTCACCTGAAACTACAGATACTGGAAGCCTGTGCTAGCATTTCTCCTGCGGTGTTGCTATCAGTGTGTGAAGAGTGATAGAAGAGGGTTGCATTGACAATCCAACACAATGGGCAGCACATTGAACACATTTTATAAGTGGTCAGAAACTTGAAAATAACTCATGAAAGAATAAAGTTACGTTAAAACCAAGCACACCATTGTTTTTCTTGTGAAATTCCCAATAAGTTTGATGTGTCACATGACCCTCTTCCTATTGAAAAAACAAAAGTTGGATTCAAAATGGCCAACTTCAAAATGGCCGACTTCAAAATGGTCGCCATGGTCACCACCCATCTTGAAAAGTTTCCCCCCTCACATATACTAATGTGCCACAAACAGGAAGTTAATATCACCAACCATTCCCATTTTATTAAGGTGTATCCATATAAATGGCCCACCCTGTATTTTGTTTTCTCCTTTTTCTCTGCTTTTTCCCTACAGGATTGCCGATTTTATTCTTTCAGAGGATTTTTCTTGGACTTGATTGTCTTGCTAAAAAATACTCATTAATAGTCATAGAACTGTCGTTATTGTATTAGTTTACTTATAAATGTTGTTATATATTTCTATCCTGAGTATAGAATTTTCCAAATCCCCAATCGTCATGTCAGTGGTCTGCCACACTTGTGGGTTTGATTAACTTTGATTAGGACATGATGATTGTGGGTGGGGGGTGTTCCTTTGCGGTGCTAATTTTCCCTATATAAATTCTCATTTATTTACTTGTTTTTAAGCTGTGACCAAGGCGGTTTGTCTGCCGAAACGTGTCTGCTTTTTGTACCGCTGCACTGCAACCTCAATAAATATCAGCTTAATGTTCGGAGTGCCGCCTTTGCATTTATGTCCAGTGCAAGAAACCATGAGGGCCCCCCCTGACCACACCCCGGGACCCTTTCCATTGGTCCTAGGGCCCTTACTTTCTAGCTCAGGGCCCTTCCCACTGATCCTAAGGCCCTTAATTATGGTCTTGCCGCTGGACCCTTTCAGATGTTCTGCAGCAGACCCTCTTCTTCGTCTTGGGGCCCTCCACAGTGGCAAAATGCCAGGGCCTGGTCGCAAGTGCAACCTTTGCAACCCTGGTAGTTACGCCACTGAATTTACTATTACTAGGGGGGAGCATTTTGGAAGATGTAAGGGGGCACTCTGGAAGTACTAAAATAATAGTACCCCCTTACATCTTCCTCCAGAGTGCTCCCTTAATGCCTCCAGAGTAAGGTGACCAGATTTCTAAAATGAAATCCAGGGCCATGTTTTTTTTTTTAGCAAATAATAAACTATTTTATAAGCATATTTTCCTCAAATGATATATGCAGTGTATGTGGTATGTATTTATGGAATAATTGTATATATACGTTATTTCTCACATTTTGTCCATGGGATAATGCAACACACTCCTGATCCCTGCATTCTGAGCGCAACGCACTCCTAATCCCTCCAATCCGAGCGCAATACACTCCTGATCCCTGCATTCTGTGTGCAACGCACACCCGATCCCTGCATTCTGAGCAAAATGCACACCTGATCCCTACATTCTAAGTGCAACGCACTCCTGATTCCTGCATTCTGAGGCAGAATTTTTAGGATGGGGGGCGTCAGGTCCCGCCCTTCCTTTTTGACTCCTCCTACTTCACGTACACCCCACCCCTTATATAATCCACCCACTCCGCCCCCTGTATTCCACATATTGTGTCAGGAGTATACAGCTTGGCATCAGAGGACACAGTATACAGCTCAGCATCACAGGTGGGGTATATTGCAGCAAGTACACAGTATACAGCTCAGCATCACAGGTAGGGGTATATTCACCCAGTACACAGTATATAGCTCAGCATCACAGGTAGGGGTATATTCAGCCAGTACACAGTATACAGCTCAGCATCACAGGTGGGGTATATTCAGCCAGTACACAGTATATAGCCAGTACACAGTATATAGCCAGTACACAGGTAGGAGTATATTCAGCCAGTAACACAGTATATAGTCAGTACACCGCATAGCAGTACATTCCGGTCCGGGAGTCAGGCTGCTCTCTCTCACACGTCCGGCGGGAATAAGAGACGTGCGGTGCCAGGCCAGCCCCCGCAACCCGACCAATCAGTCGCTGGCTGGAGGCCAGTGACTGAGGCTAGAGCCAATCAGTGTATCTATGTGCGTTTCGGTGGCGCACATAGATACACTTTAAAGGCCGACCAATGGGCTTTGGGATTTGCAAGTTTCCCAACAAAGCAGGGACAGGGTGTCCTGGGACCCTATATATATATATTTTTTTTTTGTTCAGACATCCAGCGGGGGGTGGGTGGGGGGGCACCGCTGCTCTTGATCCCTGCATTCTGAGTTCTGAGCGTAACGCACTCCTGATCCCTGCATTCTGAGCCTAATGCACTCCTGATCCCTGCATTCTGAGGGTAACACACTCTTCATGTCTGCATTATGAGTGCAACGCACTCCTGATCCCTGCATTCTAAGGGTAAATTACTCCTGATCCCTGCCTTCTGAGTGTAACGCACTCCTGATCCCTGCATTCTGAGGGTAATACACTCCTGATCCCAGCATTCTGAGGGTAACACACTCCTGATCCCTGCATTCTGAGTGCATGCACTCCTGATCTCTGCATTCTGAGGGTAATGCACTTCTGATCCCTGCATTCTGAGGGTAATGCACTCCTGATCCCAGCATTCTGAGTGGAACACACTCCTGATCCCTGCATTCTGAGTATAACGCACTCCTGGTTCCTGCCTCCTGAGTGCAACACACTGCTGATCCATGAATTCTCAGCGTAACACACTCCTGACCCCTGCATTCTGCGTGCAACACACTCCTGATCCCTGCATTCTGAGCGTAATGCACTTCTGAACAGTGCATTCTGAGTGTAATGCACTCCCAAACTCTGCACTCTCTGCACTTATTTTATTTTTGTGCTCACAAACACACTGCGTTTGCAATCTACTTTTGGGGTTAAAAATGTATTATCACCCACAATAGATCACAAAGACAGTGCGTTTTGAACAAGGTGCAGAAAACACACATGGAACATGCCTTTCTGGCACTGTGTTCTGGTGTGAACTGGCCTTAACAACAGGACACTGTGTATGGTAATCTTTGACTTCTTCAGTGTTGTTCAAGTAGATCTCCACCTCTCTAAGGTTGCTTACTCCTCTATTAGAGGGGTGCGGAGGGTATAGCGGTGGGTAGTACGTGCAGAGGAGGGTTGCAGATGATATAAAAAGTATATGATGTTTATGAGTTGTAATTCATTGCTCCAGCACTGCAGAGGCCACTTGGCAGTGGCATGCATAGAGCAATTGAAGTTAGCTGTACAGCACTAGTCCCCATCTAAAGCCCCTGCACACAAGTCTCAACATCTTGCAAAACCCGCCAACTCACCCCCCTCCACACATCCTACAGAATAAACTCCTTCAGACATCCTTCCAGCAGGATCATTAGCAACTGGAAGCTCCACCTCTATAGTCTTCCTGCAAGCAGCACTGGTGGACACTGAGTGGGGGCGCTGGGCAGTGCCGAGAGAGCAGAAGGGAGGAGACTTCAGGTTGGTGCTGTAGTCACATAGCAGCGCTGTATTCATATGGCATATATTTACTTAGCAGCATTGGCGCGGCTGCAGAGGGAAACGGTCAGGGCTGGACTGGGTGTAAAAACCAGCCCTGGAAATAAATTCATACCAGCCCTATAGCATTAATATACCAGCCCAACAGCATAACATCATTATTTTATTGTTCATCAAAGGGAAAACCATGCATTTTAAAACACATTTGAAGAGTATATTATACTCACCAGTGCTCATCAGTGCAGCCTCATCAGTGCCCATCAATACAGCCTCACCAGTGCCCATCAGTGCAGCCTCACCAGTGCCCATCAGCACAGCCTCATCAGTGCCCATCAATGCAGCCTCACCAATGCCCATCAATGCAGCCTCGCCAGTGCCCATCAATGCAGCCTGATCAGTGCCCATCAATGCAGCCTCACCAGTGCCCATCCAATGCAGCCTCACCAGTGCCCATCAATGCAGCCTCACCAGTGCCCATCAACCCAGCTTCACCAGTGCTCCTCAGTGCAACCTCACCAGTGTCCATCAATGCAGCCTGATCAGTGCCCATCAATGCAGCCTCACCAGTGTCCATCAATGCAGCCTGATCCATGCCCATCAATGCAGCCTCACCAGTACCCATCAGCTCAGCCTCATCGGTGCCCATCAATGCAGCCTCACCAGTGCCCATCAATACAGCCTGATCAGAGCCCATCAATGCACCTTCACCAGATCCCATCAATGCAGCCTCACCAGTGCCCATCAGCTCAGCTTCACCAGTGCCCATCAATGCAGCCTCACCAGTACCCATCAGCACAGCCTCATCAGTGCCCATCAATGCAGCCTCACCAGTGCCCATAAATGCAGCCTCACCAGTGCCCATCAATGCAGCCTGATCAGTTCCCATCAATGCAGCCACACCAGAGCCCATCAATGCACCTTCACCAGATCCCATCAATGCAGCCTCACCAGTGCCCATCAGCTCAGCTTCACCAGTGCCCATCAATGCAGCTTCACCAGTACCCATCAACACAGCCTCATCAGTGCCCATCCATGCAGCCTCACCAGTGCCCATAAATGCAGCCTCACCAGTGCCCATCAATGCAGCCTGATCAGTTCCCATCAATGCAGCCTCACCAGAGCCCATCAATGCACCTTCACCAGATCCCATCAATGCAGCCTCACCAGTGCCCATCAGCTCAGCTTCACCAGTGCCCATCAATGCACCCTCACCAGTGCCCATCAATGCAGCCTGATCAGTGCCCATCAATGCAGCATCACCAGTGCCCATCAACCCAGCTTCACCAGTGCTCATCAATGCAGCCTAACCAGTGTCCATCAATGCAGCCTGATCAGTGTCCATCAATGCAGCCTCACCAGTGTCTATCAATGCAGCCTGATCAGTGCCCATCAATGCAGCCTCACCAGAGCCCATCAGCTCAGCCTCATCAGTGCCCATCAATGCAGGCTCACCAGTGCCCATCAATGCAGCCTCACTAGTGCCCATCAATGCAGCCTCACCAGTGCCCATCAATGCAGCCTGATCAGTGCCCATCAATACAGCCTCACCAGTTCCCATCAATGCAGCCTCATCAGTGCCCATTAATGCAGCCTCACCAGTGCCCATCAATGCAGCCTCACTAGTGGCCATCAATGGAGCCTGATCAGTGCCCATCAATGCAGCCTCCCCAGTTCCCATCAATGCAGCCTCACCAGTGCGCATTAATACAGCCTCACCAGTGCCCATTAATGCAGCCTCACCAGAGTCCTTCAATGCAGCTTCACCAGAGCCCATCAATGCAGCCTCACCTGTGCCCATCAGCTCAGCTTCACCAGTGCCCATCAATGCAGCCTCACCAGTGTCCATCAATTCAGCCTGAGCAGTGTCCATCAATGCAGCCCCATCAGTACCCATCAGCTCAGCCTCATCCATGCCCATCAATTGAGCCTCGCCAGTGTCCATAAATGCAGCCTCATCAGTGCCCATCAGCTCAGCTTCACCAGTGCCCATCAATTCAGCCTGATCAGTGCCCATCAATGCAGCCTCACCAGTGTACATCAATGCAGTCTCACCAGTGTCCATCAATGCAGCCCGATCAGTGCCCATCAATGCAGCCTCACCAGTGCCCATCAATACAGCCTGTTCAGTGCCCATAAATGCAGCCTGTTCAGTGCCCATCAGCTCAGCCAATTCAGTGCCCATCAGCTCAGCCTTACCTGTGGTCATCAATGCAGTGTATAGCGATTAGAGGAGAACAGACAGATTATATAGAGATTGGGGATCTCCCATGTACCTGGCACGGCAGTTGTCCTCAGAAAAAGTCCCGCCTCCTATGATAGACATCACCAGTGTGCTGAATATCAAAGGAGCTGGCCCAGGAGGTGGGACTTCGCCTGACAGCTGGATAAGCGGGCTATCCCCGCTCTATATAATCCGGCGGCGCTCACCCCCTCCCCCTCTCAGACAGCCCAAGCCCCAATGGGACCAGTGGAACCCATGGTAGGGCTGATTCTGGGTGCCCCCCCCCCCCTCTGCTCCAGCTCATGGTGCACCAGCCCAGGATCGGCCCTGCAAAGAAGGGACAGACTCTCTCCGGGGACAGTGTCCTCAGTTTTGGGACTGTCCCTGGAAACTGGGGATATCTGGTCACCTTAGCCTATCAGTGCCACCTCATCAGTGCCCATCAGTGCAGCCTATCAGTGCCCATCAGTGCCACCTAATGAGTGCCTATCGGTGAAGGAGAAAAATTACTTGATTAAAATTGTATAACAGAAACCCGCCTCCTCCTTGTCTGTTGCCATTACACTCATCCTGTCCATTCACTTTCAAGGCAATCCTGTTCCTCTTCTGGACTACATTACCCCTAATTCTTTGCAGTACAGGAGGGAGGGGGAGGGAGGAACACTGTGTTCTGTTCTCTCCCCTAACCTATGTACTGCACAGCCGGGAGAGTGATGGGAGGAGGGAGCAGATGTAGGAGGAGAGGGATGGGATGCTGGGAAAGGGCGGCCATGCAGATGCAGAGGAGCAGTGGTGGCGCCGCTACAAGAAGCACACAGGCTGGAGCCGCTCCAGCTCCTCCTCTGTGACTATTACTGCACAGAGCTGGCTCCTCTTATCTCACAGCTAACACCAGAAAGCTGGCCACTCAGGGTCAGCCCTGCAAAAGCGGGGACAAAAGCGGGGACAGACTTCCTCCGGGGACAGTGTCCTTAATCCAGGGACTGTCCCCGGATACCAGGGATGTCTGGGCCGTTCTCTGAAGTGCTCTCTTAATGCCTCCAGAGTGCCCCCCTTAACGCCTCCAGAGTGCCTCCATTTCCTCATTGTGTGCTTCTGACTTTCAGGGAGACAAGCAAGTGAAGAGATTGCGTATGGTGGGCCGGGCTGGTGAGCCGGGATGCTGTTAAGGCAGTACAGCCAGCCCTCCTGTATTGGGCCCAGGCTCCATCAGTTCAAAAGGGGGGCCTTGGCACCTGCTGAGCAGGAGGGCCAGCTGTACTGTTTTCAGACACCAATCCTCTTCCTCCTCCCCCTGCAGTGCTGCCAGCTTCTCCTCCTCTCCCTCCCTCCAGCTGAACTGCATGATGATTTGTTTTAGCACAAGCTCCTCTTCCATCTGCTGTCCAGGTCCTCATGTATGCCCCTTTCCCCTGCAGCGCTGCCGACTTCCTGCCTCTCCCGCTGGCAGCTGCTGGGGGGCACACAGGGGGATGTTTCAGGATGGAAAGCAGGGAAAGGGGCCAGTAAATATGTAATATACTTACTCATTCCATTCCAGAATGAACGCAGTGAGCGATCGGTACCAATCACTCCTGTGTCCATTCATCACGAAAGCATTGTAAACTGTGCTTCCTATGCATGTGTTTTTTAATGAGCAGGAAGCCTCAGAGCGCTTCCTATTCATTCATCTGTGCAGCTGAGGCTGTAGGGAAAGGGACTGATAAATCTATGTCCTCAGTCACTTTTGGCCGGGGAAAGGGGGACCTGTCAGGTAGGCTGTATGGGGCCCCATGATTTCTAACAGCAGCCCTGCTGGTGGTAAAAGATTTTTTTTTAAATGTCCTTGTCGGGAACTCAGAACTTGCATGTGCACTTCTAAATTCAGCTGATTAGATTTGATTATAAGCCACACCCCACTGCCCGATTTGATGCTGAGCCTGGCAGTCCTCTAATTGACTGCTTTTGGGACTGCGCATGCACAGATCAAAGCCGCTGACAGAGACATTATTACAGGCATGTAGACAGGAGAAAAGTGTCTGTCAACACTGCCTCAGACCCACGGCAATCCTGGGGCCCCTGTCCCCCACAGTAGTGGAGACTGAGCGGAGACTGCGAGCCAGACCTTCTCGTCCAACATCAGTGACTGACCTCACAAATGTGCTTCTGGAAGAATGGTCAAACATTCCCATAGACACTCCTAAACCTTGTGGACAGCCTTCCCAGAAGAGTTGAAGCTGTTATAGCTGCAAAGGGTGGGCCAACTCAATATTGAATCCTACGGACTAGGGCCCGGTTCACACCTATGCATTTTTAGTGCTTTTTGCATTTTGCAGATTTGCACTACAGTCCATTTAACATGATTTCCTGTGGTACACATTCTGTAGTGCAACTCTGCAAAATGCAAAAATGCATAGGTATGAATCCATTCTAAGACCGGGATACCATTAAAATTCATGTGTGTGTTAGGCCTGATTCACAGCTATGCAGGTTGCAGTTTGCATACTCCAGATGAATTTTGCGTTTAAATACACACTTTTGGTCCATTGAAGTCCAAACCAAAAACCAGAAAAAAAGTCCCTGGCTCTTTCCATAAAATGCACAGATGTGAACTACATCCATAGGAAACCATCTTAAATGGACTGTAGTGTGTTTCTGCAAAACTGAAAACGCAGTAAAAATGCATGGGTGGGAATCAGGCCTAAAGGCAGGCATTGTGTACAAATGTGCAGTGCTAAAAAATAATCAATAAAGTGCATAAGTAACTTCAGATAACCTAGTAATCAATATATTGCAGCGCAGAACTTTAAAGCAGAGTTGCACCCAGAATTTTTTTTTTTTTTTTTGGCATCCACTCTTTTAATACTAAATAGACGTAACCTTTTGTTTCCTTACTTTCAAACCGCCTAGTAATTACATATTTTTTGTACTCACAATTTCTTTTCTCTCACTGCTGGACTTTTCCATTTTAGGTGAGGGCATCTGAAGCCCACCCGTAGTGTCCTGGCATCTCATCCTGAAAGAAGTGCATGGTGGGTAACCATCATGCACTCCTCGATCTCGGTCAGCCTTAAATCGCACCATTTCGTGTCTGGAAATAACAGGATTTTACAGTACAGGGAAGCCCACTGACTCCTGGGAAATGATGAGTCACATCTCCCAGGAGGCCAGGCGAAGCAGAAAGTGAGGAGAAGAGCCTAGGACCTAAAAGGGGTAGATTACAGAGACCACCAAGCAACAAGCGACTTAGGGTAAGTATAAAATGTTTTTTTCCTGCAAAGGTAAGTCTATATAGGCAAAGGACTTGAATGATGTAAAAAAAAATTCTGGGTGGAACTTCGCTCTAATACATAATTACAGGACTTAAATTCTAAAAAGCTGGGAGAAAACACCACAAGGTGACAGAGTGGTGGAAAGGATTATATTAAAGTATGCCACATCCTAAAATTAATGGAAATATTGGATTTGAAAGAAATGGACTTTAACGGCATACTGGGTATGGTATAAATGTATACGCTTTATTTGTTACAAAAAATGGCACATAAATGCCCCAAAATAGACATAAGACATTTAAAATTTCATAAAAAACATGTGTATATAATCTTTATAGTGTATTTTACAACAACTACCCCAGACAGGGTGAGGAGTACTGTGGTTCCCTGTGTACACCAACCACAAAAGTTGTTGGTAGCCAGAGGGGGAGCCCACTATACTATACTACAGATTGATAGGGATATCTATCTTAAACGCAACTCAGGATTCACCATATATCAAAAATATTGACTTATAAACAAGTCTAAAGCAAAAGAATGACATGGAGTGTAATTATGGTTACGCTGATATAGATCCCATCAAAGAAATATTTTGGCAGGAATATATTCCTGCTCGCTCTGCTCGACTAGTTTCGCACTCTTGGCGCTTCATCTGGAGCTGAAAAAAGTATTGTTCTGGTAGGAGACAGAAAAATATGTACATAAGAAACAAATACATAGTACAATCCACTAATCTACAATAGATTGCATTACATTGTAACAAATATATTCAGTGACCATCACTTACATCATATAATATACATATTGTGAAGTTATGTTTGGAGACGTTGGTGAATTGACCTGCGTGGGGTCTGAAAGACCGCCCCACACAGGGATAGTATGGCGCCCAACTTCCTCCCTATCCCCCTCCGCGATCGGCCCTACCGCTCCCGCAACAGCCCACGGCCGCGTCAGGCGAGCATGGGGGCCTATGGAGATGTTCTCTCAAAGAATCTTTCCAAGGGGGTCAGTCTCTCTGTATATGGTATAGATAGTATATTCACAGGTGGGAGGATAGTATAGCCTTAGAGTAGCCTGTGGGGTGTGCTGTGACAGGGATATACTGCCAACATCTAACCCACAAGGAAACTGATCCGTACTTAAAGCTAGATCCAGGTCCTCGGGGCTGGTAAAAAGAATATATATGTGCCAGCTCCTCTCCTCAAACACCACCTCCCAATACATAATTAAAACTCAATTGCATAAAAGAACAAATAGAAAATTAATGAGTGAAAGTTCATAGAGGTATGTAAACTTATGAAGTGATAATAGTCAAATTTGTGTGAAGTGACTAAATCCACGGGAAATCGTGACACGAGTGTTCACCAAGGTGGTGGCCCCGATGCTGGCGCTGTTGAGACAGAGAGGTATCGCGGTGGTAGCATTCATTCATTCAGTTGACGTATTTATGTATTAGCCTTTGCGGAGAGCACTAGAAGT
>BLSH010254206.1:315558-327180 GCA_018402905.1 Glandirana rugosa | reverse complement strand
GGTGGTGGCCCCGATGCTGGCGCTGTTGAGACAGAGAGGTATCGCGGTGGTAGCATTCATTCATTCAGTTGACGTATTTATGTATTAGCCTTTGCGGAGAGCACTAGAAGTTTTCTCATCTCTTTCTATATATATCCTGGTTTGAATGGTGACTAAGCCAATTACTATCCCAAGGATTCCTTCAGGACACACACTTAGTTCCCCATTGGGGAAGGTGCATTGTAGGCCATTAGGCCTTACAAATTAGGTGAGTGGATGTGTGTGTCTGTGGAGGAGGGCTTGTGCACTTGTTTGACCATCAGCTGATTTATGAAGTTTCTTCAAAGTTTATTACCATTTATGGACTCAAAAGGACACTTGTAGTTGCGCATAGCGCTGCACTCTGTTTTTTATGACTACATGTGTTTTTTTATAAATTTTACCATAGTGTTCAGCCTGCTGTGAATTGCAAACGATTATTGGAGACTTTGCGCTGAATATTTTCCTGTATTTTAAGATATAAAACATGATGTTACGCCAAGTAAATAGATACCTAACATGTCATGCTTTGAAATTGCGCACGCTCGTGGAATGGCGACAAACTACAATACTAAATCTCCATAGACAACACTTTAAATTTATTTTACAGGTTACCTGCTTAGAGTTACAGAAGAGGTCTAGCGCTATAATTATTGCTCTCACTTTAACGGTCGCAGCGGTACCTCACATGTGTGGTGTGAACACTGTTTACATATGCGTGCGCAACTTACGTATGCGCTGCACACGAGAACGGAGAGATAAGGCGCTTTGATTTTTTTTTTTTTATTTATTTTATTTTTACACTGAAAAAAAAAAAAAAATACCGGGGTTATGGCTGATAGCTTTATCCATAGCTCCGGCAAACCACTTGAAAGCCATAACATACAGTATATATGCACTGCGATATATATTCTGCATTCTCAACCACTGCATGGGCAAGTCTTCCCTTTGGGTGTTTACCACCTGGGTTCCCCCCAGGCCCGCGGCCTACAAGCGTTCGAGGGTTTATTTTGGGACACCTAAAGCTCTATATATCTTTCATTTTATTTTATTTTTTTTCTATATTGTAACTTTGATGGTTTTGATTTTTTGACAGACAAGGCTGATGCTGTCTACAATTTCAGGTATCTTGGTGACACCAAGTCATCTGTTAGCATTACAGCAAGCGTAGGGTGAGAAATGGGCATCGCTCTCAACGCCGCCTTCACCTGCATCTCAAATTTGCCAGCACATTATTATATCACTTTCTGTAAGCAGAAGGACAGCAGCCCTGGGCAACAGCGGTTGAGCACAGTGCAGGGGGGGTGGGGAGCAGTTCAGCACCAGCATGTCGTTCCCCTAACCTGAACCAGGGGAGTCCCGACAGTTGTGCACTTCAATGAGGATGACAAATACAGAAGTAAATGGACCACACATTGATACTTCTAAGCATTGCCTGGTGATTAACCCTTTCGCTGCCAGAGCCGTTTTTGCATTTTTAGCACACATGCTTAATAAATAATTCACCATTACGGTATTTTACAACTCCGTTCTGTTAATCTTTATTTCCAATTGTAATTTGTATGTTCATGATCTTTGTAGAACCCTCATGTTTATAAGTTTATTGAGCGCTGTTATTACCATATACAGTATATTAAGAAAAGTATTGGGACGCCTGCCTTTACACGCACATGAACTTTAATGGGCATCCCAGTCTTCATCTGTAGGGTTTAATATTGAGTTGGCCCAATCAAGTGTTACCAATGGAAAATATACGATGACATGTTGGGTATCTATTTACCTCATCTCTTAGATTTTAGAATATTGGGTAATTTATTACATTTGTGTGCTTAAAAAATTTGCTTTAGTACCTTTGTGGTAATATCGTGTGACATAAAACATTGAAACTACCACTATTTTATTCTCTAGGGTGTCAGATTTCAGGAAATAAGTAATGTTTGGGGGGTTATATGTAATGTTCAGGCTTAAAATTATTTTTCTCTTTTTCAATATTTTTATTAAAAGATTTACGGTACATACATTATATGACCAAAAGTATTGGGACACCTGCCTTTACGCACACATGAACTTTAATGGCATCCCAGGCTTTGTCCGTAGGGTTCAATGTTGAGTTGGCCCACCCATTGCAGCTATAACAGCTTCAACTCTTCAGGGAAGGCTGTCCACAAGGTTTAGGAGTGTCTATGGGAATGTTTGACCATTCTTCCGGAAGTGCATTTGTAAGGTCAGGAACTGATGTTGGACGAGGAGGCCTGGCTCACAGTCTCCGCTCGAATTCATCCCAAAGATGTTCTATTGGGTTCAGGTCTAGACTCTGTGCTGGCCAGTCAAATTCCTCCACCCCAAACTTGCTCATCCAAGTCTTTATGGACATTGCTTTGTGCAGTGGTGCGCAGTCATGTTGGAACAGGAAGGGGCCATCCCCAAATTGTTCCCACAAAGTTGGGAGCATGAAATTGGCCAAAATGCCTTGGTATGCTGACGCCTTAAGAGTTCCCTTCACTGGAACTAAGGGGCCAAGCCCAACCCCTGAAAAACAACCCCACACCATAATCCCCCCACCAAGTGATTATTCACCAGTGCACAAAACAAGGTCCATAAAGACATGGATCAGCGAGTTTGGGGTGGATGAACTTGACTGGCCTGCACAGAGTCTTGACCTCAACATGATATAACCAGTGGTGGCCCGTCCATACGGGGTGCAGGGGCGCTGTCCCTAATCCATTTGTCCAGCCCCCTAATCTACATGCAGGGCACCGGACACATGGATTCCAATGGGTTTTTTTTTCAAAGCCAGAGGCTCTAATTGGCTTCAAAAACGATGGGCTCAGGGCGCAGAGCACTGCACCCTGAGCCCACACACTTGTGTGACAATAGTGAATTAATGTTTTCTATTGTCTTCCTGATTCTCCTCCCGGCCAATCAGAAAGCGGGTTCTGAGACCCGATTGACCGAGAGGAGGAGCGACCGTATTGGACGCCAAGGAGGTAGCCCCGAGGAAATGGAGATGCAGGGGAAGCTTCTGGGAAGCCGCCGAGGAGGAGGAGACGCAGAGAGGATCTGAAGCTGCACGCGACCTAGATGGGGTAAGTGCGGTGCCAGTGGGCGAACGAACGAGCGAGTGAGTGATGGGGGTTGGAAGAGCTAACCAGGGAGGGTGGCTGGTGATTTGTTTGCCCCCCCCCCCCCAAAATGGGGCACCAGCTGCCACTGGATAGAACACCTTTGGGATGAATTAGAGTGGAGACTGCAAGCCAGGCCTTCTCGTCCAACATCAGTCCCTGACTGGAACTAAGGGGCCAAGCCCAACCCCTGAAAAACTACCCCACATCATAACCCCCCTCCTCCAAATGATTTGGACAGTGCACAAAGCAAGGTCCATAAAGACATGGATGAGCGAGTTCGGGCTGAAGGAACTTGACTGGCCTGCACAGAGAGTCCTGACTTCAACCTGGCAGAATACCTTTGGGATGAATTAGAGCAGACATTGCGAGCCTGGCCTTCTCGTCCAACATCAGTACCTGACCTCACAAATGTGCTTCTGGAAGAATGGTCAAACATTTCCATAGACACTCCTAAACCTTGTGGACAGCCTTCCCAGAAGAGTTGAAGCTGTTATAGCTGCAAAGGGTGGGAAAACTCAATATTGAACCCTACAGACCAAGACTGGGATGCCATTAAAGTTCGTGTGCATGTAAAGGCAGGCATACCAATACTTTTGGTAATATAGTGTGTGCACTGTAAATCTTTTAATAAAAATATTGAACAAGAAAAATAATTTTAAATAGAGAAAGAGGGAAGTGGGTATGGCGCTGCCAGAAATGTATGTGACAAATATATAAAGTGAATACTTCAGGTAAGTACAAGTACGTGCTATATAAATGTGACAAAAACCAATAAGCAATCCAGCTAAAATGAATGCAAATACAAATTAAGGGATATTATAGTTAGAAAGCCATCTAGTGGCAAACACAAGAAAAACAAACACTGTGGATACACGTGCTGGAAAAAATTAAATAGAGGGTAAAGTCTGTGCGCTGGGTGTCGGAGGAGGAGTGGTACGGGAGGTGACACTGCTGTGCTCCCCTCCCTCAAACACACACCCCACTCACCACCCGATGAAGAGACAGTCTGTTGACAATCAGATCACATGTGCAGGATAAATGGTACCGAGCCCCCGTAGTCCTCGGACGCTGCCAAGCGTCTCAATCCGCGATGAGCAGGGTATCCAAATGGATAAAGTTTCCGTAGTGTAGAGTATCAAAACAAGGCAGTAGCAATGAGAATCATGTACTCACATTAGGATAAGTCAGATACCGGAGCTTCCGTGCATTCCAACAGCTCAACCGGAAGTGCGTATGACGCTCTCTGGCTCCCACTGACGCGTTTCGTCATAGAGACGTCATCGGAGGAGGCTGGTGTCAGTTGTTTTTAATTTTTATTTTTATTTTATTATTTTTTTACCATTTCATTTTATTTCTTTTACAATTTTCTTTGTATTATTTTTTTAAATTTTTTAGGAGCCCTGTTGGGGGGCTTTGATGAGATATCAGGGGTCTAAACAAACCTCAGCCCTCAATCTCCATCTGTGTAGCCTCAGCTGCACAGAATGAATGGACAGGAATAGCTGTGCACCGAGCCTCCCATTCATTCAGAAACAGAAGTATAGTAAAAAACAGTTTACTATGCTTCAATTATGAATGAACCAATTGGTACCAATCACTGACTCTGTCCATTCAGAAAAGGAAGGAACCGGTAAATGACAAATTTACCGACCCGTTCCCATCTCTCCATCATGACTCATCTTCTACAGCAGCTGGCAGGAGAGAGGAGGGGGGAAGACAGCAGCCCTGTGGGGGGGACCAGGGAAGGACACAGGGACCCTGGGAACAGCAGAAGACAAGTAAACTGGATAGGAGGGGCAGCGGGAGCAGCATATAGAGGAACCAATGGAGATGATTGGTTCCTCTAAATGCCGCCACTGCCATATATAGTGTACAAGGGAGGCACATGGGCCCCCTAGAGCATGGGGCCCGGTTGCAATTGCAACCCCTGCATCCCCTGTAGTTACGCCCCTGGAGGGAATCAAGAAGAGAAGGGCAAAAAACCCCCCAGTAATTAACCACTTGACCTCCGGAAGATTTACCCAACTTCAGGACATTTTTTGCAATATGGCACTGCGTTATTTTAGCTGACAATTGTGTGGTCGTGCAACGCTGTACCCAAATAAAATTTATATCATTTTTTCCCCACAAATAGAGCTTGGTGGTATTTGACCACCACTGCGTTTTTCATTTTTGCGCTATAGATAAAAAAAGAGTGACAATTTTGGAAAAAAAAAGAATATTTTTTACTTTTTACTAAAAAACACATCCAATAAAAAAAATAGAGAAAATCAAATTTCTTAATAAATTTAGGCCAATATGTATTCTGTTGGTGGTTAAAGATCACAGCTTGTAACAATTTGAAACATAAATTCAGTTACTAAATATTGCAGTGTTTTACATGAACAGATAGATGAAAAGAATTAGAAATATACCGTTTTAGTTTTTTTTCAGACCAATTCTCTATTCAGCCCTGTGATCCACTTGAGTTTGGCATTCTTTCCTTCACCCCTTCTCCTTCAGTGCTTTGTCTGGACATCTCAACATAAGTGTGTTCATGAACTGACAAAACAGAAATTAAAACAAAGAAATAAAAATGGTAACTATTACATTTATATCACGCTGCTTCTCTTTTAGCTGCCCTACACTCTGAAAACCGATTCACACTGCAGCGACTTGCACTCCGACTTGTGTCGCCCCAAGTCGCTTTACATAAGAAATTCCATTGAAGTGAATGAGAGCCGTCTTAACCACTTGCCGACCGCCAACCGCAGGTTGACAGCGGCAAAGTGGCTTGTTATCGCAAATCGCCGTCATACGACGGCGGCTGCGATAACGCGCACTGTGAGCGCACCGCCGGAGGCGCGCTCACTGTGTCCGGGGGGGGGGGCCAGGGAGCGGGTGCGGCGGCTTAGATTGCCGCCGGCTACCCGCGATGGCCCCCCCGGAGCGAAGGAGCGGAGGTCCGTGTAAGTAAACACGGACCTCCGCTCTGTGAAGGGGGAAGGGCTGTGATCACAGCCTTCCTGTACATGAAGGCTGTGACCACTTCCCTTCCCCAGATAGGGCAGTCCCCCCACAGTTAGAACACGCCCAGGGAACATAGTTAACCCTTAGAGCGCCCCCTGCAGGTTAACCCCTTCACTGCCAATGACATTTACACAGTAATCAGTGAATTTTTATAGCACTGATCGCTGTATAAATGCCAATGGTCCCAAAAAAGTGTCAAAATGGTCCGACATGTCCGCTAAAATATCGCAGTACCACAAAAAATCGCAGATCGCCGCCATTACTAGTAAAAAATAAAAAAAAATTAAAAACCCCAAAAATGAATTCTCATCATCCGTAAACGCGACCACTTTTGCGCAAACCAATCAATAAACGCCGATTGCGATTTTTTTATCGCAAATATGAGGAAGAATATAAATCGGCCAAAAACGGTGAAAAAAAATGTTTTTTTATATTTTTTTTTTGGATTTGTATTCTAGCAAAAAGTAAGAAATTTGTTTTTTTCTGCAAAATTGTCGCTCTTCTTTTGTTTATAGCGGCGATCAGAAATGACGCAGAGGGGATCAAATACCACCAAAAGAAAGCTCTATTTGTGGGAAAAAAAGGACGCAAATTTTGTTTGGGTACAACGTCGCACGACCGCGCAATTTTCAGTTAAAGCGACGCAGCGCCGAATCGCAAAAAGGGCTCCGGTCCTAAAGCTGGAAATCCTTCCGGGGCTGAAGTGGTTAATGTACACTACTGAGGTCGCTCCGACTTCAGAAACGGTTCCTGTACTACTTCAAGGCGACTTCTATCCAACTTGTGCCCATAGAATTCAATGGAAGTTGCCTCCAAGTCGGATCCCCCATCTATATTGAAGCGACTTTACAGGAAAAAGAAAATAATTTACCCAGGTAAAAGGAATGATGTCAGTAGAGCTTTATTCCCTGATTGGCCACAGGCATGGAGGTCGCTTTAAGTAGCGTTAGTCGCCCAAAGTTGAGCTAAAGTCACCTTGAAGTTGCGTTCAAATCGCCTACAAAGTCGCACCTGAAGTCGGATCGCCCCAGCTCTTTAGGCCCGGTTCACACTTGTGTGATGCGGGAACCCTGTGAATGCACTGCGTTCCCGCATCGCACCCGACTCGCACTGCCATATGCGACCTGAAGGGGAGTGGCAAGACATTGTTAACGACACCCCAATTTCAGCTCACATATCGAACTGCGAACTGACAGTTCGGACATGAATTGGATCACATAGGTGTGAGCACCCATGCGATCCGATTCTGGTTTGACACAAAAAAGGGTCCTGTGCGAGTTTGGTCTGAATATGATGCGATTTCAGCCATACTAACTGTATGGCTGAAATCACATCGCACAGACACCGCATGTGACGTAAACGGCAATGCGGTGCGGATCGCATGTGATGTCTGTCATTGCACTGGTGTGAACCGGCACTGAGTGTCTAATAAGGATTCAGTGCAATGTGATTTACAACCCATTTATTTGAATGCTCAGAAACTTCACCGGATCACACAGAAAGTTATACATGCACTACTTCTAAACACTTCCTGCCCATAGGATGTCCATGGATGTCCTTGGGTTGAAGTAGTTATACTGGGCAGCACCTACATCCCGATATTTAATTTTTCAGCCGGTGATTCCCTTTTTAGCAGAAGTGATTTGAGTGGCTAAATAGCCGCTCGAATCCAGCGGTGGCCCGTCCATAGGGGGTGCACGGTCCCCCCCACTATCCATGCCTCAGGTTCCCTGATCTACATGCAGGGTTTCCAGACACATGGATTACAATCAGGGTTTTTTCTTTTGAAGCACGTGATTAGAGCCTGAGGATCTAATAGGCTTAAAAAAGGGTGGGCTCGGGGCGCAGAGCAGTGCGCCCCATGCACACCCAGTTGTGTCACAATAGCGAATGAATATTCGCTATTGTAACACTGATTCTCCATCCGGCGAATCAGGAAGCGCGTCTTGAGACCCATCACCCGATTGACTGAAAGGAGATCCAATTGGATTGGCCGCCAGAAGGAAGAGGGAGGAGATGCAGAGGAAGTGAGGAAGCCACCCGCAGCCCGGAGAGAAGCTGCCTTAGGCTCTGATCATATGCTTCAAACAAAAAAGAATCTTGTAGAAATCCAATGCATCTGGCACCCCGCATGGAGATTAGAAGGGCAGCACCCCTGCGCCCCCTATGGACCTGACGCCACTGCCTCTGGTTGGAAGGTATGCTGCACTGTAATGCGTTTAATGGGATAAAACCTGTACCTTTCCTCTGTTTGTATTAGACATGTGCACAGTGAAAACATTTGTTTAGTTTTGTTTCGTTTCGATTCGTTATTCGTTATTTACGTAAATTTGTTTAGTTAGATTCGGTTCATTGGTTTAATTCATTTTCGGAATTCGTTTTGTTTATTCCTTTTCTAATTGATTTGAAAAGTTTTCGAAGCGATTCAAGAAGTTTTCCAACCGATTTCGAACAGTTTTCAAATTCCAAAAGTTTTCGAATTGGAATTGTTTTCCAATTTCCTAGGAGAATGGGGTGGAGTGCCAGGAGTGGAAAGTGGAGGAATAGATTGGAAAAAGATAGAATACAATAGAGGGGAATATAACAGAAAATGAAAGACTATAATGTGGCGGAGTGGAACAGAGCTGTTGTATTCTATTCTTTTGTTTTCTGTTATATTCTTTTCTAGCCTATTGTTTTTTTCTGTTCGATTTCCTTGTTTTCTATTCCATTTCATTCTCTTTAGAAATTGGGAAACTATTTATATTCGAGGACTTTTCGAATTCCAATTTGAAAACTATTTGAATTAGAAAAGTATTCGAAAATGATTCAAATTCAAATTTCCTCCGAGTTTTTTTTTTTTTCATTATTTCGGATTTGTTTAAATCCGGTACTGTTGTAATTCGGAAATTCGGATACATCGAATTTTCATTCAGAACGAAATGAAGCGCACATCTCTAGTTTGTATCGCTGTTCTTCCCGCGCTGTTTAACATCCATTGACATTAGAAGGTTTCTTTCTAAATCAGCATTTTCCGGATTCAAGTTTTGCCATTTATAGAAGAAAAATGCATTCATTAGGGAAGAGAGATTCTATTTTTCTAATGTAATGTTTTCTTGAAACAGAATTACATAAAGAAAAAAAAAAAAAAGTACATAGAGATTTTATTCTAATTGTGGAACGTATTCCCTCTTTGAAGGTCAGCACCCTGACTACAGGGCCCATCATCTTCCTTCCTTACTGTATTCCTCTTGGGTGCTGATTCTATTTTTTTCCCTAGGCAACAGTCTCTTTGACACAGAAATAAGAGCATTTACCAGAGAACAGATAATAGAGGACAGACAGGGCAGATGTACTTAGATGAATTATATGCTGACAATTTAGTGACATTACTGATGTAGGGTAGAAGATGATACATCCGATACATAGATGTAAATTCATCACCAGCCGCATGTTAAATGGAGCTACATGAGATGTGCTGATGTGCGGTCTCCTTCCTAGACATCCTTAGAACAAAGGAGGCCCCCGAACAATAACCAGAAGCCCATTAATTATCCCATCAATTTAAGAAAAAAAAAAAAAAAATGAGATTAATTTCTATGTACTGAAGGCCATCTCTAATATGTGCTCTAAGCTTTACCGGCCAATGTAAAATTTTTGCATACTTCCATTAACCACTTGACCTCCGGAAGATTTACCCCCCTTCACGACCAGGCCATTTTTTGCTAAACGGCACTTTGATATTTTAACCAGTTCAGGACCGCGCTATAGCCGAAAGACGGCTACAGCGCGGCTCTGAAATTCCCGGCGGACGTCTATGGACGTCCTGCCTCGTGCGCGCTCCCCGCGCACACTCGCAGCCTGCGGCGGTGCAGTCTCGCGGCCGCCGCACGCTGTCCGCCCAAGACCCGCCGATCAGTTGTAGCAGCCTCAGAGCGGGGAACTGCCGATGTAAAGACGGCGGTTCTCCGTTCTGTGAATGGGACATACCAGTTCTACTGATCCCTGTCACTGGGATCAGTTAGATCTGTTATGTCCGGACCAGCCCATCCCCCCCCCACAGTTAGAACACACCCAGGGAACACTGTTAACCCCTTCACTGCCAATGACATTTATACAGTAATCAGTGGACATTTACATTTCTGATCGCTGTATAAATGTCATTGGTCTCAAAAAAGTGTCAAAAACATCCTACATGTCCGCTGCAATATCGCAGTCCTGATAAAAATCGCAGATCTCCGCCATTACTAGTAAAAACCCCATAAATCGATTCCCATAGTTTGTAGACGCGATTGCTTTTGCGCAAACCAATCAAAATACGCCGATTGCGATTTTTTTTTTACCAAAAATATGTAGAAGAATATATATCGGCCAAAACTGATGAATAATTTTCTTTTTTATATATTTTTTTTGGATATTTATTATAGCAAAAAAGTAAAAAATATTATTCTTTTTTCAAAATCATGCTCTTTGTTTATAGCGCAAAGAATAAAAAATGCAGAGGGGATCAAATACCACCAAAAGAGAGCTCTATTTGTGGGAAAAAAATGATAAAAAATTTTGTTTGGGCACAACGTCGCACGACTGCGCAATTCTCATTCAAAATGCGACAGCGCTGAAAGCCTAAAATTGGTCTGGGCAGGAGGGGGGTTTAGGTGCCCAGTAAGGAAGTGGTTAAGTAATTAATTAACTTTTTTAAGCAGAGGCCCAAGAGATTAAAATGATGGGTGTTACCATTTTTTATGTCACACAGTATTTGTGCAGCGATTTTTCAATCGCAGTTCTTTTTATTGGAAAACATACACGTTAATGAATTTTAGTGCACACAAACACAATATAATACCCAATTGTTTTGGTAAAATATAAAAGATGATGCTATGCAGAGTTACACAGGAGGTCTGCTGCTAAAATTATTGCTCTCACTTTGATGTTCGCAGTGATTCCTCACATGAATGGTCCGTTTACATATGCATGCGGTACCTACGTATGCGTTGCCATTTGCGTGTGATCACGGGGGTGGGGGGTTTATTTTATTTTTTTTATTTAAAGCTTTTTTTTATAAAGTCTCTTTAATTTTTTTGGACCAACTTTAATGCTATCACAAGGGAACAACATCTCTTGTGATAGTAATAAGCATTAAAGGTTTTCTTTATGGTGAGATCTTGGGTCAATTAGACCCATCACTAAACAATCAGCATTGGCTACAAGTGTATGTATGGTATAGGGCTTTTTTTTCTCAGAGAATAGGTTTCTTGCTTTGGGTTCTAGAGTGGTATTTCTTTTGGAAATTACGAATAATGATAGTGTTCTCTACAACAAGGGAACACTATCGTAATTTCAACCAGGTTTTTTTAATTTCTCTGAAATATTTTTTTTCGAAATTTATTTTTTTTATTTTATTTGGGGGGTGGGGGCACTAGTGTGCGTTTACCGTTGCGTATGCATCCATGGCGTACGTATACATTTGCCTGGTAAGTACACTCCTTAGTGA
>BLSH010254206.1:275108-294469 GCA_018402905.1 Glandirana rugosa | reverse complement strand
ACTAGTGGGTGATATCAAATTGGGGAAGGGACGGTCACTGTAAATATGTCATTAGTCACCGATAAATTTCGAGACTAGCGACATATTTACAGTAACCAGGGTTTTTTTCACAGTTATAGCGTCATGGGCTATTTTTTTAGCGTCTAGCGACGGTAATTATCATCTTTTTTTACTTTTATGTATTTTTAATTTAGATAAGATAGTATCAAACATCTGCGCTATTGAAAACGCGTTGGGTTAGTTATATGTGAATAACTCTAAAAAAAATGGTTTTTATACATCTTCTTATATATAGCCGGATTTGACTCTTCCTTTAAGTAACAAAATGCCCCAAAAAATAAAACAATGAATTTCCTTCTCAGTTTAGGCCGATATATATTCTTCTACATATTTTTGGTAAAAAAAATCTCAATAAGTGTATATTGATTGGGTTGCGCAAAAGTTATCGCGTCTACAAACTATGATAGAATAGATTTAATTTTTATGTATTTTCATTTTTTTCTACTATTAATGGCAGCGATCTGCGATTTTTTTATCGGGTACTGCGATATTGACACTTTTTTTGGGACCAATGACATTTATACAGCGATCAGAGCTTTAAATAGCCACTGATTACTGTATAAATGTCACTGGCAGGGAAGGGGTTAAACTATAGTGGGTGATCAAGGGGTTAAGTGCGTTCCCTCACTGTGTTCTAACTGTGTGGGGGCTGGGCTGGCAGGATCAGGACAGATCTGACTGTTCCCCATTACTGGACTAGGTAGAGTCTGTTGCTTTAAGGGAAAGATTATTGTTCTAAAATCATCATCAAGTTGTACAGGGAAAGGTTCCAGCTGTTGCTTTAAGGGAAAGATTATTGTTTTAAAATCATCTGCAAGCTCCATTCACTAATTCCATATTAGTGTTATAAAATCATGTCCAAGCTCCATTCACTAAGTGTATTATACACTTAGTGAATGGAGCTTGCAGATGATTTTAGAACAATAATATTTCCCTTAAAGCAACAGCTGGAAACTTTCCCTGTACAACTTGGAGATGATTTCTTGCACAAAAATAAAAAAACAGTGATGGCTACCTCCTCCTCCTCCTCCACTGCCACTTTCACCGCCTCCTCAACCTCCAACTCCACATCCACCTCCATTTTTGATTTTTTTTATGTGATTTTAGTTTAAAAATTATTTTAAGTTATTTCCCTATCCCCATTTCTTTGTAGGGCACTTGTCCAACTCTTACCCCCATTTTCCTTCCATTTGCAGACCTCTAGGACTTGCCAGGACTTTGTTACAGCCATTTTTGTGCCTAAAAGTTTGGGTCCCCATTGATTTCAATGGGGTTCGGGGTCCGGGTCAAAGTTCGGGTCAAGTCCAGACCCAAACCCGGACTTTGTCCCGAAGTTCGGCCGAACCTGCAGAACCCAAACTTCCAGAGGTTCGCTCAACTCTAGTTGTAACGAGTCACATGTCACCGGGGAAGGAAAATGGCTAATTGGGCCCAATTTGGACATTTTCACTTAGGGGTGTACTCACTTTTGTTGCCAATGGTTTAGACATTAATGGCTGTGTGTTGAGTTATTTTGAGCGGACAGCAAATTTACACTGTTATACAAGCTGTACTACTTTACATTGTAGCAAAATGACATTTTTTTTATGTTGTCACATGAAAAGATAGAATGAAATATTTCCAGAAATGTGAGGAGTGTACTCACCTTTGTGTGAAACTGTATGTATTTTAACTGAATTTTCTTCCCTTTTTAAAAAAAAAAAAATATTGTGTGGAAAGTGGAGGAACTCCTAGCAATCAATCAGCAGTTATTGTGGATCGAACTGACTTCTTTGAACTGGTGAAAGGTGAAATCTGATTGGCTGCTGCGGGTTAGTACACTTTGCACAGCCTCACTGCTCTTTGCATCGCCTTAATAAATAAGCCGGTCTGTGGCTTGGTTGACAGCTGTTTATTTCTCTCACGTCCTCTATTTTCCTAACCATTTTTTTTTTTTAATTCTTCAGGAAATTCATTCAGTGGAAATATTTGAACAGCAGGTTAAATGAACAGGCACAACAAAACAAAACAATATGGTGGGAGGCAATTTTTCCACGACCAACAAAATTAATATTGCATATGTGTTTTCGGGAGCTTGGTACACATTTTTTTAAGTGTCTGCAGAAAGCCGACATTTCTTATCTTTTTTTTTTATTATTTTATTTTATGCCTTACGTACCTTATAAAAGACTTTCAGTTTGCAGCCATGGAAGGATCCTTTCATCTCTTGGCTGTAGTCCGTGAGAATGCTCAGCCCAGTGCTGCAGCTTCCCGCGGCTTCAGATCAGGTTAAGGCTTTGAAATATTTGCTATCGCTTACCTCTACGCTTTTTCATGTGTGTGGAACATGCTGCTGCCCCTAGCTCTCCCTTTCCCTTCCACCCTTTCATAATCCAGCGCTGGAAACACTTGAAATAAAATGAGGGAAGGCAAGAAGCTATCATAACGGCCCCATGCTGCGGGAGTGGAACTTCAAACCCATGAAGAAACTTTATGACCTACAGAGCGGACTTTGTCATGTTCTAACGTGGCTACAGAAGATTTCCAGTTTCTCTGGCCTAGTTTTGGGTCTTTTCCTCGTCCTAAAACAGTGAGCAAAAGGGAGTGCAAATCAAGGAGTATGTTTCCGGTGACACTCCTGTACCTCGTATCATCTGTAGGCATGGTCTGTAGAGATCATACAGATGTACATGGGTGTGTCTTGATTGGTTTTCATTTACCATGCAGATATAATTCCTAAAAATCTGTGTGCAGGGGAGGGCTGGGCCAGGGGGCAAGGTGGCAATTGCCCCCCAGGCCACCCCGACTTACATTCAATATGGCCGGCGGCCATTGCCCGCTGACAATATTTTCTTTTTGTGGAGGGAGTAGGGACCAGGGGCGCGGCCGCCAACTAAGTGCAAGAAGGGGGGGCGCCCAAGGGCCGGCCCTACCATGGATGATGTCTATTATAGGAGCCGGTCCAGGAGGCAGAACTTCATATGACAGTGTCTGTGCCCAGTAATCCAGTAGCTCTCCTTTCTCTGCATTGCAGGCTGTATTGAATGGGCACTGGTGAGGCTGCATTGATAAGCACTGATCAGGCTGCATTGATGGGCACTGATGAGGCTTAGCTGATGTTTACTGGTGAGGCTGCATTGATAAGCACTGGTGAGGTTAAGCTGATGGGCACTGAGGCTGCATTGATGGGCACTGATGAGGCTGCAGGGCACTGATGAGGCTGCACTGATGGGTACTGATCAGGATGCATTGATGGGCATTGATGAGGCTGTATTGATGCATTATTTTTGTTAAATCTCCATTGGTGCTATTAACATTAAATGATGTTACCACATTGTATCATATTTGTCTTGCTTCATCAATATCCATTATAAAACCAGATGGGCATGGATGGTGAGCTGATTCGGAGGTTCAATGGGCCACTTGACTGGACTTTCCCCCCAAGCCTAAGGCTGCCAGCCCTCCCCTGTCTGTGTGTATATGTAGCAGACAAGTATATGCCCACTATCCTCAACTTTGAGGCTACCAATACAACCAGGGGAAAGAAAGGGGGGGGGGGGGGAGGTACTAAATTAAAAGTTAAAACACCACGTTGGTAGTGATGATCGTGATAGTACAATATGAACAGATTTACATGCAATAAACAAGGGCAATGATGGCAAGGTAATATACGATTATAGTTATAAAAACAGTCCAATAGTCCATAGCACTGAAAAGGCAGCCATCCAAGGAACCAAACCAAGCTCCAGTACTAGGAAACACAAAACAAAGACAGAGGCGCCTCTAAGTGCAGTATTGGCACACTTTATTAAGAGCAATAGAATAAAAACACTCACAGGATAAAAGCCAAGTGTAAGCCTGTATCAGGTTGTGTCCTGGTGACATCATAGTGTACATATTCGTCAGCACACCGTGGATCCTTGTCCAAAATTTTCTTTATTGAAAAGATCACATCACAGAAAAGTGCAACGTTTCGGAGCCGCGCAGGGCCCCTTTGTCAGGCATGTGATGACGAAGGGGCTGGATTTCGTTGCAGCACCCATCTACATAAGAGCCTTTTTTTGCCAGGAAGGAGTGTGATAGGAAAATTGATAAAGACTGGTGACATCATAATCCATCCCGGAAGGATCGCTGCTGGGAAGGCTGTGCAGTGGTGACAGTTCCGGATAGAAGCCGCTCTGAGAGGTGGATGGCCGGCCAGGAAGCTCAGAGGGAGGCTTGGAGCGCAGCTGAAGCCAGGCACGGGCGGATGATGTCATCATCGTGTGATGTGTTTCGTGGGCGGGCGGCTATGGTGTTGTGATGCCTGCGCCCCTTCTTCAGGCAAAGGACAAGGGACGCGGCCATCACATCACATCAGAGCGGCTATTATCCGGAACTGTCACCACTGCACAGCCTTCCCAGCAGTGATCCTTCCGGGATGGATTATGATGTCGCCAGGACACAACCTGATACAGGCTTACACTTGGCTTTTATCCTGTGAGTGTTTTTATCCTATTGCTCTTATTAAATTGTGCCAATACTGCACTTAGAGGCACCTCTGTCTTTGTTTTGTGTATATGTAGCACTCTTTTCTATAGGATTTTAGGAAAGCTTGATACACGTAGTTCTTTTTGGCTCCGCTGTAATCAGTGTGTAGGCAGATGCAATCTATTTTCTCCACAGCAGGTGGCGCCGGTCCTTAGCCGCACTGTTTCTGGAGAGGAAGTCAGGAGGAACAAGGTTCCTTTATGGTTTCTTGGGTCATTGGGGATGCTATCCTATTGGATACTGCCAACATATGAGGCCTGAGGAAGGAGCACGCATGCTTCAAACGTCACGTGGTCCATGTTTGAGCTGTCACTGGAGTTGTCACTGGAGTGTCAGCATCTGGCTGTCTACTGAGCCAGAGAGTGCCGGGGACTACCGGCACAGCCGTGGCTCCTTGCCAGTTCGCCTGAGGCTGATATTATATGCCCAAGATCCTTAACATGTGAGTTGTTTACCTTTAGAATAAACGTGTTTGTTCTCCAATACTACACTTAGTAGGCGCTCCTTTTCTTCCCTTGATTTCCCACAGAGTCGCTTCTGCTCTTATAAGATGGCAGTCACAGTGTAGCCTTTTTGGATGAGTTCTTCAAGAACTGTTTCTCCCCCTTTTGATAGCAAAGACTGTAAATCATCAGACTTACCATAGACCCTTGTATTACTAATATTCCCCTCTTCAATGGCACCTCCTCCTCCAGCTCAGTGTGCCACTTCATTCTGATTGTTTATCTTGGGTCAGGCAGAGCCTATTTAAGGTGGGTGGACAGATTAGGGACAGGTACCCCACCTGTGAGGGACAGTAACAGCACCAAGCAAAGGTTCCTGATGAAGAGGGTAAGGGTAGGGCCTCATCTATTCTGACTGACTCCCAATTAGGACCAGATGACCAGGCCACATTTGGTCCCTTCTCAACAGATGTTGTCATTCCTGCTGGAATCTGCTCTATCCAGCTACTGAACTGTGGGCTGTTCCAGTGGGCTTGCTGTGAACTGTTGTTGCATTCCTGAAATACAAGTTCTATTGCACCTGCTTGTGTGAATTATTGTCTCCCCACCATGCTGAACCACATCTACAAGTGCAAACAGTTTGTGACTGCTTTGGGCTGTTCTGGGCTCTGCAGACTGCAGGTTGGAATGCTTTCCCCTGTCTTCTGAAAGGTTCCAGAATATAGTGTGTGGGAGGAGGCAAATCAGCAGCTTGAATATCTATGTTGTCTCCATGGGGGAGGGTGACTAGCAGGTGGCTGGAGAGTGCATAAGTTCTTTTCCAGGAGGAGATGTTCCCAGCCTGAAGGGTTGCTGCCCTTCTGGGCATTCCATCTATGAATTCTACCTGTGCTCATTAAGGTCCCAGCTGTGGCAGAGCTGGGGGACTTGTTCTGCTAAAATCTCTGATGCTAAGCAAGACATTTCACTGGGGATCTGGTCTGGGAAATTAACTGAGGAATTGTCTGTTTGATATTGGAGGCATCCAAGAGTGAAGGATCCTAGTGACTGTTGCTGCTGATATCGCTAACATATTAATACTAGTGCTTGCCTGGCATGGACCATTACTGAAGGTGTCTCTGTGCTGTCCGTTTTCTGGGCCATTGCTGGAGGAACTGTCCTGAGAAGTAATTTTACAGTGAAGAGTGTCCTCTATCATTTGCTCAGCATCCATGGAGTATCCCACAGCTCCTTATGTCCTATCCAAGTTATTCGGCAATTAATTTTAAAAAGGCAGCCCTAGACTATTTATTGAGCCAGTAGAGGGACTGTTGCCGTGTGCCTGGCTGCTATTGCATCTGGAAAAGGAACCTGGGGCAAACCAGCGGGCCCATTCGGGGGTGAGCGTTACATATATGAGGCATTTAAACATGTTCTGATGACATTAGGACCAGAGTATAAGAAGAGAAACATAAACATAGTGCCTACATGACTGGGTTAATAGGGAGTTTGGCATAGGATAAGTTTTGAAAAACTAAAAGTAAATATGGAGTCAGGGGTACTTATCTGATTGGTGAGTCAAACAGGAACAGGTGGAGATTCAGGGGTGGTTACAGGAAGGTCTCTGGAGAGTCTCCAGTCAGAACATAGCTGTGGACTGTTTCAGGCTGATATGTAAAGTCATAGCAGCTGGTGGGGATCAAGGTTTTTGAAATAGTTATTATGGTAACATGTAAATTGGTAGGGACCCATCTTAGGTACAGCTCCCCTTTTTTTTGTATGGTTCAGTGACAGAAAACCGAGGGTAGTATTTGTGGTTATTTGTGCAATTGTCTCCGAGTTGGTGTTGTGTGGTCTATTATCCATTTTGGGCCCAGAACCATCTCTATCCACCAACTCCTTAATATAATATTTACAATTCATTGGTGGAAAAACCACCTAACACAAAAACCGGAACAAGATTTAAAAGGTGGATGGACTCACAGAAAAATATAGAGCCCTTTTTTCCTATCAAATTGCCTTTATTCTATAGGTTTCTAAAAACTGGGAAATATATCAACCCCAGTGATAAAAATATACAAACCAGCAACAGGAGTGTTACTGAACATTATCCCCAATGTGTATGTTTCTATATAAATACATTTGGATTCATAAACACATTGCCAATTTAATACCCAGTAAGAAACTAACTAGGACTTTTGATCACACTATATATTGGTATGTATTGGTATAAAGCAAAGTCCCAACAAGTTTTGCCCTCATGGGCTTCTTCAGGGGAATATTGGGGTTTGTGTTCTGCCAAAGAAAAAGAGCAAAGAGAAAATACGAACACAATTCAAATTATATTTAACATCAACAAACAGTGAATAACAGTGCAGCACTTAATGGGTTCATTCAGGTATTCAGTTAAGTGGCAATGCCTACAAAGTCTGAAAAAGATGCTGTTTTTTTCCTTGCATGTAATTGGATATTCTTTGCAAAGTGAATTTTTCACTATATTCACTAAGCTAATGGAAATTTTCCTTGCAAATTAAACAACCTTTAGTAAATCAACCCAATTAGGTCAGCATAACAGCCAGGCAACTGACAATTTCAGAAAGAGGTCAGATATGGCAGCCGGCGTATTCCTCTTAATGACAGATTTACTTTATTATGTACAAAGTTGATCAGATGCAAATAGGGTATTTTATGTGAGCTATTAACACTTTGACAGTACTTTTTCTTTTCTTAACAACATAAACAGTATGCACAGATAATCCACCTGTGAGGTGACCTCCCGGCATCACCTAGCTGACAACCGGGGCAGTCTCCGGGGTTTATGAAAACCGCGGACCAGAGGCCTTTGGTTTCCATGACAACATAATTGTCGTATCTCCCATCCTTCTTCAGCCACTGATTAAAATTTAAAACAAACTTTTAGTAACAATTATGTAGTGTAAGGCTTCAGTTTCCTTGATATAATTTCAATGGATTGTAAATTGTAATTGTGACATATGAAACCTTAAGTACAATGCACATGTGTATGTGTCAGTGTGACCGTCGGGTTCTGTTCTGTGTCCCCATAATTGGGACTCCAAGAAAAACCTGAAAGAGGTTCTAACTGTGTCCACATTTTAGGGACCCAAATAAAAACCCAAGAGAGGCTCTAACTGTGTCCATTTAATAGGGACCCTAATAAAACCAAAGAGAGGCTCTAACTGTGTATCTATTATAGGGACCCCAATAAAAGCCAAGAGAGGCTCTATGTCCTAATAATAGGGACCCCAATAAAATCTCAAGAGAGGCTGTAAGTATGTCCCCATGATAGGGAACCCAATAAAAATCTGAGAGAGGCTCTAACTATGTCCCCATAATAGGGACCCTAATTAAAACCCATGCGAAGCTCTAACTATGTCCCGACTCCTCCTAATAGTAGAACCCAATGAAAACCCAAGAGAGGCTCTAAATGTGTCCCCATAATAGGGACCCCAATAAAACCCCAGAGAGGCTATAACTGTGTCCCATAATAGGGACCCCAATAAAAAGGCTCTGTGTCCCAAAATAGGGAGACCAATAAACACCTGTGAGAAGCTCTAACTGTGTCCGCATAATTGGGACCCCAGTAAAAACCTGAAAGAGGCTCTAACTGTGTTCCCGTGATAAAAACCCAGGAGAAGCTCCAAGCTCTGGAGCTTAGAAAATGAAGGGAAGCTCTGCTGACTTCCATCACCCAATCATGTGCAGGCAAGAGTGCTGTTTTTTTATTTTCCTTGCATGTGATTGAGTTTTCTTTGCAAAGCGAAGTTTCACCACATTTACTAAACTTACTGTAGCATTCCCATTCCCTATACAAACTGGAAGTAAGGAAATATTTTAAAAGTGGGATCCCAAGCAGCAATAAAAATCGTATACTAGGTGACACTTCCTCCCTCTATGCAAAACTAAAACAATGTTTTGGAGTTGGAACCTGGGACTAACCCTTAAAAAAACAGGTTTGAAATAACTTCTAATTGTATTTAACAACTGCCCACAAGTGCTATTATGTCAACAAAGTCAGGGTGATTTTCAGAAATAATTTTTGTGTTATATAATGTGACCAGCTTGGATTAAAACACCTTGTAACCCTGTTGCCTTTAAAGCCCCACCTATGAGAACCCTGTTGCCTTTAAAGCTGCACCTATGAGAACCCTGTTGCCTTTAAAGCCCCACCTATGAGAACCCTGTTGCCTTTAAAGCCCCACCTATGAGAACCCTGTTGCCTTTAAAGCCCCACCTATGAGAACCCTGTTGCCATTAAAGTCTCACCTATAAGGACCCTGTCCACCTATGAGCACTCTGTTCCCATTAAAGTCCAACCTATGAGAATCCTGTTGCCATTAAAGTCCCACCTATGAGTTTTTTCTATTGCAAGTTTCGAAGTTGGAACTGTCCTTTAAAAAAACAGGTTTGGGATAACTTTTGATTTTATTTAACACCTGCCCACAAGTGCTATTAAGTCAACAAAATCAGGGTGGTTTTTAGAAATTTGTTTGTGTTCTATCATGTGACCAGTTTGGATTAAAACACCTTGTAACCCTGTTGCCTTTAAAGTCCCACCTATGAGAACCCTGTTGCCGTTAAAGTCTCACCTATAAGAACCCTGTCCACCTATGAGAACTCTGTTGCCAATAAAGTCCAACCTATGAGAACCCTGTCGCCGTTAAAGTCCCACCTATGAGATTTTTCTATTGCAAGTATCGAAGTTGGAACTGTCTTTTGAAAAAATGGGTTTGGGATAACTTTTCATTTTATTTAACACCTGCCCACAAGTGCTATTAAGTCAACAAAATCAGGGTGTTTTTTAGAAATTCATTTGTGTTATATAATGTGACCAGCTTGGATTAAAACAGTGCAATCAGAATCCTTCTTTTTTTCCCACTAACCTTAGGACCTTTTCTACTCCCAAGGGCTACAGTCCACCCCCACTAAAGTCTGAAGGACAGTAAACTGTCCATTTGTTCAGAACGTTTCGAGATCCCCTGCTCTAAACAATACAATACAAAGAAATAATCTATCCCAATTTAGCTGCAAAAGTGGAAATACACTTTAAAAAAAAAAAAAAAAAACTAACAAAAAATAAAAACAACAAATCAGTCCAAATTCTATATCTCTTGATGACCTTTTTTTTCCTCCTAAATCAGTGGTCTGCAAACTGCAACCCAGGGGCCTGATGCAGCCCTTTTATATGGTCCTTGGGCCCTATTTCATCCATTGATACCAACAATTGGACATACTTCCCCCCCCCAATGACACCAACAATGGAGCCTAATGATACCAATGATGGGACATAATTCTTCCCAATGCCACCAATAATGGGGCACAATTTCTCCCACTGACACCGATGGGGCACTATTCCTCCCACTGACACCAATGATGGGACACTATTTCTCCCACTGATACCAATGATGGGGCACTATTCCTCCCACTGACACCAATGATGGGACACTATTCCTCCCACTGACACCAATGATGGGACACTATTTCTCCCACTGATACCAATGATGGGGCACTATTCCTCCCACTGACACCAATGATGGGACACTATTCCTCCCACTGATACCAATGATGGGGCACTATTCCTCCCGCTGACACCAATGATGGGACACTATTTCTCCCACTGATACCAATGATGGGGCACTATTCCTCCCGCTGACACCAATGATGGGACACTATTTCTCCCACTGATACCAATGATGGGGCACTATTCCTCCCACTGACACCAATGATGGGACACTATTCCTCCCACTGACACCAAAGATGGGGCATTGTTTTTTTCTAACTTACCTGAGGACTTTTTCTACTCCCAATGGATACCCCCCTCTGAAGTCTGAAGGACAATAAACTGGCCGTTTGTTCTGAAAGTTTGGAGACCCCTGCTCTAAAACAATAAATTACAAAAAATAAATGGAACTAAACCCTAAAAATCACAGCTATACTTTATTAGGTCTGTTCGCAAACAAATACTTTTTTTTTCTTTTTTAGCAATTCATATTTGAAATATTACATTTTTATTGCTGGGATTTTTTTTATATTAGGCTAAAGATATAACTTGCAGTAGATGTGAAAACACAGCAGATTGGGACATCAGGGTTCATTTTATATAAGTGACTAATTTAGAAAAATATTTTTAGAAAATCTCATAAACAGTTTAATACCGACTATAAGAAGGAACCTTTATTATTACATCTTATAATCGGTGCATCAAGTTCTAGTTTAGATGTAGCCCCCTTTTAGTGTCTAACAAAGTGACAATCAGGGTGACCCGGAGATTCTAGCTACAAACCATTTAATGTGTGTCCAAAGTTTTCCTCCTTATAATCAGTCCACCACGCTCTGCGTCCCCAGGGCTGTCCAGAGTTTCAGAACTGAAAACACAACACAGATGCTTTCTGGATCGGAGTGTCTGAGCCTGCAATAACCCGTGCCAAAATTTACACATGATGTAAACTGGGGCGATCCAGAGGCTTAGGTCTTATGTAAGAAATACTACTAATATTATAGTGCTAGATTTGGATAATCATGTAATAATCCCCTCCTATAAAATGCGGGATTATCTCGTAGTTACCAAAAGTCAGCTTTTTAATGCAAGGATCTCTAGAGCGTGTAACCCTTTCTTTGCTGGAACAGAACTGACTCCAAGAACAGGACGATTTGGCTGTAGATAGAGGGTGTTACAATGATGGTGACTAATTAGACTGGATTGACCAATTGTTGGCTGTTGGCAGGTAATTTCTGTACCAAAACTGTACCAACATTAATGCTAAAGTGGGCATAACTTTTTTTTTTTAAATTATTTTTCTTACATAGGTCATTCAAATTTCACATATTCATAATGTAACTCTTCTAGCAGGGGTCTCCAAAGTTTCTAAACAGAGGGCCAGTTTACCATCCTTCAGATTTTAGGGGGGCCGGACTGTGGCCATTGGGAGTAGAAAATGTCCTGTGTCAGTAGGAGTAAAAAATGCCCTATCGTTGGTGTCAACGGGAGGGATAGTGCCCCATCTTTGGGGTCAAAAGGGAGGAATAGTGTCCCATCGTTAGCGTCAAAGGGAGGAATAATGCCCCTTCGTTGGCGTCAAAGAGAGGGATAGTGCCACATCATTGGCATCAAAGGGAGGAATAGTGTCCCGTCATTGGTGCCAACGGGAGGAATAGTACCCCATCATTGGAGTCAATGGGAGGAATAGTGCCCCATCATTGGCATTAACAGGAGGAATAGTGTCCCATGATTGGTGTCAACGGGAGGAATAGTGCCCAATCGTTGGTGTCATGGGAGGAATGGTGTCCCATCGTTGGCATCAAAGGGAGGAATAGTGCCTCTTTGTTGGCGTCAAAGAGAGGAATAGTGTCCCTTTGTTGGCATCAAAGGGAGGAATAGTGTCCCTTTGTTGGCATCAAAGGGAGGAATAGTGCCCCATTATTGGCATCAATGGGAGGAATATTTGTCCCATCATTGGCGTCAAAGGGAGGAATAGTGCCCCAGTGTTGATGTCAGTAGAAGGAATTATGCCCTATTGTCATTGGGAGGAATAGTGTCTTGTATCAGTAGAAGGAAAAGTGCCCCAAGCAATGGGTCGTATGTGGCCCCTGGGCTGCAGTTTGGAGACCACTGCTCTATAGTACCTCTTCTTCTTCTTTTTCGTTGCAGGTAAATAATGGATTTCAAGGAGAAGCAAAGTGCCATCATTGAGTTCTTGATATAATTAAAGGCAGAAATTTCATATAACTGGGACTTTAAATATACCTCTGAAGGTAAAACGCCAGACAATCATATAAAAAGTGTAACTTTATTACAACATTTCATAACATGCAAGTTAAAAAGCTTTAGAATGCCATCATTAAATGGTTTACAATACCAAGACATATGATTATCAGCCAACTATATCAATTATTTAAATGATTTGGCAATGAAATTGCTGTACACAGGTCAACATGTTTTGCAGGATCAACCGCTTCATCAGGACCTTGGCTCTCAAATAGAAGCAAAAAAATAAGGTGTACTATCTGGTTGAGGTCAGGACTCTGTGCAGGTCAGTCAAGTTCCTCCACCCCATACTCGCTCATCCATGTCTTTATGGACCTGGCTTTGTGCACTGGTCCAAATCATTTATTAGGGGGGGTTAAGGTGTGGGGTTGTTTTTTAGGGGTTGGACTTTGCCCCTTAGTTCCAATGAAGGGAACTCTTAAGGTGTCAGCATACTAAGACAGTTTGGACAATTCCTTGCACCCAACTTTGTGGGAACAGTTTGGGGATGGCCCCTTCCTGTTCCAGCATGACTGCGCACCAGTGAACAAGGGCACGTCCATAAAGACATGGATGAGCGAGTTTGGGGTGGAGTACCTTGACTGGTCTGCACAGAGTCCTGTCCTCAACCTGATAGAAAATCTTTGGGATGAATTAGAGAGGAGAGTGCGAGCCAGGCCTTATCGTCCAACATCAGTACCTGACCTCACAAATGCGCTTCTGGAAGAATGGTCAAACATTCCCATAGACACTCCTAAACCTTGTGGACAGCCTTCCCAGAAGAGTTGAAGCTGTTTTAGATGCAAAAGGTGGGCCAACTCAATATTGAACCCTACAGACTAAGACTGGAATGCCATTAAAGTTAATGTGCGTGTAAAGGCATGTGTCCCAATACTTTTGACAATATACTGTGCGTGTTTGTGTATATATATATATATATATATATATATATATATATATATACATATATATATATACAGTATCTCACAAAAGTGAGTACACCCCTCACATTTTTGTAAATATTTTATTATATCTTTTCATGTGACAACACTGAAGAAATTACACTTTGCTACAATGTAAAGTAGTGAGTGTACAGCTTGTATAACAGTGTAAATTTGCTGTCCCCTCAAAATATATCAACACACAGCCATTCATGTTTAAACCACTGGCAACAAAAGGGAGTACATCCCTACGTAAAAATGTCTAAATTGGGCCCAATTAAACATTTTCCCTCCCCTGTGTCATGTGACTCGTTAGTGTTACAAGGTCTCAGGTGTGAATGGGGAGCAGGTGTGTTAAATTTGGTGTTATTGCTCTCACTCTCTCATACTGGTCACTGGAAGTTCAACATGGCACCTCATAGCAAAGAACTCTCTGAGAATCAGAAAAAAGAATTGTTGCTCTACATAAAGATGGCCTAGGCTATAAGAAGGACGCTAAGATCCTGAAACTGAGCTGCAGCCCGTTGGCCAAGACCATACAGCAGTTTAACAGGACACATTCCATTCAGAACAGGCCTTGCCATCGTCAAACAAAGAAGTTGAGTGCACATGCTCAGCGTCATATCCAGAGGTTGTCTTTGGGAAATAGACGTAGGAGTGCCGCCAGCGCTGCAGAGGTTGAAGGGGTGGGGTGTCAGCCTGTCAGTGCTCAGACCATACGCTGCACACTGCATCAAATTGGTCTGCACTTGGTCTGCACTAGTTGTCCCAGAAGGAAGCCTCTTCTAAAGGTGAGGAACAAGAAAGCCTGCAAACAGTTTACTGATGAGACCAAGATAAACGTATTTGGTGCAGATAGTGTCAAGCGTGTATAGTGGCAACCAGGTGGGGAGTACAAAGACAAGTGTGTCTTGCCTACAGTCAAGCATGGTGGTGGGAGTGTCATGGTCTGGGGCTGCATGAGTGCTGCCGGCACTGGGGAGCTACAGTTCATTGAGGGAACCATGAATGTCAACATGTACTGTGACATACTGAAGCAGAGCATGATCACCTCTCTTCAGAGACTGGGCCGCAGGGCAGTATTCCAACATAACGACCCCAAACACACCTCCAAGATGACCACTGCCTTGATAAAGAAGCTGAGGGTAAAGGTGATGGACTGGCCAAGCATGTCTCCAGACCTAAACCCTATTGAGCATCTGTGGGGCATCCTCAAATGGAAGGTAGAGGAGCACAAGGTCTCTAACATCCACCAGCTCCGTGAAGAGGACTCCGATGGCAACACGTGAAGCTCTGGTGAACTCCATGCCCAAAAGGGTTAAGGCAGTGCTGGAAAATAATGGTGGCCACACAAAATATTGACACCTTGAGCTCCATTTGGACATTTTCACTTAGGGGTGTACTCACTTTTGTTGCCAGCAGTTTAGACATTAATGGTTGTGTGTTGAGTTATTTTGAGGGGACAGCAAATTTACACTGTTATACAAGCTGTACACTCACTACTTCACATTGTAGCAAGGTGTCATTTCTTCAGTGTTGTCACATGAAAAGATAGAATAAAATATTTACAAAAATGTGAGGGGTGTACTTACTTTTGTGAGATACTGTATATATATATATATATATATATTTATTTATTTATTTATTCATTTTTTCATTATCCCTGTACCTAGGAGAACACATTAGAAAAATCCACTACAAGCTATTGGCCTAGCTCATTTTTGCTGTGTTTAGGCTGCATTCACATGTAATCGGTTCCCAGTGGTATAACACAGTTGGCTACCATGGGAAAACCAGAACAACCGTAGTATTCTCATACGAATCAATCAGGCCCTTTCATATCTGTGTGTCACAATGCAGTGTGTTATGGATAATGCAGTCTTCCCATATTGTAGTGCATTTTACTGCTTCATAACACTGCATAACATATAACCAGTAGATGGAAAAAAACAACAACGAAAAAAATCATATATAAATAAAAAGATGGGGTGGACTTGTTGGACCAGTTGGTCTTTTGTCCGTCATCTATGAACTATTTTTTTTTTTCATTTTTTTTTAAAGAGGAACTGCAGTCTGCTCATATAATTTGTAATACAAACATCTTTGCCATTCTAAAGCTTCCCTCCAAGCACTTTGCATATTATCTTCTATATACTGTGATTCTATTCTTGCCAAATATGCTGCAGAAATCTCCCTCCACTGAGTCTGGCTGCAGCCATTTTAACTGTGGGCAGCTGAAGCTGCTTCCTGTTCACTTCCTGGATTTACACAGACACACAGAGGCCCACCTCCAGTTCTGCAGCTTTCATTGGCCCTCTTATGACTCACCCTCCCTTCCTGGCAGAGAGCTGTGCATGATGTCAAATGCATGGGCATTATTCCAGACAAGGAAGTTCTTAGATTGTAAGCTCTAACGAGCAGGGCCCTCTGATTCCTCTTGTACCAAATTGTGATGTAACTGTACTGTCTGCCTTCATTTTTGTAAAGCGCTGCGCAAACTGCTGGCGCTATATAAATCCTGCATAATAATATAATAATAATATACTGTGATTCTATTCTTGCCAAATATGCTGCAGAAATCTCCCTCCACTGAGTCTGGCTCTAGCCATTTTAACTGTGGGCAGCTGAAGCTGCTTCCTGTTCACTTCCTGGATTTACACAGACACACAGAGGCACACCTCTGGCTCTGCAGCTTTCATTGGCCCTCTTATGACTCACCCTCCCTTCCTGGCAGAGAGCTGTGCATGATGTCAAATGCATGGGCATTATTCCAGACAAGAAACAGGAAGTGGGCTGTATAAGGTATTTACTGGCAGAAAAAAAAAATGTTTTACTATCCAAAGTTAAAACAACAAGGGCAGAGGATTTAATAGATGGAAAGATCAAAAATGACTGAACTTCCACTTTAAGTAAGAAAATGAAAAGCTGGTAAAGGTAAATGTAGCAAAAAGCAGCACACTGCCCCATATTTAAAGAGGAATATTGGAGCACAAAAGATGCATGCTAAAATGTGCATTATAACAACATAAAATTGCATGCATTCTTTACACTGCAGAGCATGAATGCGCCCTTATAGGCAATGGCACTGTTCTCATGTGTGCAATTTTTTTTTTTAATTCTTTGTTAAGAAGAGAAACAGAAGGATTAACATCAGTTTGGTAGACAGAATTGTTGCTAGATAGAAGACATGCATGTATAACAGAGAAGTGGACCTGGAAATGTCAGAATAATATTCCTAATCCTTATGCAGATTTCACATTTATTCAGAAATCTAAAAGATTCTCTATGTCAAGTAAATCTGTATACAGGGCTCTGTCTCTAGGTAGACGAATGGCTTGCCAGCCAACCAGCCGCCATCATTTTAAGCCTCATACACACGGACGGTTTTTGATGCCACATTTCTTTGGCGCTTTTTTGCAGCTCTCCATGCTAGTCAATGGCCCCATAAAAACGCTGACGTTTTTGAGCTGTAGAGGGCGTCGGCGTTAGTGAGCTGAAAGTAGAACGCGGGACCAGCGCGTTTCAAGGCTGTAACATTTCGGCCTTTTTGATGCTCAATAACGCCCACTAACGATGTGTCGACGTTAACCAGCGTTTTTTTTTAAAAAGAACACCTATTGCCGCCGACGCTCACTAATGCCGATGCATAACGCCGAAAAAAACGGCAATTTTACCCTGACGTCGAGCAAGATGTTTTGCTTATTTTTTTACATACGCCCGTGTGGATGAGGCCTTACTGCGTCAGGTCGGCTCTCCTGCACGAACCGCCATCGGGAGCGGGTCCGGGCAGACTTGACGTCCGCCGGCGACCCACGATCGCCGTGCACAGAGGCAGAACAGGGATCTGAATATGTAAACCAGGCGGACCTCCGTTCTGCCAGATGACGTTAGAGAACTGCTGTTCCCAGTGATCAGGAACAGCGATCTCTGTCATGTCCCTGACAGCCCATCCCCCCTTCAGTCAGAACACACCCAGGGAACACAGTTAACCCCTTGATTGCCCCCTAATGTTAACCCCTTCCCTGCCAGTGTCATTTATACATTGATCACTGCATTGTTATAGCACTGATCAATGTAATAATATTATTGGTCCCCAAAAAGTGTCATTTGGGATCAGATTTGTCCGCCACAATGTCGCAGTCTCACTAAAAATTGCAGATCGCCACCATTACCAGTAAGCACAATTAAAATAAAAGCCCCTAAATCTATCCCATAGTTTGTAGATGCAAAAACTTTTGCGCAAACCAATCAATATATGCTTATTGCGATTTTTTTTACCAAAAATATGTAGAAGAATATATATCGGCCTAAACTGATGAATATATTTGTTTTTTTTATTTTTTGTTTTTGGATATTTATTATAGCAAAAAGTAAAAAAAAAATGTTTTTCTTTTCAAAATTGTCGCTCTTTTTTTGTTTATAGCGCAAAAAATAAAAACCCCAGAGGTGACCAAATACCACCAAAAGAAAGCTCTATTTGTGGGAAAAAAAGAACGTCAATTTTGTTTGGGTACAACATCGCACGACCGCGCAATTGTCAATTAAAGCGGCGCAGTGCCGAATCGCAAAAAATGGGCTGGACATTAAGGGGGTAAATCCTTCCGGGGCTGAAGTGGTGGATCCAAAGGCTTTTTTTTAACCTTAATGCATTTTCTGCATTAAAGTGATACTAAAGTATTTTTTTTTTTCATTTAAAAATAACAAACATGTTATACTTTTCAGTGGTTTTACACAAAGCAGCCCGGATCCTCCTCTTCTCGGGTCCCTCGCCGGTGCTCCTGGCCCTTCCCTCCTGCTGAGTTCCCCCACAGCAAGCAGCTTGCAATGGAGGGCACCTGAGCTGAGCTTCTGCTCTGTGTGTCCATTCAGACATGGAGCCGTGGCTCAGCCCTGCCCCCTTTCTCTCCTCATTGGCTCACAGATTTTGATTGACAACAGCAGAAGCCAATGGCGCCCACTGCTGTCTCAGCCAATGAGGAGGGGAGTCCTGGACAGCCGAGATTCTAATGCAACATCGCTGGATCGAGATGGTCTCAGGTAAGTATTAGAGGGGCTGAGGGGGGCTGCTGCACACAGAAGGTTTTTTTATCTGAATGCATAGAATGCATAAAAAAAATCCTCTGACTTTAGAGCCACTTTAGGTAAAAAACCTTCAGGGTGCTGCCCCCCCCCCCCCCCCCCCCTCATCCTCACTTGAGCCTGATCTCCATCCAGCAATATGCAGGACAGTAGGGGCTCTCTCGGCTCTCTTGCTCATCATTGGACATGGAGGCAGCAGCGGGAACCATTGACTCTTGCTGCTGTCACTCTCAGCCAGTGAGGAGGGAGCGGGGGCAGAGGGCAGGGCCAAGCGGCACTCTGTGTGCCTATGGACACACACAGCTGGCTTGGGAGAGAGCACACATGAGTGCCCCCATAGCAAGCGGCATGCTTTGGGTCACTCGGGGGAGGGGGAGGAGTGGACAGCGCCAACAAGAAACCCAAGAAGAGCAGGATCAGAAGTTTTGCACAGAGCAGGTAAGTATAACATGCTTATTATTTTAAAATAATTATAGTGCAAAGCTTTACAATCACTTTAAATTTCATCTGTTCTACGCATGTTGTTTTGTTTAGGGTAGTAAGAAGAAAATGCTTATGGTGTGATATTGGGGTAAGGAAAGTTTGGAG
>BLSH010254206.1:232861-262553 GCA_018402905.1 Glandirana rugosa | reverse complement strand
GTCCTCCTCTCTCCTCTTCCTCTCCTGTGGCCTCGGCGTCCTTCCTGCGGCTCCGGTGTCCTCTCCTTCTCCTCTCTCCTCCTGTGGCTCCGGTGTCCTCTCCTTCTCCTCTCTTTTCCTGCGGCTCCGGTGTCCTCTCCTTCTCCTCTCTCCTCCTGTGGCTCCGGTGTCCTCTCCTTCTCCTCTCTTCTCCTGCAGCTCCGGTGTCCTCTCCTTCTCCTCTCTCCTCCTGCGGCTCTGGTGTTCTCTCCTTCTCCTCTCTCCTCCTGTGGCTCCGGTGTCCTCTCCTTCTCCTTTCTCCTCCTGCGGCTCCAGTGTCCTCTCCTTCTCCTCTCTCCTCCTGCGGCCCCGGTGTCCTACAGCAGGGTGGTTGGCAGGCAGTGGCTCCGGTGTCCTCTCCTTCTCCTCTCTCCTCCTGCGGCTCTGGTGTCCTCTCCTTCTCCTCTCTTCTCCTGCGGCTCCGGTGCCCTCTCCTTCTCCTCTCTCCTCCTGCGGCTCCGGTGCCCTCTCCTTCTCCTCTCTCCTCCTGTGGCTTCGGTGTCCTCTCCTTCTCCTCTCTCCTCCTGTGTCTCCGGTGTCCTCTCCTTCTCCTCTCTCCTCCTGTGCCTCCGGTGCCCTCTCCTTCTCTCTCCTCCTGCGGCTCCGGTGTCCTCTCCTTCTCCTCTCTCCTCCTGTGTCTCCGGTGTCCTCTCCTTCTCCTCTCTCCTCCTGTGCCTCCGGTGCCCTCTCCTTCTCTCTCCTCCTGCGGCTCCGGTGTCCTCTCCTTCTCCTCTCTCCTCCTGCGGCTCCGGTGTCCTCTCCTTCTCCTCTCTCCTCCTGCGGCTCCGGTGTCCTCTCCTTCTACTCTCTCCTCCTGCGGCTCCGGTGTCCTCTCTTTCTCCTCTCTCCTCCTGCGCCTCTGGTGTCCTCTCCTTCTCCTCTCTCCTCCTGCGGCTCCGGTGTCCTCTCCTTCTCCTCTCTCCTTGTGTGGCTCCGGTGTCCTCTCCTTCTCCTCTCTTCTCCTGTGGCTCCGGTGTCCTCTCCTTCTCCTCTCTCCACCTGCGGCTCCGGTGTCCTCTCCTTCTCCTCTCTCCTCCTCTCCTCCTGCGACACCGGTGTCCTCCAGCAGGGCGGTTGGCGGGCAGTGGCTCCGGCGTCCTCTCTGTCTCCTCTCTCCTTGTCCTAGGCGCTAGGTGTCCAAAAGGATTGCCCAACGTTTTGACCAATCGGGAAACAGGTCTCACGATCCGCTTCCTGATTGGCAGGGAAGAGATTTAGTGTGAAAATAGTTAACATTCATTTCCTATCCGCACACAATTGGGTGGGATTATGGTGCAGTGCTCTGCACCCCGAGCCCACCCTTTTTTGAAGCCTATTAGAGCCTCTGACTCTAATCACTTGCTTCAAAAATACACCTTCCCCATTGGAATCCATAGTCTGGTGCCCTGATATGTAGATCAGGGGGCCGAATGCATGGATGGGGGGGGGGGCGGCGCCCTTGCGCCCCTTATGGAAGGGTCGCCACTGTATCTGCAAGAGAGCTTTTCCGTTGAAAAACAATAGACCTACTGGCCAGATCACAGAGGACGTGACAACGTGACCTTAAAAAAAAAAAAAAAAAAAAAAAAGATCCATTTTGCGATGCTTTGGAATCCCTTTTAAGGCTCTTTGGAAGCGCTACCCATTCATTTCAATGGGCAGGGGTGTTTTTGAAGCGCTCAAAACATGATGCTTGCAGGACTTTTTCTATTTCCCCGCTAGTGCAGCGCCCCAGTGTGAAAGCACCAATTCAAATTACGGTTCCGGCATCACAAGTGTGGGAACTCGGCTTTGGCTTCAAAGCTGGGCACGCACTGCGCATGCGTGCGTTGCGATGCGCGCTGTGAATGGCCGGCGTATCTTCTGAGACCTGTGATGTGTAGCCGAGGGGGGGTGAACTTCTTTCCGGTTCTGCGGCGCCAGGAGGGGAAGTGGACCTGGAACCCTGTGAAAACAAGGTCCCCGCTGCCCCCCCCCCCCCAAAAAAATGACATGCCAATGGTGGCATGTCGGGGGGGTCACCTTCCCACTTTTGGGTGGAACTCCGCTTTAACAGATCAACAATGAAAAGCAGTAAAATGCCTGTAATCTGATGAAAAAAAAGAAGCTCATGTACTTTTTTGAGCGATGGGCGTTTTGCTTCAGGCGTCAGAACGATCGGATGTGAACAGGGCCATTGAAATGAATGGGATTTGTTTTGTTGGGGCGTTTTTGGAGTCAAGGCTTAGAGCAGAAAATCGCCTTGATGTGAACAGAGGAACAGCTTTCAGCCCCATCCAGCCTCAGCCTGCCATGGACTATAACCGGCTGCAAGCAGTGGGGCCTCCTGAGCGCATTAAAATGCGCACTGCACCTAGATAGCCTTCTGTGCAAGGGGCCCAAGGCTCTCTTCACACCTGGGCATTCTAAACTGCGGGCGGAATTGCCGCGATTCAGAATCGTGACAAAATGTGCGACGTGTTATTTCTCAATGGCGGTGCATTTTTTCCACGATTGTCGCACAATAAATCGCTGTGAAATTGCACAACCAATATTGCACCCAAAATACGTTTCCCGGAACTTCTTTTTTTGCCACGATTCAGAACACCCAGGTGCAGTGGCGGCTGGAGGTCTTTTGTAAGAAAGGGGTGGCAAACAACCCCCCCCCCCCGTCTGCCGGTCCACCGGCACTTACCCTATCTGCGGCAAGGATCGGCGGGCACATTGGGGATTGGAGGGCATACAGTGCTGGGGATCGGCGGTCACATATCGGCGGGGATCAGCGGGCACATTGGGGATCGGCGGGCACACTGGGGATCGGCGGGCACATTGGGGATTGGTGGGCACACAGCGGTGGGGATCGGCGGGCACATCGGGGATCGGTGGGCACACAGTGGCGGGGATCGGTGGGCACATCGAGCAGGGGATCAGCCTGCAGCGGGCATCTGCCAGTGTCTCCTGTGACCTTTTCTCTTCTGAGATCAAGGCGGCTCCTTCCCTCCTCCTAGGTGTCCTATAGGATCGCCTGTCCTTTCAGCCAATTGAGTGACGGGTGTCAGACCCGCTTCCCGATTGGTCGGGAGGAGGATCAGTTTTGCAACAGTGAATGTTCATTCGCTGTTGCAACACAACTGGATGGGCTCTGGACTGCTGCTCTACCCTATTTTGAAACCTATTAGAGCCTCTGGGTCTAATCAGGTGCTTCAAATAACACCCCCCCACCCCCATCCCCGCCATAGGAATTCATGCGGCTGGCATCCTGAAGGGGGCTGGGCGCATAGATAGGAAGGGCAGTGGAGGTGCTAGGAAGGAGGCGATATCCGTGCGCCCTTAATGCATGGCCCGCCACTGCCCAGGTGGTGAATGGAGCCTAATAGGAATACACAGTTAGAAAATCGCCCGATCGCTCGACCGCCGAACTCATGCGTGATATGTTCATGAGATTTTTTCCTGCCGACCTTCACACCAACGCATAGAATATCATTCGTTTGCAAACAATACGACACAAATTTTCCATTTTTTCAATCGGTCTTTTTTCATTCATGATATCGATATCGGGTATTACTTGCTGGGCATCGACGGTTAGAATATCGGACGATCGTTCGCAGAACGGAAGTTTTCGGCTGATATTCTTATCGTATTCCCGGCATAAATCATGGCGCGCTGTGCTGAAAATAAACTGGCGCAAGTACTTTTTTTTTTTTTTTTGGTGTTGAAGTTCACTGCCAGCCAATTCAAATAAGTCGGTTGGCGCTAACGCAGTGCGTCGCAAAGCATAAGAGTGTGTGTGAAACGCAAATGTGAATAGGTCTTATGGTCAGTTCACACCACAGTCCTGTGCGTTTTTTTTTCTGCATCAAAAATGCATGGATAGTAGGTTATATGGTTTTCAATGGCATAGTTCACACCAGTGCGGTCAGTTCCAGAAAAAAAAAGTAGAACACGGTAAAACGCATCAAAAACGCACCTAAATTAACCAAAAACGCACTGGAACTCACATGTCCTTATTTTGGGCCACTTCACACCATAGAAATGCAGTCTGGATGCTTTTCTGCATGCGCGTTTTTGGTGCATTTTTGATGCAGTCCAGTGCGTTTTTTTCCCCTTTTTCTTAAACTAAAATAAGCACATGTGCATTCCGGTGCATTAGTAATGCGTTTACTGCATTCCATTACAGTGCAGTGCAGAAAAAATGCAGCACGTTCTACTTTTTTTTTCTGGAACTGACCGCACTGGTGTGAACGATGCCATTGGAGACCATATAACCCACTTTCCATGCATCTTTGATGCAGACAAAAAAACACACTGGACTGCATGTGGTGTGAAATGGCCCCTTAGGTTAAGAAAAAAAGGGGGGAAAATGCACTGGACTGCATCAAAAACGCAGCAAAAACGCACTAGAACGCACGAAAAATGCATCAAAAATGCAGAAAAGCATCCGAACGCATCCGACCATAGAAACGCAGTCCAGATGCATTCCAGGTGCTTTTCTCCATGCACATTTTTGACGCAGTCCAGTGCTTTTCTCCCTCTTTTTTCTTAACCGTAAGGGCCAGCTCTGGTGCGTTTTTACACTTTCCAGTGCGTTTTTGATGCGTTTTACTGCGTTCCAGTACAGATCAGCGCAGAAAAAATGCAGCATGTTCTACCTTTTTTTTTCTGGAGCTGGAAGGCCCTGGTGTGAACTATGCCATTGAAAGCCATATAACCTACTTTCCATGTGTTTTTGATAGCTAAAAAAACGCCCTGGACCGCATGTAGTGTGAACTGAACCTTAGAAACGCAGTCCAGATGCGTTCCAGGTGCTTTTCTTCATGCGCGTTTTTGACATGTTTTTTATGCAGTCCAGTGCTTTTTTCCCCCCTCTCTTTTCTTAACCTTAAGGGCCAGTTCCGGTGCGTCTTTTATGCTTTCCGGTGCGCTTCTGGTACATTCCGGTGCATTTTTATGCTTTCCGGTGCGCTTCTGGTATGTTCCGGTGTGTTTTTTATGCTTTCTGGTGCGTTTTTGGAATGTTCCCGTGCGTTATTATACTTTCCGGTGCGTTTTTGGAACATTCCGGTGCGTTTTTATGTTTTCCGGTGCATTTTTGGAACGTTACGATGCGTTTTCGATACGTTCTGGTACGTTCCAGTACAGTCCAGTGCAGAAAAAATGTAGCACGTTCTACTTTTTTTTCTGGAACTGGAACGCACTGGTGTGAACGATGCCATTTAAAACCATATAACCTACTTTCTATGCGTTTTTGATACATAAAAAAAAGGCACTGGACCACATGTGGTGTGAACTGACCCTTACAAAATAAAATGGCGGTAGGGATGCGCTGCAGCTAGATGGCTCCGTGTGCACAAGGGGGCTCACAGATCATTTTCGTCTTTGTTCTACAATGCATCTTACGGCATGGCGTGTGTGTGAATGGCCCCCATTCCATCCATTAAAGGTGACCGCGCTGCTTCTCTCGCAATAAATAAAACGCTACAGGTTGTTAAAGAACGATCAGTCAGCAGCTAGGATTCTTCCCCTTTTGTGGCACCAGGGGGCGCTGTAGCCCTCTTAATGGGCATTCGCAAGGCCAAGAAGGAAAGGATGCTCTGTGTTCCTGGACCGGTGTCATTCCCTATTTAATGGCTGTCAGTGAGCAGGAGAGACAACGTAGCGACTAATTAAAACCAAATTGCAGGCAGGAGATGACTGCACATGAATGATATTGTCATTAATACTGATTTATCATGCACCTGGGTAAGGTGAGGAAGGGCGGGAGAAAATGTCGCCTTCTCTGATTAACCCTCTTTATGCCACAAAGGAGTTTATACTTTGGGGGGGTTAAGTGACAAAAAGCCGGTGCTGAAAAATGGGACGATTAAATATAAAATAACAAAAAAAAAAAAAACACAGATGACGATTATTAATCCATAGAAGTATTTTTTTTCTGGCTTGGCCATTGTTTAAATTTAATATTTGCGGCTTTAGAAAAAAAAAACCCGCAGGATATAGTTGTAAATAAAACAAAAGGCTCGGTTCATTCATTGGGAATATTTTTACTCTGTAAAGCAAATTCAAAACAATCACAGAAATTATCATAATGTTAACAATCCACATTTTTTTTTGAATGAGGGTTTCTATTTTTTTTTTTTTTTTAGATATTACAAGAGTTAACAAAAACAAAACCCATGAAACCCAAATGTTAAAAAAGGGAAGATTTAATGGAACACTTATTTTATTTCTTTTTTTTTTCTCTTCTTGTATTCCTTCTTTTACTTGTCTTTTTTTTTGAATGAGGGTTTCTATTTCTTTTTTTTTAGCTATTACAAGAGTTAACAAAAACAAAACATCAACCCGAATGTTAATAAAGGGAAGACTCGATGGAACACTTATTTTCTTTCTTTTTTTTTTTTCTCTTCTTATATTACTTTTTTTTTTTTTTTCTTTTTTTTTTTTTTTTTGAATGAGGGTTTCTATTTATTTTTTTTAAGCTATTACAAGAGTTAACAAAAACAAAACACATGAAACCCAAATGTAAAAAAAAAGGGAAGACTTGATGGAACACTTATTTTCTTTCTTTTTTTTTTTTCTCTTCTCATATTGCTTTTTTATTTGTCTTTTTTTTTTTAACTGTAAAGAACGTTACACATTATACAATTTTTAAAACATTTTTTTTTTGTTCAACTTCCTTTAGATTTACCTTCAACTACGTAGCGCAAAGGCCCTGCCTGATTGCATACAATTTGAAAAAGTGTAGGTTTGACCTCCATGTTATATGGTTTTGGTAAATCTAAAGGGAAGTTGTGCAATGTGTAGCCAGCTTTACTTATCTATGTTTAAAAAATAATAATAATAATAAAATAAATAAATAAACAATTAATACAAAACCCAAATATTTAAAAATAAAAGGGCAGACTTGTTGGATAAAAGACATGGAGTGGGGGGGGGGTCGGTCCCCAACCGGTCACCCCTGAGAAAAAAAGGAAGTATTTGGACTATCTCAGTACCAGCTTACACAGTATCAACTCAATGGTAGATAAAAATTATTATTATTATTAATATGCAGGATTTATATAGCACCAACAGCACTTTACAACATGGGGGCAGACAGTACAGTTACAATACAATTCAATACAGGAGGAATCAGAGGGCGCTGCTCGATAGAGCTTACAAAAATAAATTCAAATTTTTATTAATACAAAAATACTAAAAGCAGAACATCCACATAACGACATACAATCCATTAAAATGAATGATATCACCAACATTTATCGACCCCCCCCCCCCATGGTGGGGGACTTGTTGGATGACTATCAGTCTTTTGCTGTTGTATGTTTGTATAATAATATTAAAAAAAAAAATATATGGAAAAAAAAATAATAGCTCAACTATTTAAAAAACACATCTACTTAGTTTTCTAATGCTGTTACAATCCTACATTATTTTTTTTTTTAAAAATCCAAATAGTAAAAAAAAGTTGGAATCGATAGACCAGCTAATGTTTTGCTGTTATCACATTTATGTTTTTATGAAAAAAAAAAAAAATCCAAATATTACCTAAATGGTGGAATCGATGAACCAGTTAATATTTTGCTGTCATCACATCTTCTAGGTTTTTATAAAAAAATAAATAAATGAAAAAATCCAAATATCATCAAAAATGGTGGAATCGATGAACCAGTTAATGTTTTGCTGTTACCACTCTTCTATGTTTTTATTTAAAAAGTAAAATTCCCTCTAGTCGGACCCCTTGTTTTGATGTTGGGGGTTTCCGTCTAGGTTTTGTATGTAATGATATCTCTCAAAGGATATGTTGCTGCTATACTTGATTTTTCTAAGTATATATATTATTATTATTTTTTTTTTTAAGGTAGGATAAATAAGTGTTAAACAACACAGTGGTCACTATGTTTGTTATAATTCCATTATTATGTCTATAGTTTGCCTCGGTGGTTGGATGGGTGGATAGATGCTGTCCTGCTTGACCTCTCTGCCGAATGTACAAAGTTGGTCGGATGTAAGGCCCATGGGTTCTTTTGACCCATTTTTGAACTATAAATGAAAATGTTTCTCAATACCGGGCTTCTTATAGTTGACCACTATGTCCCAGTTCCTGATACCCATTGGTGGATCTCCATGGATTTCTGTCTTAATTCCTTACCCTTAAAACGTCACCACTGATGACTTCTTCTTCACTGTTTAGAGCCTTTTTGCACTCTTTTGTATTACATTATAATGTTTTACTGTAATTCTGAAAATTTAATAAAAAGATTGAAACAGAAAAATTCCAAATATTAAAAAAAGGTGGACTCAAACTAGTTAAAGTTTTGCTGTTAGCAATCTTCTTTCTTTTTTAATTTAAAAAAAAATCAAAATATTAAAAAAAGGTGGACTTAATGAACCAGTTAATGTTTTGCTGTTAACACTCTTCTATGTTTTTATTTTTTAAAAAATTGAAATATTAACAAAAAGGTGGACTCAGACCAGTTAATGTTTTTCTGTTAACACTCTTCTATGTTTTTATTTTTTTTAAAATTGAAATATTAACAAAAAGGTGGACTCAGACCAGTTAATGTTTTTCTGTTATCACTCTTCTATGTTTACATTAAAAAAAAAAGAAATCTAAATATTAACAAAAATATGGACTCGATGGACCACTTAATCTTTTGCTGTTATCACTCTTCTATGTTTTTATTTGAAAAAAAGGAATAAATAAATGAATACGCATCCAAAATGTTTACAAAAAAAGGATCACCATTTTTTTCTCTGCTGTCTCTTTTTGATGTTTCTAAAAAATAATACAACTATTTAGTGATCTGGAAACCCATTCATCACACGTGGCTTTCAATGCTAACACACCAGGGTTAGGGTCCTTATTTATTTTTTATTTTATTTTTTTTATTGCAGTGAGATTTCAAAATTACAGTCACATAGCTAAAATTGAGATTCCTACCCCTGAGTTAAAGCTTTATGAATTTAACTTAAAGTCAATATTTTTTTTTTTTTTTTTTACTATTTACTACCCATGTGGTACAGCACTACTTCATATCATTGTTAAAGGGACTGACACAAGCTGTGAACCTCTACATATGTCCTAGTATTTGAGATAAAGCTGCATGCTGTGTCTATTGCACATGCATTCTTATTCAGTAATGTATAGAGCAACGAGAATGTACCTTTCTTGATCTGACTACATTAGATTGAAATGTGATAGGTTGTCAAAAGTAATTCCAGTTTATATATGATTTCTTCTCTTTACATGGCTTTACTGAAGAGACTTAATATGTTTCTTAGGTGCCTGTTTTTATTTTTTTTTTAATTTATTTAGAAATTTTATTTTAATAAATCTGGCCACTAAATGCAGAAGTCATATTGCCCCGCTTCTGCTGACATGCTTCTGTATTGGTGAAAAAACTAAAAATAAATAAAAAAAAATAATTAAAAAAATAGATATGTCATACTTGTTTTACATTTTCGGTGTCAGTATACATTCCCAAGTGGTTAAAAAAAATAAAAAATAAAAAAAAATTCACCATTAATTTACCAGAGAAAATCAGGCAAGCAATGCATCCAGGAAATCATATTTATTTTACTTAAGAGTTTCTCAAACTTTAATCTTTTTTTAGGTGGAGGAGAGTGAATGTTCTGGAGGTTTCCCAGTTCGCAAAGTTTTTATTTATTTATTTTTTTCAACTTAAAATTTTCCTGTTAAATAAAATCCTGTCCTCTATTCTATAAGATACCAGCTCAGCATACAAGGCATAAACTGGTATCTCCCTAACAAGAGGTAGACTAGCATGAGTGCCTCCTTCTCTGTTGACCCCACTCGGTATTCCTTCCATCATATCTTGTTTGCTCACCTAGGCTCCAATCATAATTGGCGTTTCCGTAATGCGCGACAAAGCACACAGAAAATGCGTGTTTTGCCGCTGATTGCAGTCCTACTAATTGTTAAAGGCCCCCCAAGCATGGGTAGCAGGTGCCCATGTGCCATGTGTTTTGTCATGCAGGAAAGTCATGGTGAAAAAATGCACCATGCTCCTCTCCAAAAAAAAGGGTTTGGAGCTTCTTTAGGATGTTTGTTGCACGTAGGGCATCCCATTCAAATGAACGGGCTGACCTATGTGCGACGAGCGGAAACACTCCATAAAGTACAAAAAAAAAGAAACGCAAGAGGGAACGTGAGTTCCCGTTACGCTTAGGTGTGAACCCAGCCTCAATGCATACACTATATTACCAAAAGTATTGGGACACCTGCCTTTACATGCACATGAACTTTAATGGCATCCCTGTCTTAGTCTGTAGGGTTCAATATTGAGTTGGCCCACCCTTTGCATCTATAACAGCTTCAACTCTTCTGGGAAGGCTGTCCACAAGGCGTGGCTCAAGGCCAAAGTTAAAAAAAAGTTATAAAAGATAAGAAAAGAGCATTTAAAAATTATAAAAATGAAGGAACACTATCATCTTTTAAATGTTACAAAGAATATAACAGAATATGTAAAAAAAAAAAAAAAAAAAATCAAAGATGCAAAAATCCAAAATGAACGACAGATTGCAATAGTTAGTAGAACAAACCCCCCAAAATTCTTCAGATATATTAATAGTAAAAAGGTCAGGTCTGAGCATGTAGGCCCTTTATAAAATAATCTAGAGTGGGTGACTGGGGACAAAGAGAAGGCAAACTTATTAAATACTTTCTTCAGCTCTGTGTATACAAAGGAGCATGGGGGAGCTCATGTCCACAATGGGGGTGGTAGTGACACAGCCCCAAATGATCCACAATGGCTCAAAAGTGAAATGGCCCAGAAGTATTTAGACAGAATAAAGGTAGATAAAGCACCTGGACCAGATGGCATCCATCCACTGATCCTAAAAGAATTGAGCTCTCTCATTTCAAAGCCATTGTATCTCATTTTTAGGGACTCCTTAATGACTGGAATAGTACCACTGGATTGTTGTAGGGCCAATGTGGTGCCCATATTTAAAAAGGGATCAAAGTATTTACCAAGTAACTATAGACCTGCTAGTTTAACTTCTATAGTTGGGAAGTTACTGGTGAGTTTAATAAAAGACCAAATAGATGAGTTCTTGTTGGAAAAAAATGTTTTAACCAGTTCCTGCCCGCCCGCTGTGGATTGACAGCGGCATTTGACTCGATATCGCATATTGCTGTCACCTGAGCACGCGCTGCCTGACCCACAGCTCACCATTGTCACTCGCTGCCTGACCCACAGCTTGCCGCTCTCACCCGCTGCCTGACCTGCAGCTTGCCGCTGTCACCCGCTGCCTGACCTGCAGCTTGCCGCTGTCACCCGCTGCCTGACCCACAGCTTGCTGCTCTCACCCACTGGCTGACCTGCAGCTTGCCGCTCTCACCCGCTGCCTGACCCACAGAACGCCTCTCTCACCCACTGGCTGACCTGCAGCTTGCCGCTCTCACCCGCTGCCTGACCCACAGCTTGCCGCTGTCACCCACTGTCTGACCCACAGCGCGCCGCTCTCACCCACTGGCTGACCTGTAGCTTGCCGCTGTCATCCACTGCCTGACCCACAGCTCGCCACTGTCACCTGCTACCTGACCCACAGCTTGCCGCTGTCACCCACTGCCTGACCCACAGCACGCTGCTCTCACCCACTGGCTGACCTGTAGCTTGCCGCTGTCATCCACTGCCTGACCCACAGCTCGCCACTGTCACCTGCTACCTGACCCACAGCACGCCGCTGACACCCACTGCCTGACCTGCAGCCCACCACCCGCCACCTATATGGGGTAAGTGACAGACAGACCGGCAGACATCGAGTGGGTGGGCGGGGTTGCTGGTTAAGTGCCGCCAGCCTCCTGGGAGGGGGGTGGCAAAAAAAAAACACCAACCGCTTCTGCACAGGACCATTTTCAGAAACAGAAAGCAGCCTCCCTGGACATGTGTGAACCGGCTCCATTGAAAGCCAATGGAGTTATAAAAGCATCTGATTCGCATATATTTGAACTGCGCCTTAAACTGGAGAGTGCAAATCTGGGGCAGCTGTGCATAGAAACCAATCAGCTTCTAGAGTTTATTATCAAAGCTTTATTCATCAAGCTGAAGTTAGATGCTGATTGGCTACCGTGCACAGCTACACCAGATTCTCACTGCCCCAGTTTTATTAAATCTTCCCCAAACGATTTAGGCAAATGTCACACCCTTGCCCCCCCCCCTGCATACCTCCAGGACCATGGACCATGGGGCCTCATTTTTTTTAAATTATTGGTTTAATAAACAATTGCCGACCACATAACCTAGTTATACGGCAGTAGAGTGGCTCTCCTGTGCCAGATGACGTACCTAGTATGTGATCTGACACTTCCAGGTAGGGGGCACACACGCGGGCTGCCGGGGACCCAGCTGTGCTGTGATTAGACACAGCACAGACCGCACAGCGGGTGCCGGCCAATGGATGACCACCAGCACCCCCTGATCATCAAGGAGAAAGCTAGGACAGAGCTCTTCCTATGTAAACAATACAGAGCTCTGTCCTGTCAGCGGGAATGTGCTGAATTTTATTCCCTGCAAAGCAGCGAGCCAGGCTTTGTGAATGGTCCTCTGACGTGTCCTTGAAGGTTGTGGGGGAGGGGGGGTTTGAGAACTTCTAGCAGTGTGACTGGGAGTGGCAGCGGGTACCTGTCAAAACAAAACCAAAGAAAAGTTCCCGGCTCAACTTTTTGACCAGCCTGCAGCCAACTGAATTGTCCTGTCTAACAGTATGCGTTAAAAACAGGGGTTTAGTTTGCACACATTAGCAAATACATGCGTACACCGGTCGGTAAGCTGAGGCGGGAATTTCTGCGGTTTGGCTTCCATGTGCTCCTCGCTGCAAATGCCAGTTATAGGCGAGGGCAGTGGCCATTTCTTTGACCTGTCAAAAGTTCCGCTTTAAGGAGGCTGCTAATGAATTGTTGGCTAAAGCCCAGCACTCATAAAATTTGGGGTAGAAGATGCTGTTGCTGGAGAGGGAATGCAGACCATTGGAGAAGAGGTGAATATTACCAACCTTTATCGGCGCGGATACCCACGTGTCTACACTTACCTACTTACTTACCCTACCCTACTTAGGGTCTCTGGGTTTTAGCTCTGCAATTTATACCCCCAGATGAGGGATACTCTGACATACTTTTAAAAGGCTTCTCCTTTTCCAACTTTGGCAAATTTACATGTGAGCTTGTCTGAACAGACCACAGCATTTTTGAAGGATGTTCTTACTTCTGCTTGATCCTCTAACTTGAACCCTGATAGCCGTGGATTGTTTCCCTACATTCATAGTATATTGGGTTACACTCTGTCTTGACTGATCTACATCCCCTCTATACATATTGGAGTTAGAGCTCCCTGTAATATTGGTCCATTGGAGGGTGGGTCTCCCTCTCTTATCCGTTTGACCCTGATGTCACATACCTAAATTGAATGCCTTCAAATATTTGAAAGTTGATCCTAGTTATAGGATCATTTTTAGTCTGACTTTGTCCTGTGGGGTTCCATCCTATTCCTGGTTTTCATGGTCTATCAGCACCTACCCAGCATGTCCCGAGGAAGCTGTTTAATAGCGAAATGTGTTGACAAGCAAGCATGGAGGAATTATGGGCTTAATCTATAAGACAGATAGATATCCTGCTTATTATATTCATCACGGTCCTTCTATCTACTTAGTGGAAGGATCCATACCTCTATGTCTGTTATATTGGGTATCTGTTGACCTTGTCAAGCAATAAGGTGTTGTTGTGTGTTATATGTCACTTTTTAATTTAATTTTTGTAATAAAGATATACATTTTTTAACTATCACCTTATGTTATGCCCATAAATTCCGCTTTTTGTTTTGAGAGAAATTTCCTCTTTCAATCCTTTTACAGTATCTCACAAAAGTAAGTACACCCCTCACATTTTTGTAAATATTTTATTCTATCTTTTCATGTGACAACACTGAAGAAATGACACTTTGCTACAATGTAGTGAGTGTACAGCTTGTATAACTGTAAATTTGCTGTCCCCTCAAAATAACTCAACACACAGCCATTAATGTCTAAATAGCTGGCAACAAAAGTGAATACACCCCTAAGTGAAAATGTCCAAATTGAGCCCAAAGTGACAATATTTTGTGGTGCCACCATCATTTTCCAGCACTGCCTTAACCATCTTGTGTATGGAGTTCACCAGAGCTTCACAGGTTGCCATTGGAGTCCTCTTCCACTCCTCAATGACGACATCATGGAGCTGGTGGATGTTAGAGACCTTGCGCTCCTCCACCTTCCATTTGAGGATGCCCCACAGATGCTCAATAGGGTTTCAGTCTGGAGACATGCTTGGCCAGTCCATCACCTTTATCCTCAGCTTGTTTAGCAAGTCAGTGGTCATCTTGGAGGTGTATTTGGGGTCATTATGTTGGAATATTGCCCTGCGGCCCAGTCCCTGAAGGGAGGGGATCATGCTCTGCTTCAGTATGTCACAGTACATGTTGACATTCATGGTTCCCTCAATGAACTGTAGCTGCCCAGTGCAGGCAGCACTCATGCAGCCCCAGAGCATGGCACTCCCACCAGCAAGCTTGACTGTAGGCAAGACACACTTGTCATGTACTCCTCACCTGTTTGCCGCCACACATCCTTGACACCATCTGAACCAAATATGTTTATCTTGGTCTCATCAGACTACAAGACATGGTTCCAGTAATCCATGTCTTTAGTCTTCTTGTCTTCAGCAAACTGTTTGAGGGCTTTCTTGTGCATCATCTTTAGAAGAGGCTTCCTTCTGGGATGACAACCATGTAGACCAATTTGATGCAGTGTGCGGTGTATGGTCTGAGCACTGACAGACTGACCCATCACCCCTTAGACCTCTGCAGCAATGCTGGCAGCACTCATGTGTCTATTTCCCAAAGACAACCTCTGGATATGATGCTGAGCATGTGCACTCAACTTCTTTGGTCAACCATGACGAGGCCTTTTCTGAGTGGAACCTGTCCTGTTAAACTGCGGTATGGTCTAGGCCTCTGTGCTGCAGCTCAGTTTCAGGGTCTTGGCATTCTTCTTATAGCCTAGGCCATCTTTATGTAGAGCAACAATTCTTTTTGTCAGATCCTCAGAGAGTTCTTTGCCATGAGGTGCCATATTGAACTCCCAGTGACCAGTATGAGATAGTGAGAGCGATAACACCAAATTTAACACACCTGCTCCCCATTCACACCTAAGACCTTGTAACACTAATGAGTCACATGATACCGGGGAGGGAAAATGGCTAATTGGGCCCAATTTGGACATTTTCACTTAGGGGTGTACTCACTTCTGTTGCCAGCGGTTTTGGCATTAATGGCTGTGTGTTGAGTTATTTTGAGAGGACAGTAAATTTACACTGTTATACAAGCTGTACACTCACTACTTTACATTGTAGCAAAGTGTCATTTCTTCAGTGTTGTCACATGAAAAGAAATAATAAAATATTTACAAAAATGTGAGAGGTGTACTCACTGTATATATTACCAACTTTGGTCCCACTTTAAAGTAGAATTCCTAACATCTATCCTGAGTAACCTGGGCAAAAAAGATGCATATACTTACCTTTTTTCAGCCCGCTCCAGTCCAGCCCCAGCCACATGATCAGCCAGCAGCAGCTTTAGGGGAGAAGAGGGAGCGCTGACAATGGCTGGGACATGGGAGTCTATGGGTGGCGTCACTGCTACCAGCTTTCCCAACCATCTTCTAATGCTCTCTCCTCTCCCCTGCAGCCGCTGCTGGCCGATCATATGGCTGGACTGGAGTGGGCTGAAAATAGGTAAGTACTGCATATGCATAGGTTAGTGAGCAGAGGTGTTAGGAAGGAGGGAACATTTTTAAGACTAGTTGGGTTTAGGCTTAAATTGTAAATTTAAGGGTATGCATAGACACATACGTCATATGCATGTATATAAAAACATAGAAATATAACCAAAAAAACATAAATTGCATATTTTTAAATCTAAATGTTTTTTGATGAGTCCTCAATCAGAAATTGGTCAATGTCTCTCATCAATGGTCTACAAATCCACAATAAGTGGGCCGTTCAGAGGTGCCTCCATCCTTAACCACATCTGCCCTGGAAAATTTACCTCCTTAATAGCCAGACAATTTCTTTGCAATTTAACTGACAACTGCGCGGTTGTGCGTCGTTGTACCCAAATAAAATTAACGTCCTTTTTCCCCCAAAAATAGAGCTTTCTTTTGGTGGTATTTGATTACCTCTGCGGTTTTTACGGTACTTTTTGCGCTATAAACAAAAAAAAAGAGCGACAATTTTGAAAAAAACCCAATCGTTTTTACTTTTTGCTTTAGGGCTCTTTCACGCGAGAGGATCGTTCAGGTCTGTCTGTCAGTCTTTCAGGCGGACCCAAATGGACGCTCCATTGTCCTCTATGGAGTGACGGATGTCAGAGGTGACATGTCCGCTGACACCCGATCCGCTCCAATCCACCAAAAACAGACGGATAGAGTTGAGCGAACACCTGGATGTTCAGGTTCGGTGGGTTCGGCCGAACTTCGCGAAAAAGTTTGGGTTCGGTACCGAACTTGACCCCGAACCCCATTGAAGTTAATGGGGACCCGAACTTTTCGGCACAAAAATTAGTGTAAAAAAGTCTTGGAAAGTGCTAGAGGGCTGCAAAAGGGAAGTAAAATGATTTTAGAACAATAATCTGTCCCTTACAGCAACAGCAGCAACCTGACCCTATAGAACTAGGAGATGATTTTAGAACAATAATCTGTCCCTCTAAGCAGTAAACTCTGCCTAGTCCACAATCAGATTGTTCTGTAATGCAGGATGAGATGTTATTATATCTGCAATCTGTCCCTCACAGCGCCGGCAGCATCCTCTCCCTACACTACCCAGAGAGCATGTGACTGCAGCACTACGTGACTCCAGCTTATACAGAGGCTGGGTCACATGATGCACTGGCCAATCACAGCCATGCCATTAGTAGGCATGGCTGTGATGGCTTCTAATGGCAAACCAGTGAAACGCTTGTTGATTGGCTGCCCTGCAGCTATTCAACAGGCAGGATCAAATACCCGAACCCAAACTTTTTTTCAAATGTCCGGGTTCGGGTCCGGGTCACGGACACCCCAAAGTTCGGTACGGACCCGAACTTTACAGTTCAGGTTCGCTCAACTCTACAGACGGATGGAAACCCTATTTTCCATCCGCCTGGCGGATCAGATCGGACGAACACGGACAGGCGGTCCATGCTCATCCGATCCTCCATAGAGGAGAATGGAATGGAGTGCAGAGACTGCCCTGTTATCCGCCGGCTCAGCATGGATCAACGGATGGATCCCCGCTGAGCAGCGCAGCCCGTCAAAACGGGCTCCGCTCATGTGAAAGGATCCCAAATACACATCCAATAAAAAATGTAAAAAATCAAATTTCTTCATAAATTTAGATCAATATGTATTCTGCTAAATGTTTTTGGTAAAAAAAAATCCCAATAAGCGTACATTGATTGGTTTGCGCAAAAGTTATAGAGTCTGATGCAATATTTTTATGGATTTTTTATTTATCTATTTATTTTTACTAGTAATGGCGGCGATCAGCGATTTCTAGCTGCAAAAAATTCTGCAGACAAATCAGACACCTGACACTTTTTTGGGGACCAATGACACTAATACAGTGATCAGTGCTAAAGATATGCACTGATGCTGTAGTAATGAGACTGGTAGGGAAGAGGTTAACATCAGGGCATTCAAAGGGTTAAATGTGTCCCTAGAGGTTGCTTTCCAACTGTGGGGGTGGGGGGGGGGCTTTGACTGGGGAAAGATTGAGATCTGTGTTCCTGCAGAAACACAAGAGCTCTCTCTTTCCCTATGACAGGATGTCGATCTGCCTTGTCTACATTGCCGTTCTGCCTCTTCTGGGAATGATCGCGGGTGGCCCAGAGGACAATCAGCACGCGATCCCCCCCCATCCCCCAAGCTACTGCATGATACCAAGTACAGGTACATCGTATTGCGCAGCCACAGAACATGTGCGGAAGGCGGTCCGGGACCGGATAAAGCAGCATTAAGTTCAATTTATTATATTGCAGCTGAACAATTCTTAGATGTGATGTCTGCATTTGTTTTCCTTTTTACTTTCCTCTGTTGATCTGACCAGTAGGTCTGTTGTTTTTCAAAAGCACAAGCTCTCTTCTAGATGTATCAGTTTACATGGATGAGACGAATAATTTACCACTGGCAGTGGTGCTTACGATGATCAGCTTTTATTTATTTATGTAAAGCCTTTGTCTGAAAATGTAACAATATGTTGCTGTAATAGAAAGTATTAAGTATTAGCTGGAGTTTGGTTTCAATTTGTTAGTTTATCTAAATCTGCTAGTCTATTTAACACCCCCCCCCCGACTGACAACGCTGAAGTCCAAAGGTGCCCCCTGTGCTCCTTCCTCCAGAGTGTGTGTGTGTGTGGGGGGGGGGGCACTCTAATAAAGGAGGTGTATTATTGGTCAGATCACCAGGTAAAAACGTTGGGGGGGTCAAATAAAAAGAAAACGAATGCAGACACCGCATCTGATAATTGGTAAGCTGCAATATATTATATTTTTGGTTTTGGGTTTAATAACGCTTTAATGGCAAGATCGATAAACAAGTGTCTCCACCAGTGGCGGTCCTTAATGCAGGGCACAGGGGTGCCGCCCCACCTGTCCATATGCCCGGCCCCTAATCTACATGCAGGGCGCCAGACACAAGGATTCCAATGGGGGTTTGTTTTTTTGAAGCACTTGATTAGAGCCTGAGGCTCTAATTGGTTTCAAAAAAGGTTGGGCGTGGGGTGCAAAGCACTTCCTGTTCCTCTCATTGTGTGCCGCAGCATCGCTGGGAGAATCTTTCAGAGCGGCCCCGACTCTTCCTACCCCCTGCCTCCATAAGGTAAGGCAGGCTTCTGTTTGGCACATTCACATGAATGGCAGCTGTCCGTCTCCCCCGGGGGGTGGTTGATTGGTGGGGATTGATTGTCACCTTCCACCTCCCACCGGGGGGGAATGCTTGTGCTGATCGCCACCGCCCGGGGGGTGGTGTTGTTAGTTTGCCACCCCCCCTAAAATATTGAGCACCATCCACCACTGGTCTCCACCTGTGCCCAGGGCAAAGATGCCAAATTGTGCCCCCTGCATTATGTGCAAGCTTATGAGGAGGAGGGGGAGAGAGAGCACAGCCTGCACCTCCTCCTGGCTCCTTTGCTTGTGGCTTCCAGTGCTGGGCTGACAGAAGTAGTGATGCCGCTGTCACTACTCCTGTCAGCCTTATAGTAGAAGAAACTTGCGGTGCCTCCATCCCCACAATACACACTGTGCTCAGGGCAGCTGTTCCTTTTGCCCACCCCTTGACCCGGCCCTGGTCTCTGCCATCATGCTAAAACACTCAAAACCATTTACCAAATTGCCAGACCTCTCATACCAACGAAGTCAAATTGTGCTTAAGCTGTCATCAATGGTATCCTGGAGCGCTTTGCCACTTTCCCTCTATACTTCCCAGCGTCCAGCGAAACTCTTCCTTCAATAGAGCAGCATAGAAGGAAGAGGAGGAAAGCTCCGGATTGTGCAGATTATTCCTTTTATTAAGATAATTAATATAAAATGTGTCAATTAAACGTAAAATTTAATTTCTTTTCTTTTTTTTTTTTTTTTTTTTTTTGCTTTTAAGTGTAAATGTGAGATCTGAGATCTTTTTCACCCCAAATCTCACAATAAAGGGGACTTATCATGCTAATTTTCTATTACATAGGATGCTTATATTCCTTGTAATAGGAATAAAAGTGATCACTTGTTTTTTTTAAGGGACAGCGTAAAAAAATTAAATAATAAGTAAAATAAATAAGAAAAAGGAAAGAAATTTTTTTTAAAGCACCCCGACCCTCCAAGCTCGTGCGCAGAAGCAAACGCATACGTAATTCGTGACCACATATGTAAATGGTGTTCAAACCACACACATTCTAGCAGAAGACCTCTTATGTAGTTCTAAACTGGTAACCTGTAGAAACGTTTAAAGCGTCACCTATGGAGATTTTTTAGGTACTGTAGTTTGTCGCCATTCCACGAGCATGTGCAGTTTTAAAGCGTGACATGTTAGGTACTATATACATGTAATAAGCGTAACATCATCTTTCATATTGTACAAAAAAATTGGGGTATTGTTATTTTTAACCACTTCAGCCTCGGTCCCCTTTAGGACCAGGGCACTTTTTGCGATTCGGCACTGCGTCGCTTTAACTGATAATTGCGCGGTCGTGCGATGTTGTACCCAAACAAAATTAGCGTCCTTTTTCCCCACAAATACTGCTTTCTTTTGGTGGTATTTGATCACCTCTGCGTCATTTCTGATCACCGCTATAAACAAAAAAAGAGCGTCAATTTTGCAAAAAAAACAATATGTCTTACTTTTTGCTAAAATACAAATCCCAAAAAAAAATTATAAAAAACAAATTTATTTACCGGTTTTGGCTGATTTATATTCTTCCTCATATTTCTGGTAAAATAAATCGCAATCGGCGTATATTGATTGGTTTGCGCAAAAGTTCCGGCGTTTACGAATGAGGCAATTTCATTTCTGGGGTTTTTATTTTTGTTACTAGTAATGGTGGCGATCTGCGATTTTTAGCAGTACTGTGATATTGCGGTGGACATGTCGGACCATTTTGACACTTTTTGGGGACCATTGGCATTTACACAGCGATCAGTGTTATGAAAATGCACTCATTACTGTATAAATGTCACTGGCAGGGAACGGGTTAACTTGCTCTAGGGGTTAACTGTGTCCCCTGTGTGTGTTACTAACTGTATGGGGGCTGGGCTGAGTGGGGGAGGACAGTTTACAGGGAGCCTGCGATCACATCCCTTCCCCACTGTCAAAAATGGAGATCCGTGTGTTTACATAAACCGACCTCCATTCTGTCACTGCAGGGGGAGCGATCGCGGGTAGCCGGCGGACATCAAGTCCACCCTACCTGCTCCTTGGCTTCCCGCGAACTCAGTGAGCGCGCCTCCAGTGGCGCGCACGCTCACGATCCGCGATCTCGCAACCGCCGTCAGGTGATTGCGGTTTGTGATATCGAGCCAAGTTGCCGCCGTCATTTCACGGCGGGGGGCAGGAAACTGATTAATTCATTGAAGTGTAATTTGCAACAATCGCCATTTTATTCCCTAGGGTCTCTGCTTAATAAATGAATGTGCAATGTTTAGGGGTTATAAGTATTTTTCTAGTAAAGAATACTATTTTAAATTTGTAAGCCAAAGGTACCAGAAAAAGCCTGGTCTTGAAATGGCTGTAGTTCAATAAAAATTTGTATTAGGGTTATAGATTAATTATGTGCAAGAACATCAAACATGTTGACATAATATAACATATGATAATAATAATAGTAATAGTAATTATTATTATTACTACAGTCACTTTTACCCTAAGCACAAGGTAAAAGTGTGAATATGCTAACCGTTCTCCGGTTACCTTGCCTTGAGTTCATACTTATGGTAAGATAAATGACGTGTTTTGTCACAGTTGACACTGCCAGCTGCTACAGAGAAAGTTAACAGGAGGGCTCCTTAAAAATTATGCTATGGGGCCCCCATGATTCTTAGCTATGCCTCTGCCTGTACTGAAGGAGAGTGAAGACCGTATTGCTGACTTTCCCTTGGATAATACTATTTCCATGACTTATGATTTATTTATTTATTACAGGCAGTGTCAATTTACGAACCCCTTTACATATACAGTATATTGTACATTCACTCCCTGTCCTCAAAGAGCTTACAATCTAAGGTCCCGAACTCACATCCACACATACTAGGGCCAATATAGACAGGAGCCAGTTACACCTACCAGCATGTCTTTGGGGTGTGGGAGGCAGTGGTGGCTGGTGCTCAATATTCTGGGGGGGCACAAACCAATGCCACCCCGCCGCAACCCCCTCCCCCCCGTGGGGGACAGGCGGGAGGGCGGCCATCAGAGGAGGCAGATGAGGAGCATCCGGGCTAGGACTGCTACTCCTCACTCTGGGGCCATTGCTTCTCCTCCCGGCCGAACAGGACGTGGGTCCTAGGAAGACTCGATTGGCCAGGAATCCTAAGACTCCCTGGCTAATCGAATCTCAGGACCCGCTTCCTGATTGGCTGGGAGGAGAATAGGAAGACAATAGCAAATATTCATTTGCTATTGTCACACAACTGGGTGGGCTCAGGGTGCAATGCTCTGAACCCACCGTTTTTTAACCACTTAAGGACCGGAAGGATTTCCCAGGTTAGGACCAGAGCACTTTTTGCGATTCGGCACTGTGTCGCTTTAACTGACAATTGTGCGGTCGTGCGACGTTGTACCCAAATGAAATTTGCGTCCGTTTTCTCCCACAAATAGAGATTTTATTCGGTGGTATTTGATCGCCTCTGCGTCATTTTTGATCACCGCTATAAACAAAAGAAGAGCGACAATTTTGCAAAAAAAAACAATTTTCTTACTTATACAAATCCAAAAAAATTATAAAAAACAAAGGTATTCATCGGTTTTGGCTGATTTATATTCTTCCTCATATTTGTGGTAACAAAAATCGCTATCTGCGTTTATTCAGAAGTTGCTGCGTTTACAAACCATGAGAATTAATTTCTGGCGTTTTTACAATTTTTTTTTTACTAGTAATGGCGGCGATCTGCGATTTTTATCAGGACTGCGATATTGCGGTGGACATGTTGGACATTTTTGACCCTTTTTTGGGACCATTGACATTTATACAGCAATCAGAAATTTAAAAAGCCACTGATTACTGTATAAATGTCATTGGCAGTGATGGGGTTAACCTGTAGGGGGCAATCAAGGGATTAACTGTGTTCCCTGTGTGTGTTCCAACTGTATGGGGGCTGGGCTGGCAGGGGCACCAGAGATCTAACTGATCCCGAGTACAGGGATCAGTAGATCTCTGAAATGCCACCTGACAGACCAGGAGACCACTGTGTTTACATCGGGGGTTTCCCCATTCTGTCTCTGTGACAGGGCATCACGTGTCGCTGGCGGACATCGAGTCTGCCCGACCCGCGGCCCCGCTCACAGCTGTGCATGAAAGTGATGACTTTAAGCGGCGATTCGCGGGACAGAGCCACGCTGTTGCCACTTATAGTCATACGGTGGTTAAGCCAATTAAAGCCTCAGGCTCTAATCATGTGCTTCAAAAAAAAAAAGACCCCATTGAAATCCATGCGTTCAGCACCCCGCATGTAGATCAGGGGCTGGGCGCATGGATTAGGGGGAAGGTGCCCCTGCTCCCTTTATGGACGGTCTGCCACTGGTGGGAGGAAAGCAAGGAATACTCAGAGTAAACCCACACTGGCACAAAGAGAACATGCAAACTCCAGGCAGGTAGTGCCATGGCTGGGACATGAACCCCAGTGTCTTCAATGTTTTTCAAGCTTCTGAAGACCTAGAACAAGTCTTCAGATTGGGAGTTCTGACTTTCTTGATTTATTCTGGATCATTATCATCTTTCTGTATTGTCTTTCTGGATGCACTTAAAGCATAGCTAAACTCTCTCAATCAACATGAACTATTTTTAATCCATATGCTGCTAGAATTAGTAAATAGATAGGAAGGTATTTTATATTTACTTGTTTAAAATGTTTCTCTACATTTCTTCAGTTGCTTCTTGGTTTTTTGACCTAATTCAAAATCATGTCACACATCCCATAAGTCTTCATAGGCATCTTTTCTTTCATTTTGAAGGTGGGTAGGAGGGGACTTGCTCAGCTATTCACAATCCCCTGTCTGCCTGCCTGAGCTAAGGGCAGATGAAATCCAGGAAGTAAATGCTACACAAATCATCTGCCATTACTCAAGATGGCTGCAGCTAGTCTTTCAAGTGGTTTCTCGGCAAAATAAAGCATGGAGACATGGATGGATGGAGGAGTTTGCTTTGCATAATAAAATTTAATTAAATAGAGTTTTCAGTTTGTGGTACTCAGATGCCCTTACGCTTTCAGCTCATTCAAATTCATAGGTCAAAAGAATAGTTGTTATGCTATCAACTCCACCACCTGTCTCAATTCAACCACCATACTTTACCCACCCATAGCACTTAACCCACCACCATCCCCACTTGGGCAATCACTCGTGGGATCCTTAGACCCAATTTTATCTAGGTCTATGATTACATGTGTTAAGTATCTTAACTGGTGTTTGGCACCCAAGTCTTCAAACTCTAGATACTTTCTTTTTCATCTGTCCTTCATCTCTGTCCTCTACATTCCACACTTCTCAAAGCTTGTTCACACTTGCGGCAGTCCTTGCAGTTGACAGGTGGTTTGGAGGCACCCACCTCCATGCAACCACGTACATTACATGCAGTGCAGTCCAATTCACTTGGTATTGTCTGCCATTTCTGACACGGGGTATCATTTTTCCATAGTCGGAAAGCAAGGCTTTGCAGCCATGGCATGTGTACCACCCCTGACCACCAATGCAGCTTAAGGTGGGTAATTGAGGGGCGGTAAAATTTAACCACCTATTTTCAATGTTCTCTGTCTGCAAGTGTGAGTGAGCCCTTATTTGTCTCTGCTCAGACCTGGCAGGTTGCTCTATTTCTGTGGCGTAAAAAAGTAGTTGGAACAGGTAAAAAAAAAAGCATGAATAACGGTCACCTTCTATCAAAAACAAGCAGCAGATCCCAATAATCAGGCACGTGAAGTTATGTCATTATTAGGGATGGAGTTCAGGTTTGCTGCTACCATTAAGTGCATAGCAAGCCTGGAGCTGGTGAAGTTCACAAATTGCCAACTTTAGGCCAACAACTTTGCTACCATTAAAAAGAAACAACCTATAAAGCAGTGCAAAACCTTTGCCCCTGGTCAGCTGAGTAACAAGAGCCAATAATTTAAAGAAATAGATAAATAAAATGATGGGCTCACAGCAGCCATATTGTTAGTGTATGTTGAAGCTGGTAGGGGGAGCTAACAATTCTGTGTAGGAAGAAATACTATTATTTATTTATTATACATCTCCCATGAAAATGCCCTTTGTTTGACAATATCTTGCGTATTAGCTCTTCAAAGTAAAGTGAATAGTTAGGCTGACTGGTCTTCAGTATCCTGGTAGACACTCTGGTCCCTTTTTGTAAACTGATACCACATTTGCTCTATACTTATCAGTTGGTACCATTCCAGTGATTAAAGTGTTTTGTAAATAATGGCTTGGCTACAGGGCCGGCACTCCCGCTAGGTGAACTAGGCAGCCACCTAGGGCACACATAGCCACTGAATTCCCTATTAGCCTGGCTGGGAAACACGAGGTGCCTTACACAGGGCTGGGGCACTGACTGACACTCTATTGAAAGCAGCAGCTGTGCAGGACATCCCTCACGGCTGCTGCAGAGGAGGTCATCAGCAGCTCAGTGCGGAGGGCACAAGGATTGCTGAGGAGGCAGAGGAGGTGGGCACGAGGACAGTGGAGGAGACGGGCTCGAGGACAGCGGAGGAGGCAGAAGAGGTGGGCACAAGGACAGCGGAGGAGACAGGCTCGAGCACAGCGGAGGAGGCAGAGGAGGTGGGCATGAGGACAGTGGAGAAGGCAGGCACGAGGACAGCTGGGAAGATGGAGGAGGAGGGCATGAGGACAGCGGAGGAGGAGGACACCATGTCTCTAGATGTAGATGCTGCCCTGGTGAGTACACTCTGTGATCCTGTTGTAGTCAGCCCTAGACAAGACTAACGACACCCCGCACCCTTAGTCTTGCCTAGGGCGCAAAATAGTCAAGCACCGGCCCTGCTTGGCTATAACGGAGCTAAGTTGTATGTAGAGCACCACCTAAAGAGCCACTGGTAGTTTGGGCTTCTTTCCTCCCTTAAAGAGGAACTGTAGTCTGCTCACATAATTTGTAATTAAAACATCTTTGCCATTCTGAAGCCTCCCTCCAACCGCTTTGCATATTGTTTTATATATACTGCGATTCCTCCAATAAAGCTGGCAGCCATTTTAGCTGTGGGCAGCTGAAGCTGCTGCCTGTTCACTTCCTGGATTTACACAGACACCCAGAAGCACACCTTCAGCTCTGCAGCCCTGCAGCTCTCATTGGCCCTCTTATGACTCAGCCCCCTTCCTTCCTGGCAAACTCACTCTAGAGTGAGAGAGAGAGCTGTGCATGATGTCATAAGCCTAGGCTAATGACCAGACAAGAAAGAGGAAGTGGGCTGTATAAGGTATTTACTGCCAAAAAAAAAAAAAATGTTTTATTATCCAAAGTTAAAACAACAAGGGCAGAAGATTTAATAGATGGAACGTTGAAAAAATGACTGAAGGTCAGCTTGGCTGCACTGGCACACTTCTGGCTATACTTCTCCCAGCAAAAGTCCCACAGAATCTATATGCTGCCTGTGATTTGTCCTCGTCCCAGGGACTAAAGCACTGCACAGTCACTCTTGCAACAACGGGATCTTGTACTCACGCAGCCACAGGATCATCAGTTGCTTCCTGCTGATATCCACCAGGCTCTTTCCCTGCGAGGGAGATGAACACTCACTCAGCCTCTTGGACAACTTGAGCTCTCTCCCACAGCTTCCTTCCTGGCTCTCCTCCCATCAGCTTTCTCCTGACCCTTGGATTCTTTGGATGCTCTGTAAATGGGTCCTCCAGCTAATCCAAGCTTGGACCTTGGCATCTTCAAACTGGCTTCTGCCCAGGAGGGCAAAGCCCCTCAACAGGGGTCTCCTCCAGGCTAGACCCTGGACTGCTGCCTTGCACCAGCATGCTGCAAGCAGGCTCAAACTATTTATGGGCTCTTCCCCATCTTCTGGGCACATCTCCCCAGAGATTGGTGGAAGCCCCATAAATATTCGGACTACAGCCTCTGCTCTCCCTGCCACTACAGTGGGGCAAAAAAGTATTTAGTCAGCCACCAATTGTGCAAGTTCTCCCACTTAAAAAAGATGAGAGAGGCCTGTCATTTTCATCATAGGTACACTTCAACTATGAGAGACAGAAAATCACATTGTCTGATTGGGTGGTGGAGGGTTTTGGAATAGTATTGGGTCTTGGAGTTAGGTGGGGTAAGTCTGTTGCATTTCTTATAGCCCCCTCCTATGACTACTTGCAATCATCCGAGCAACAGTTCTCCATGTTCAAATACCTTGGGATTAATATACATGCTAACCTCGCTGACCCTCTTAATATTTTACTTATATTGACCAACATAGAAGTGAGACTTTGATCATCATTACCTCTTAATCTTATAGGGTGCATAAACATGGTTAAGATAGTTTCCTCTCTAAATTTCTTTGTGTTCTTTGAGCCTATCTAATTCTTCCCTAATTCTGTTTCAACGTAATGACTTACTTTTATCTTTGTTTATTTGGAACAACTCCTGTCTGAGATTTGCTAGGACTTTTCTACCGGCACCTTTATGATTGGGAGGGCTGGCTATTCCTGATTTTTACCACTATTTCTTTGTGTAGCACCCTTGTCCTAAACAGGGCTGCTAGTAAATTTAGTTGTGCTAGGTGGTAACTAGCCTGGCTAATTGGTAGTCTTTGATCAAATGGGTTTCTCCAAAGCCTGGTGTTAACCATGATTTCTACCTTTGTCAATAGGTGGCACTGTCACCTTTGACATTAGAGTGACAAATTATAGTGGACTCAGAGTAAGAGTGCATATACTTTTCTCATCTCAATTAGCAGGAGTTTCTTTGCCCACTGAGACTGCTGGGAGAAGGGTATTTATTTTGAGAGAGTCAGGTGATCGGGGTTCTTTCCACCCGGGCTGCGGCCTGGGTGGGTGTGTGTGGAGCAGCAGCAGAAGTGTAGGCCTGAAGCCTGAGGCCTAACCACGTGTAAAGGGTAAAGGAGAAGAAGTTGCTAGAGGGTCAACCATTCTTGTTGCTGGAGGCAGGTGTAAATCAATGAAGTTTTGAAGGAGTACCAGAGGAGACTCTTCATCAGCCGAGGACTGAGAAGTAGCTGGGAAACCTTCAGGAGAGAACTCATCCAAGAAGTACAGCGGGTAGCTGTGATTAAAGCTTGAAGGAGTACAGCGGGTAACTGTAAATCCAACTAATCCAGCTGGTAGCTGTGAGACAAGCTTGAGAATCTACAGTGGGATACTATGAGTAAAGCTGTTGCTATAGGAGGCAGCAGTTACTACGAGATACAGATCGCTGTATTCAGCTTAAAGGCCCTTTTTCTGTATTGCTATCTGCCTAGTTCTGTTTTTGTCCAAGGAGTCTGTAGTTTGCTGTTGCATCTGCCTAAGGGTGTCCTGTGCCCTATCTCTCTTTCCCACATTTCCTGTTCACAGAAACAAAACTCTCTTTGTTCATTTTTAAAAGTGACTGGCGCCCATCTTTCCACCATGCACTACACCCACCATGCCTAGTAACCTGCACCCTGAGGAGAAATGTCGGCACTTATGGCCTCTGGGGGTCACCACTAGGCCCTTGAAGGTTGGGGAGGGTGCTACATTTGCTTCTCCGTTGACCTACGTTTATGTTTGGTTTCATTCTGACACTCAAAACCCTTCCACTACCCTGATGTCGACTCTTGGCGGTGCCTCCTGATGTCTTCAGGATGAGGTTTATTGTCGGGTACCCGCTTTATGAAAGAAATCCTCACCAGAGGATGTTTGTTTTCTGGCTTAGTCTGCGGTAGACAAACTCCTCTCTGGGGGTAAGGTTTTTGTTAGCCTGAAAGTGACTTTATGGTGGAATCCTAGATTTAAGGAACTCTACAATCACCCAGATACAGCCTGGTGGATCGCTAGAGGTAAAATGTACGTCTCTCATGTGTATGTGGAGGGTATTATATATGTGCTCCATATTATATATGTGCTCCAACTTTGGAGACTCTCAAAATGTATAGAGTTAGGACTGCAGTACACTAGGGTGCCGGATAATGGCCCTGCAGGAGGCAGCTTACACATACTGTATATTTGCAAGTGTTTGCAAACTTAACCTCTGGTTTTAATGCAAACTACAGGCGGTCCCCGGGTTACAAACAAGATAGGGTCTGTAGGTTTGTTCATAAGTCAAATTTGTTTGTAAGTCGGAACAGGAGCATTTTTTAAGTGTAGCTCCAGCCAAAACAAATATTGTTAAGCTTTTTGGATAGCCTAGGGAAGGGATAACACCCCTGTAATGTTTGTTTTGCTGTCTATGTTTCTGTTCAGAAGATTTCACCTCACTTCCTGTCCCAATGATAATTGGATTTTGAAAATTTTGGCTTGTTGTGGAAACGAGGATTGGTGATAAAGCATCAGTGGAGACTAGAGTTGAGCGAACACCTGGAAGTTCGGGTTCTGCTGGTCCGTCCGAACTTCGGGACAAAGTCCGGGTCCGGGTCCGGACGGAACCCGAACGATCGCACGGACAACGAACCCCATTGAAATCAATGGGGACCCGAACTTTTAGGCACAAAAATGGCTGTAGGAAAGTCCTGGAAAGCCCCAGAGGGCTGCAAAAGGAAGTAAAATGGGGGTAAGGGTAGGGCAAGTGCCCTACAAAAAAATGGGGACAGGGAAATAACTGTAAATATTTTTAAAAAAATAAAAACATAAAAAAAGCAAAAATGGAGGTGAATGTGGATCATCTTCAAACTGTGTCTGAAAAGTATTAATTAACGGTAGAAGCCATATAACCTGTCTAAAATCATCTTCAAACTAGGGCAAGTGCCCTACAAATAAATGGGGATAGGGAAAATAAATTAAAATC